>OV049870.1:15422749-15972749 GCA_920104075.1 Melanargia galathea | reverse complement strand
AATTAACTTTACTTTTTTATACTTTCTACTGTTCAAAAGTTCAAAATTAAGGTGAATTCAGCGCTAAAATACATGGCGCAAGATGTCTTAAAATTCTACTTCCTCTCGCTCGCTGTTGTGTGCGATCGCTTGCTTACTCAGTTTTCGGATTGCAGTGCGTGCAAAATGTATCCACTTGGGGATAGAATTTTCAAAAATGCTGAAATTTATATATTTTGTTTTTTATCGAAAGCTCAAATACAAATTTTCATGGATATAACATGAAAAATGACAGACTTTCATACAAACTTTGATCCCCTATTTAACAGTATTTTTTCACAGTAGCTTTCTTTAATGATGTAGGCGCAAACTCCTCCTTGCGTCAATCCCCCAATACTGTCGTGACTCGTGACCTTCGCTCGTGACCCATCAGGGAATTAATTTCTCACGATGTTGCGCCATCTGTTCTGGCTATCAGCGACGTGAACCGCTTTGGCAACATTCATGTTGAGAGTTGTCAGATCTGGTCAGTCCAGCGAATTGGACTCCTCTACCTACCTCTCGATCTCTTGCTGTCCATTTTCCCGGTAACTATAAGTTTTTGTAGGTTATCGCCAGGTTTACGGGCGATATGGCCGACGAAATCAAAGAAGTCTTCGCAGGTCCGGCGTATGATGCTCTCTCCGTAGATGTTAAACAGAATAGGAGATAAAATGCATCCTTGACGAACTCCTTTGCCAAACGAGAAAAGTGTTGATATCGTCTTGTCGGTTCTTACTACCCCCAGACTATCTGAGTATATACGCCTTGAAGCACTCCGACCAGATGTTTTGGGACTCCCTTTTCCTGGAGAACTGTCCATAGGAGCTTCCAGTTCACACGGTCAAAGGCCTTACTGTAGTCGACGAAACACATAATTACAGAGGTACATTGAATTCGGAAGGTTTTTCAACGTACTATACGCATACTAAGAAAGGATTATTGGAAATTCCACCCCTATGGGGGTTAAATAGGGCATGTAAGTTTGTATGAAAGTCGGTCATTTTTCAAGAGATATCCATGGAAATTGGTATTTGCGCTTTCGATAAAAATTAAAAAATATGTGTTTCAGGATTTTTGGAAATTCGATCCGCAAGTGGGTTAAATAGGGGATGAAAGTTTAAATTTTTCTTTGCTTAAGATTTAAGCTTTAAGCTGCTTTAAAAAGCTTTGATTAAGATTTATGTTATGTTATGATAGAGAATTTTGCTCGCTTATATTGTGTTTTTCAACTTTATAAAAGAAAACTAAGTATTTATTCTTCGTGATTGTGATGTATTTTTGTTTTTTATATATTTTTGAATTTAAAACAAATTCAAGCTAAGCCCTCCTATTTAAATTAACGTTATGTTATTAAGGAGAATTGTAAATGCTTATAAAATAGTTAATAATTAAATGCAGGTAAAGAATATAACTGTTTACAAAAAGAAAACAAATTTTGATTAAAAGTGTGATTTGTTGTTGCTAAGAAAGTAAAATGTAAGAATTACCGATTACCTACATTGTTTTTATACCACGTTTCTGTATAAGAAGAATATAACGCCTTTTTTAAACCTACAATATGGGTTCTATTTAATATTAAATTTTAAAAAATCGATTCCTGATAAAAACTTTAAGGCCCACGACCACGCCGCCGCGACGCCGCCGCCGCCGTGAAAATTTTTAGGACACGCCGCCGCCGTGGAATTGGCCATCGGCGCTCATATCTAGGCCGCCGTTACAAAATGGCGGATTACATATTTTGTCACGACGCCCTCAATATGGGTATCAAATGAAAGGGCTTGACTAGTAGAATAGCACTATGCAAATTCAAGATGGCCGCCGCCACAAAATGGCGAATGTCGGGGGTTTTTTAAATTTTTAATTTATACTTGTTAAACTTTATCTTATTCGGAGTGCATGCAGAGTGCTTATGATCCATCGCTGTTGTGTTATTATAAGATAAAAAGTAGTCTCTGGCAATACCTATTGATATATGTCATTATTTACTCTCAGTTCCAGCGAAAACCTTGCCTTCTCGACCACAAACAAGGCGGCCCTTCCTGCTTCCAGTTTGCCGGCCTTATTAGACCTTAAAATCAGTTTGGTTTCATAATTTAACTCCTACTCGTATCTATCTACTTATTACAAAACAAGCGGACACCCGCGACTTCTTCGCGGGTTTATCGACTTCGCGTGGATATCGGTTTTTAAAAATCCCGCGGGAACTTTTTGTTTTCTTAAGCTCTTTTTCTCATACCTTGCTAAAAACTGTTAAGAGTTCACTGGTGGATGTTTAGGTAGATAAAAATGTAAACATCCACCACTGAAAGTCCTATCAAAATCGATCCAGCCTTTCAGAGATTAACCAGTAATCGTTAAACTACTTATCTCCTTTCTAACAAAAAAAGAATAAATGAAATCCGACCACGCGTTAATGAATTACAGCTAAGTACACATTCCCCTGCCCCAAGGGAACTGTGCTGAATTTCGGGATAAAAAGTATCCTATATGTTACTCCGTAGTATGAACTTAAATCATGCCAAGTTTCATTTCAATCCGTTCAGTAGTTTTTGTGTGATGCGCGCACAAACATACGGACAAACAGACAAACAGATAAACAGACGAACAGACAAACAGACAAAAATTTCAAAAATAGTTCTATTACTTATCCCTAACATCCCCCAGTTATTATTTTGCAAAAATATTTAATGTACAAGTCGGCAAGTCTACGATTTTATTATATTACTAGCTGACCCCCGCGACTTCGTCCGCGTGGTTATATAGGTTTTTACATAGGATCGGATTGGATCCCATAATCCTTTTTTGTACCTAAACTAAATGTAGCCTAAGTTACTCCATATAACATCACCTGTCTGCCATTGAAAGTTCCATCAAAATCGATCCAGCCGTTTCGGAAATTAGCTGGAACAAATGTACAGATCGACAAACATAACTCTAAATACACACCAGTTTTAAAATAAACCGTACGTTCAAAGATCCGGGTCCCAAGTTATTTGAACCCAATAAATGTCTGTCATTTCTGAAATAAAAAATCTATGACCTTGAAATATTTACGGGACAATACTTAAAGTACTACCTTTCTAACAAAAAAAGAATGAGTTAAATCGAAGTACCCGTTATTGAATTAGAGCTAAATACACGTTTTAACTTTCTTCTCCTCTCCCAAGGGAACCGTGCTGAATTTCGGGACAAAAAGTATCCTATGTCCTACCTCGGAGTATAAACTCAAATCGTACCAAGTTTCATTCGAATCCATTCAGTAGTTTCGGCGTGATGCGCGGCCAAGATACAGACAGACAGACAGACAGACAGACAGACAGACAGACAGAAAGACAGACAGACAGACAGACAAAAATGAAAAAAATTGCAGTTTTGGCTTCAGTATCGATTACAGAGTGCCCTCCAATAAAAATTTTCAAAATATCTTCAATGTACAGAATTGGATCTGTTACAGTTTTATTATATTATAGACTAGATGATGCCCACGGCTTCGCCCGTGTGGATTTAGGTTTTTAAAAATCCCATGGGAACTTTTGATTTTTCAGAACAAAAAGCCTAGCCTATCTGTAGTAACCCGTCCCCAAAACGGAAAAATTCCGTGGGATCCCCACGATTTCGGAATGCAATTCCTTACAGCATCAGGGTTGAGGAGTTGGACATGTACCTACTCAGTAGCTCAGTAGCTGTACCTACTCAGAGTTCATTCAACAATAAAGTCTTTAATTAGTATCCCCAATATCAATTTAAATAACCGACAGTGCCTAAATCCCATTAGTTTTGGGGATCCCCCCCTACAGCATCAGGATTGAGGAGTTGGAATCCAAATTTTTTGTAGGACAGTGTCGCAATGTTTTTCTATCGATTAAAAAAAAAATTACGCAAATCGGTTCAGAAATCTCGGAGATATCGGTGTACATAGGCAGAAAAACATAACTCCTCCTTTTTTGAAAGTCGGTTAAAAAAGTAGCCTATGTTACTCCCTGACTAATTCTCTACTTGTATGTGAAAGTCCCGTCAAAATCGGTTCAGCCGTTCCGAAGATTAGCCCGTTCAAACAGACAGACAGACAGACAGACAGACAGACAGACAAAAATTTTAAAAACGTGTGATTCGGTTATGGTATCGTTCAAATAACCATATGAGCTTAATATGAGGTAGTTATTTCGATATTACAGACAGACACTTCAATTTTATTTATTAGTATAGATGTATAGATTAACAGATTCAGATTGCTTACAATTTGCACCGGAAGGCATATCAAAAGTGATAGAATTACTTCAATAGGTATACATTCCCTAAAAATCCTTATCGTTCTGATACAAGCAAATTGTGCAATTCCTTCACATTTTCGCCATCCATCATTTATGTAAATGTACATGCAGCATAATGTCTTAAGAGCCCTCTCCATGGGCGCGACAAATCGTTAGTGAGTGGAGTCTAAAACAGTGATTTCTGCATTTAGAGAGCGAGACGTCTTCAGTATAGAAGAGTACTAAAAATATATACATAAATAAATAATTAATTAATTAAATAAATAAATTTTGCTTGAGATATCATGATTTTTAGTGAAAAACGGCAAAGTAAAAAGATGCAAATCAAGGTTTGGAATTTCGCCTATATATATATATATAGGCGAAATTATTTGACAATTTTTTACATGAACTAAAGACATTTGTAATTATTATGAAGTAACCTATGATAAGACTTCGGTCGTTTTTCAATTTTCTAGTTTCTTATATAGTTTATTTACGCACGAAGTTGCCCCAAAATTTGCCCAAAAATAGTGATTTTTCAAGCGTCATAACTTTCAAAATAAATATAATTTTACTAATATTTTTATTTTATGGCATAGATAATGGAGATATAAATTGATATCTGGCTTAACTTTAGACCTATTGCGACAAATATTAGAATAATAGGCGTAATACGTTTGTATGGAAAAGCGCGTGAAGAGAGCGGCCTTAATAGTAGAATGCAATAATATGCTGTAGGTATGCTTCTTTTACTTAAACAAACATCTCTTATCGATCTCGATGTTGAAAACTACTTAACCAAGTTATTTAATGTACTTGACTATACTTCTAAGAGCAATGAAAACAAAACATGAATTTTCCATTCACCAATATTGTTTGTGTAAATAAGTATTCAATCCCATAGATAAATAATAATTATTCTGTAAGAATCACAATCTACATATTATATTATATTTTTTTAGTAATGTTACATGCATATTTATTTTAATGTAAGTAATCATTTTCCTATAGTGTAATCTAAATAGGGAACAACTCAAAAAACTATTAGTTATCTTAATGAAGTCATAGTATATTAAGAACCTACTAATTAATATCCTGATAAAGTTATCATTATCAACCTATTAGGCTATTACTAGCCCACAACTTGCCACGGCTCTCCTAAAATAAGAAAGGTGTAAGTGGCCCAAATTCCACCTATGTGGCCAAAGTCAACCTCACCTGCACGCGGTGCACCCTGCCAATATGCTAACGAGGCCCTGACGCTCTCGGTCCCCTCTACGGGTCGTTGTGCCTGATACCACACAACTTAATCTGGATGGTATCACCGCTTTGTGGTAGGATTCTACCCCGAATCCACCTGGCTAGCGACCACAATTCAGCCGTAATCTGCCGCAAAGCATCCGATGTGTTCCGGCAGCGAGCTGAAGAGTCAGTCCCCTTCCTCAAAAGCCGGCAACGCATTAGTGGTTCCTCAGGTGCTGCTAATGTTCATGGGCGGCGGTAATCACTTAACATCAGGTGACCTGCTTGCTTAGTTGCCCGCTATTCCTATTAAAAAAAAAAGGTTTCGGCCGAAGTCCACCACGTTCCTAGGGCGGCTGCCAATCCGCCTGCACATGCCTTTGGGAATATTATAGAGAATACTCAGATTTCCTCGCCATTCTTTCCTTCACCGTTAAAGCAAGTGATATTTTGCATAAAACCCTGCACATAACTCCGAAATGTCAAAGATGTGCCGGGGATCGAACTCGATTTCCCTGAAAGGCCGAAGTCCAGTGGCGTAACTGTATATCGTTTGAGTTCCGCGGCAAATTAATCGGATGACACCTCTCCTGCCCAATATAAAGCTCAACCAACGTTAAAGTTTTTATTTTAAAACTAGCTGACGCTCGCGACTTCGCCCCCGTGGATTCATACAAATCTCATCCCCTATTTTACCTACCTGGGGGTGGAATTTCCAAAATTCCTGAATCACGTAATTCTTTATTTTTAACTGACAGTAGAAATACCGATTTTTATTGATATAACTTTAAAAATGGCGGACTTTCATACAAAATTGTATTCCCTATTTAACCCCCTTGGGGGTAGTTTTTCCAAAATTCCTTAAATACGTAATTCATTATTTTTAACCGAAAAACTAAATGCCAATTTTCACGGTTATAACTTGAAAAATGACGGACTTTCATACAAACTTCCATCCCCTATTTAACCCCCTTAGGGGTGGAATTTGCTATAATTCTTTCTTAGTGTGCGCCTACGTCATTAAAGGAAGCTACTGTGAAAATTTCAAGTTTCTAGCTAAGTGGTTTAGGCTGCGTTGATGATCAGTCAGTCAGGACAAGTCTCTTTATATTATTATAGATAGATAAATAAGGGGGCCCCTTCCGGCTGAGGGCCCGTGGCATTTTGCCAAAATGCCACCCTATAGTTACGCCACTGCCGAAGTCTTTAACATGCTATCCCCGCTTATAACATTTACATCAAAATATTTTTTGTTCAATGAAACAAATAAAGCAAATATTCGTTCTTTTCCACCCGATGACTTAAACACATATTTTTTACTGTAGATTTACTTATTGAAATGAAATGAATATTTCTCATTTAATGGTTTTGTCTGAATGCTTGTAATGAGCAGGGTTCGCGATTTAGGTAGGTAAATACGACTTCACATTTAGCATTCCAATTGTATGGTTCAAGGATGGGGTCGGCACAATGAGGTGGATGAATATGATACAGTCACAGTTGAGGTAATGATGCCTGGGTTGCCTTTGCTTAAACTTGGTATTAACTTAATTCATTGTTATTTTAACGCTACATACAAATTTTGAAATATTTATTAGAGGACTAGCTTTTGCCCGCGGCTTCGCCCGCGTGAATTTCGGTTTTTCACAAATCCTGAGGGATAAGTAGATTTCTGGTTCGGCCCCGCCCCCCGCCGCGCGGCGGCGTACCGTGGTACCGCGTACGGCGGGCGCAGGGCGCAGGGGCACGCGGCGCGGCGCGGGGAGTTCCGTGCAGCGCGAGCGTCCGCGTCAGCCGTCGCGCGCAGCGAAAATACCTATCAGGGCGTTTTTAGGGTTCCGTACCCGAAGGGTAAAAAACGGAGCCCTATTAATGTGACTCGGCTGTCTGTCCGTCTGTCCGCCGGTCACAGGTCTCTAGCTCGCAGACGAAATGAGTTACAAACCTGAAATTTTGGTATTTAGTGTAAAACGTTAACCCAAAATCAAATATTGAATTAGAAATTGAATTAAATTATTTTTCAGGGGGGCTCCCATACATGAAAAAGGAGCCGGAAAAAAAAATTTTCTTTACCCTAGCTTGTGGGGTATCATTGTTTAGAGCTCATTAAGTAGAGTACAAATATATATTTTTTTAATTTTTATCTCAAAAAATAAGGGAATGGGAGGCCATCAAAGTTGTCAGTTTTAGACCATTTTTGTGACGGGGGCTATCTCAAAAACTAAACTAGTTGGGAATATGATATTTCAGTATATTATGTACTATATGCTCTATTTAAACAACAAATACTGAAAACAACGATTTATTAAATAGTTTATAAGCTGTGACCAAAATAAACGAACATTTTTTTTGGGTTTTTCTTTCACGGTTTGTTGCGATGTCTAGCTCGGAAATTAAATATTTCTTAGACCCAAAATATTATATTGTTCATAATTATGTACGGAACCCTGAAAGAGCGAGGCCCGACTCGCACTTGGCTGATTTTTTAACATAGGTACTTACCGATTTCAACACAACTCCTTTTTTGAAAGTCGGTTAAAAAAGTAGCCTATGTTACTCCTTGGTAAATCCTCTACTTGTCTGTGAAAGTCCCGTCAAGAGGTTCAGCCGTTCCGAATATTAGCCCGTTCA
The DNA here is from genome assembly GCA_920104075.1 of Melanargia galathea. Lineage (NCBI taxonomy): Eukaryota > Metazoa > Arthropoda > Insecta > Lepidoptera > Nymphalidae > Melanargia > Melanargia galathea. The sequence goes on along the minus strand of OV049870.1, from coordinate 15,964,602 downwards.
AACAGACAGACAGACAAAAATTTTAAAAACGTGTGATTCGGTTATGGTATCGTTCAAATAACCATATGAGCTTAATATGTGGTAGTTATTTCGAAATTACAGACAGACACTTCAATTTTATTTATTAGTATTAGTATAGATAAACAAGCTGTTATGTACGATGTCGTCAATCTCAGATAGATCGATTTTTGAGTGCATTCCATTCAAAATACAATGTCAAATCATCTGACATTCAAATGCCGTCTTTCTGATGTAAATATTGACGGAATATTTGACGGAATGAATAGCAATAGCTTTATTGCTTTAAGTTTTAAGTAGCCATAACTTACCGTTCAAATACAAGAGAACATCTTGCAATATTCAAAACCTTACACCTACCTATTGTTAGCTTGTGCACTCATTAAAACAATAAAATAGCCTTGATTGAATGTAGAAACTGTATCTAGGTACACATGTATAATAATTAACCTTCTGTTTACGCAGTTATGAAAATTCGAGTGAAGCCAATTTAAATAATTGTTTGCATCCTTCGAGACATGTACCCAGTGGTAGTTAACAAAAGCATCTATGTACCCAATTACCCATACAACTGTGTGCTTAGTCTAAAGCGGAGCACTCGAAAACGAACTCGAAAACTATTGATCGATTTCAGAGTAAAATAGACCTAAAATGTCTTGTATTAAGGTTTGAGTTCGCCAATACATTCAGCATTGTTCGAATGCTGAATGTATTGGCGAACTCAAACCTTAATACAAGCCATTTTAGGTCTATTTTACTCTGAAATCGATCAATAGTTTTCGAGTTCGTTTTCGAGTGCTCCGCTTTAGACTAAGCACACTGTATCTAGGAACGATTTAATTTCGTTTCCACTGCAAAGTGCTATGTAATGTCAATAATTGCATTTGCAAATCACATATTTAATAATTGTCTTTAACAAAAATATTTTTTACTTTGTTTTTAAAAAAAAATTATAATGTACTTATGTTCATTCTTAATGCGTTCGATTATCGTTCATCCAATTGAGCTGAAACTTTGCACAGAGATACTCGTATAGGTTAGCTTGCTAAGACGGATCACCCCCACACCGGAAAAGAGTTTCCCAGGAGCGAAGTCGCGGTCATTATATGTACAATCACACTTCACTAATATTATAAAGGCGAAAGATTGTGTCTATGTATGTATGTATGTACCTATGTGTGTATGTTTGTTACTCTGTAACGCCGCAACTACTGAATCAATTCTGCTGAAAGGAATGGAGATAGATTATACCCTGGAATAACATATAGGCTACTTTTATCCCAGAAAAAGTGTTCCTGTGGGACTTAAATAGCTATAGACTTCCAAAAACGCGATAGATGGCGCTGATTGTTTTTAGGTAAATAAAATAACCCTTGAACCTTGACTTATTACTATACTGACAGAAATGCAACAAAATAATGCGGTCACCTTAATTATACGTTTCACAGCAGTAGCTATTTACCTTTTTGATATATTATGTACGAACTTAACTAATTTCTTTTGATACTTGAGCAAGTAAGTATAGAGTTACAGCAATAAACTTGTAACGATATTTTTATCACTGGACATGGTAGCATTGACTAATTTCTTCTTATATGAAGTTTTTAATACATTATTATTTACATATGCCTGATGTTTCCCTCAAAAAGTAAATCAGGTATACATAATAAAAATTTAAATATCAATATGTACTATGTAGTTACAAAAACTGTTGATTGATACTCTAACAACCGTAAGGCCCAATTTATACCGCCGCGGAATGGAATGGAAGCAAATTTTTTGTACAAAGCATTGTGGACTTTATGTCAACTGTATAACATACAAAATAGTACTTAGCTATAGGGAAATTCTCGAGAATGCGCGAGAATTCCGCGGAAGACGCGCGACCTTTTTTAGCTCCTGTTTAATTTGTATGTTATGCAATTGACATAAAGTTCATTTAGCTATGTACAATTTTGTTGCAAAAAGTCGCTTCCATTCCATTCCGCCGCGGTGTAAATTGACACTAAGCCTACATTGAACTTTTTCTTTGGGACTCTAGTTTGAGCTGTTTTGTGTACTGTTTTGTCAGTGCTACTTTGCCGTTAGCTATTCTGTTAAATCTCATTGTGCTAGCAGCACAGTTAGATCGAACAATGAGCTTTATTATAAACGCTCAATCTGAAGGTCAAATCCCTGTCGTCGAAAAATGGCCGACCTTTTGACCTAACATAGAGCCTGAGAATTTGGTGGGGAACACAACACTCACGACCCGAACGTGACGTTCGCGGCATTCAGGGTTTGACCTATGTAACACTTCACATCTTACAGCACTATCATCGGTATAACTTTAATCTGAAGTATATCATATTAATAACTAATATTTGGCACACTCAAGATGCGTCGGATCGACAAATGTGGGCCTCCTTGATAATTTTTAGCCGTAATTTAAAAAAATCATCACACACTTAACAGTCCATATCTTGGAAACTACATAAGTAATCGATTTAAATAAAATTTGTATTGTTCACTAATTTAAAATAAATTTAAGGAATTATCACAATCCACTCAATAGTTTCGGAAAATTTCGTGGACAAACATACAGACATAGGTACCTATGTTTGGTTTATTTCTTTGGAAGCACTTAAAAATTATTATCATATGTGAATATTCTGCAGTTCCAATAATATTCCATGAATAGGTACTGTTGAATTGTTAACCTCCTTTTTTCAAAGACGGTTAAAATAGAAATGTGAATATATAACTTGACAGATAGGTGGGTTTTGAAGAGCTATGTGAATGGGAACTGATTTTATAAATAACTAGCTGATGCCCGTGCTTCGTCCGCGTAGATTTAGGTTTTTTTAAAATCCCTTGGGAACTCTATGATTTTCTGGGATAAATAGTAGTCTATGTGATAACGCAAAGATGACGAAACTGCTAAAAACCATTAATATTAAAGATTTGGGCAGTTGTCGAAACAAATTTTATATATAATATTTTGTTTAGCATAATCGTTAGTTTATGTCAGTTCAGTCGTTATTTTAATCGCTTTATAAATTAAACAAAAAGTAGTTAAAATAAAATTCAAATTGTACATTTGTTCAACTATTTATTTCCTTAGTTTCTTTCGTATTCCACATGATAAGCTACATAACATAATCAGACTAATATTATAAAGGCGAAAGTCTGTGTATATGTATGTGTGTATATGTGTATGTGCAATTAGTGAACCAATTTGGCTGAAATTTGGAATGGAGATAGATTATACCCTGGGTTATTATATCTCATAGTGACAGTCGGTTAGTGAAAAAATAGAGACGAAAAGATGTCGTTATAATTTAAATTTTAATTAATAATAAAATAAAATGTGAACAATCATTACGTAGGAAGGTATGCGGAATGCTTTCTCATTCGATTTTGTAACAAAAGATGTAAATACCACACGCATTGTGTGTAAATACGAGAAAACCATTTTGACATGAGGTTTGTTCATAGAAAGCTGTGTCATCTACATGTAGAGAATACATAATATTATTATGGCAATAAAATTATGTACACGTTTTGTAATGGGCCATCTTGGGACTTGCATGGGGCCTTTGGCGCATAGGTTGGGGATCTTTTAGAGGGAAATAAAAATATTTATCAATAACGGCAGCAGATTGACGCTAACTTGTTGTTCAAGTTGTTTTTATGCTGTAGTAAAATGAAAAGTCTAAAGTAGGCAGTAATGTATCTCAAATTAAAAAAAAATCTGAGAAACCATCCCATGAAAGCCGTCAGGCCGGAGGCTCTGGGCTCATGCACCCGCGTGCCCACGGGAAAGATGGAATAGGTTGTGTAGATTTTCACAATGGTTAGAAATAGTAAAATTTTCCTCTTGCCATCGAATAATTTTTAAAATTAATTAATAATTAAGTAATTATAATATTCATGAACAGCATTATATACCATGATAATTATACTTTACAACAATAGGTACAGATGTGATTAAAATCATAGTCCCTTGAGGTAACACAGCGATAAGTACCCATTCTAAAAAAATGTTTGTTAATCAGTAATGCTTAAAACTTGTATAATTTTAACGTAATTCTCATTACTGACGGATCACTATTGTTTCAAATCGTAACTCCACGGCAAGATCGTTCTCACGTTTATTAAAATATTGTGCCTGCATTACCTATTATACAACTTTTTCACATAGAATTATTATGAAAGAAACCCTCCATGGTGCGTTAATGAGAAATCATTTATCAATCTTAATTATCTATACATATCTTCTATACATATAATAAAATCGTAGACTTGCCGTATCTGTACATTGAAGATTTTTCCAAAATAATAACTGGGGGATGTTAGGGATAAGTAATAGAACGTAAAAAAGCTATTTTTGAAATTTTTGTCTGTTTGTCTGTTTGTGTGTTTATCTGTTTGTCTGTTTATCTGTTTGTCTGTTTGTCTGTTTGTCTGTATGTTTGTGCGCGCATCACGCAAAAACTACTGAATGGATTGAAACGAAACTTGGTACGATTTAAGTTCATACTTCGGAGTAACATATAGGGTACTTTTTATCCCGAAATTCAGCACGGTTCCCTTGGGAGAGGGGATGAAAGTCAAAACGTGTATTGAGCTGTAATTCAATAACGCGTGGTCCGATTTCATTCATTCTTTTTTTGTTAGAAAGTAGATACTTTAAAGATTATCGACTAATCTATACATATAATAAAATCCTAGACTTGCCGTATCTGTGTGCTTAGTCTAAAGCGGAGCACTCGAAAACGAACTCGAAAACTATTGATCGATTTCAGAGTAAAATAGACCTAAAATGTCTTGTATTAAGGTTTGAGTTCGCCAATACATTCAGCATTGGAATGTATTGGCGAACTTTAGACTAAGCACACTGTACATTGAATATTTTTCCAAAATAATAACTGGGGGATGTTAGGGATAAGTAATAGAACGTAAAAAAGCTATTTTTGAAATTTTTGTCTGTTTGTCTGTTTATCTGTTTGTCTGTTTGTCTGTATGTTTGTGCGCGCATCACGCAAAAACTACTGAATGGATTGAAACTAAACTTGGTACGATTTAAGTTCATACTTCGGAGTAACATATAGGATACTTTTTATCCCGAAATTCAGCAAGGTTCCCTTGGGAGAGGGGATGAAAGTCAAAACGTGTATTTAGCTGTAATTCAATAACGCGTGGTCCGATTTCATTCATTCTTTTTTTGTTAGAAAGTAGATACTTTAAAGAATATCGACTAATCTCTAAAAGGCTGTATCGATTTTGATGGGACTTTCACTGGCGGATGTTTACATTTTGATCTACCTAAACATCCGCCAGTGAACTTTTAACAGTTTTTAGCATGATATGAGCTCAAAGGAGCTTAGGAAAATCAAAATGATTCCTACGGGATTTTTAAAAACCAATGTATATCCACGCGGACGAAGTCGCGGGTGTCCGCTTGTGTTACAATAAATCTACACAAAATTATACTACAGGAATATGTATTGTTTGATCGCAGTTTATTGTATTGTATAGTATAAAATAGTATAACCTGTAACCAAGATGTGTTAGAAATTATGTAGATAAGTTTATATACAAAGAAACTTTTTCAAAGTGTTTCTAAATTGTCCAGTGATACCACAAGTAATAGAAAAAAAAATTAAAAAATATATTTATTTTATAATATTTCAGAAATTATGTGGTCGAATTATATGATCACAACAACGATTTCAATTCTCTCTTCTCATTTACAGAGTTTTAATACAAAATTCCTCAAATCCCTATAAAATAATATATGCAAATATAATATTTATGTATGTATATATTATGTAGTCGATCGATATAATTATGTGTAACGATTAATTATCTATAAATATTAGTGCCTTCCGGCGATCGAGTTTCCAATTTGTTTAACAATCGTCTGTATTAAATTCAGGTCAAGGAGTTGAATGGAAATAGTGCGGATAATTTGCAAATACAAAAGAAGTTAAATATTATGATATAATTTATTTAAATGTACAATTTTGTTAATTTACAATACAATACACGTAACGAATCTCAACAATAAAAGATATTTTATCATACCTGTTACTAAATTGCTATTGCTTACAAACAAGTTTTAACAGATTAGAAAAAACTTATTTGTAGTGTGTTACTTAACTTCATTTTAATTGATAGTACAATTGAAAGATGTTGTTAGTTACTATGTATGTATATTAAAAATTGGAAAATACCAAGATAGGTGGATTTCCGAGCTGTATTCTGATTATTATTAATTCAAATTTGTTTAAATATTTACTTTTTTGTTGCAGGTACAGTGCTCGGTGATAAAAGGACGTGATATGATTTAAAACAAATCCAATGATAATAATCTGTGCACTAAATATTATAGACCTGCTGCTTATACTACCGGTTTATCATTGGCCTACTGATATATAAAAGTAGTACATACTCGTACGTACATTTTATTACCCAACCCATACTTACTATTAAAATCATTACTATACTGTGTTACTATGTTAATATCAGATATGTAACGAAACAAGATTGTCTAAACCTTCTTAACTGTCTCATATGAATGACGTAGATAGCGTTGACATCTTAGAAAAAACCGAATTCCCGTCTATCTGAGCAAAAGTCCCTGATATTCTAAAGTACGAAAGCGAATATGATGAATGTAAAATAATATGTAAAGGTACACTTATTGAATATTATAAATTAATGAATTCTTTATTGCGTATACAAAAACTATTCTCATTTAACATAATACGATTGTTTGTAAGTTCGATGTAAGGGCATCTTTACAATAACTGTTGAAATCAGTTCGTTATCCGTACATCACTTGCGTGATCCATCAAAGCATGAAGTTAGTGTTGAAAATAATTTCGTAGGCCAGCCTTGATCGATTATTTCTCAAGTCATCGCGCTCAGTAGATTGAAGTTTAAAATAGTAAAAACCAATAGCAAAAAATGACATCTATAATGCAAGATTTTTATGGGTATTTATATCTTTAGATATCATAGACAATCAAATAAAAATAAAGTCAATCACATCACTGTTACTAACTGTGAAAATTCTAAGACTAAACGCATAAGATTGTTATTATAATAAAATATTTATAATATTGTATGAAATAATTTTATAGCAATATTTAAATTCCAACAACAATTCTTTATCTTATATATCTATATCTATATTCTATATAATAATAAAAAGTAACTTGTCCTGGCTAACAATCAACGCACAGCCAAAACCACTGAAGCTAGAAACTTGAAATTTTCACAGTAGCTTCCTTTTATAACGTACACTAAGAAAGCATTATTGCAAATTCCGTCCCTAAGGGGGTTAAATAGGGGATGAAAATTTGTGTGAAAGTCCGTCATTTTTCAAGTTATATCTATGAAAATTGGTATTTAGGTTTTCGGTTAAAAATAAAGAATTAGTTACGTGTTTAAGGAATTTTGGAAATTTTACCCCCAACTGAGATTTATAAGAATCCAAGCGGACGAAGTCGCTGGCATCAGCTAGTTTTCTATAAACTTAAAGTTCACATGTTAGAACTTAGAACAAAATATACATTTCTTTAGTGGAAAAATTAAACTTTAGGTAGAAAAATAAAATTCCTTGTTTTCTAGATTTCTATATACATATTACATATGTAACATGATTCCACTCGTACTTGTCTATTTATAGTTTACACTTTAATATTTCTATTGTATATCGTAATCTCATATTATGCAAACAGCAATACAGTTTTTTCATTTGTACTCACCAAGTAGAATTAGATTGTCATCGCAATTAGAAAAATTATCGCTCGTTTTCTATAATCACTATAATAGCAGACTCTAGTGTCTTTACCATATATTACGACGTGCAACAAATTGCTTATTAATAATTCAAAGTATGCATATAATTTAATGACTTAATGATTTCTCCTTATACAGATATCGTCTCATCAAATGAAAAACATGTGCTAATCTTTAACATCTATCAACATACTTTAACTGATTGTTATCATGTCATATTATAGTTAATCTAACCATAAATAAGAAGGTATCTAATATTAAATGATGAACGCAGAGCATATCTATGTACAGTGTATCTTTAAAGTCTTCTTCAATCACTCGGCCAATATGATTATAGGTTTCTATTTGGTTTCTGTAATAAAACTTATAAAGAACTATATCTCGCTGAAGTTTTAGGTTTCTGTATTAGGAATATATCTCGCTGAAGTTTTTAGACCGAAAACTAAAATCTTGCCACGCTTTTCCCAATTTCACCGTTACAATGATATGAACAAACTAATAATAAATTACGTAATTTATAATATACTTCATCATCATGATCAACCCATTACCGGCTCACTACAGAGCACGGGTCTCCTTCTCAGAGTGAGAAGGGTTTTGGCCATAGTCTACCACGCTGGCCAAGCGGATTGGCAAACTTCACACACCTTTGAGAACGTTATGGAGAACTCTCAGGCATGCAGGTTTCCTCACGATGTTTTCCTTCACCGTTAAAGCAAGTGATATTTAAATACTTAAAACGCACATAACTCCGAAAAGTTAGAAGTGCATGCCCCGGGATCGAACCCACGACCTCCGATTAGAAGTCGGTCGTCCTAACCATTAGGCTATCACAGCATCATAATATACTTATTGTGAATTAATAATTTCCAGTCAACTCATGAATACCTAAGTTACCTTTTACCTTCTGTGAGTTGTGACACACTGACCATTGAAAGAAACTCAAAAGAAATCTATTCAGCAATTTTTTGAAATTGGTAATTAAAAAAAATAATCTATTAAAGGTATTTATTATAACGCTGTATGTTGAATGTATATTGTAAGGTATTAGCTAGTCCGCTGCACCATGCATGCATGCATGGCTTTATAATACCTTTAATATTTTTCATAAATGAACAATTAAGGGAGATACACTGTAGCTCACGTAACATTGTTAGCAGTAAACCGGTTAGAAAATTATATTCAATACATTGTACTTAAAGCTCATCATGTAATAACTTAGACAAATTATGTAAACAAACATTTAACAGGAAGACGACGTCATAGGTAGCTTTAGCAACGCTATGTTTTATATTATGTTAATGATTAAATATCTTAGTGACAATCAATATAATATGCAATTGTATAATTATCTATATACTAATAAATAAAATTGAAGTGTCTGTCTGTAATATCGAAATAACTACCTCATATTAAGCTCATATGGTTATTTGAACGCTACCATAACGGAATCACACGTTTTTAAAATTTTTGTCTGTCTGTCTGTCTGTCTGTCTGTCTGTCTGTCTGTCTGTCTGTTTGAACGGGCTAATCTTCGGAACGGCTGAACCGATTTTGACGGGATCTTCACATACAAGTAGAGAATTAACCAGGGAGTAACATAGGCTACTTTTTTAACCGACTTTCAAAAAAGGAGGAGTTGTGTTTTTCTACCTATGTACACCGATATCTCCGAGATTTCTGAACCGATTTGCGTAATTTTTTTTTTAATCGATAGAGAAACATTGCGACCCTGTTCTATTAAAAAATTGGATTCCAACTCCTCAATCCTGATGCTGTAGGGGACCTAATCCTCAAAACTAATGGGTTTTAGAAACTTTCGGTTATTTAAATTGATATTGGGGGTACCAATTAAAGACTTTATCGTTGAATGAACTCGAGTAGGTACATATCCAACTCCTCAACCCTGATGCTGTAAGGAATTGTATTCCGAAATCGTGGGGATCCCACGGGATTTTTCCGTTTTGGGGACGGGTTTCTACAGATAAGCTACTTTTTGTTCTGGAAAATCAAAAGTTCCCACGGGATTTTTAAAAACCTAAATCCACACGGGCGAAGCCGTGGGCATCATCTAGTATGATAATAAGACGATGGTCCGATAAAGCCATAATAATGTCGTTTAATTATTATTTTTGTTTCCTTTTTTTGACGTAGATTTTTTTCAACCATATTTATGATACTTCCTCTGTAAATTTTTACATTGTAACAAATACATATGTCCAACTTTCTCAATAACACATGTTCTATGCAAATTTCCATTGTTACATGAGTATTGTATAATAGGTATCAATTGTAGATATGTAAAAAACGAAACATGAGCGATGTACTCTGACGATGTACTTCATCTAACTCTACAAACAAGTTGAAAGTCAATCATGGGTTAGCTGGGTCAATTTCAACAAACACGAATTTTGCCTAATTACGGTGGCGAATTTAAACTTGCTGTTTCTAATATATTTTTTTAGCCTAAATAATAGTTAAATAGTTCTAATAATTAGTCATATAGTAGAGATAGAAAAATAATTAATAGTTCATGAGATATTTCTTTTTGAAATTATCAAATGCCACCGAAATTATTTAAGCGCCACCGGAATTGAAATCCGATCCACCGAAATTGATTAGCGCCACCGGAATTAGAAATAATAAAGGCAAGATCTTATTTCTTTAGACTTAAGATTCATAGTAAAAAACTTGTAGAATACCAACAATTTAAGTATCACAATTATAGTTCTTATATTTTATCTTCATAAAGATAAACTTTGGTAGTATTTTTAACAATAATAAGACGGTAGATATTTTAAGCTGGCAGTAATCTGATTCTCACAAGATTACCCTCAATTTGGTGATTATTAGAACATATGTCATCGTCATCGTTTCAACCAATATACGTCCACTGCTGGTCTTCTGCAAGGATCGCTAGAACATGAACTTGCGCCGCTTGTTTCCGGCATCTGCCAAAGACTTGCTTGATATCGTCCGTCCATCTAGTGGGGGGTCTTCCCACGCTTTGTTTGCTGGTGCGAGATCGCCACTCAAGCACCTTGGGACCCCAGCGTCTATCTGTTCTTCAAGCAATGTGGCCCGCTCATTGCCACTTCAGCTACGAAACTCGATGGCCTAATTCGGTGACACTGGTTCTCCAGTGGATCTCCTCAATACTGATTTTATCCCGCAGGGATACTCCGAGCATAGTTCTCTCCATTGCCAGCTGAGTGACCCTGATCCTTTATATAAGGCCATAGTCAGCCACTATGTCTCAGATCTGTAAGTCATCACTGGCAACACGCACTGTTCGAAGACTTTCGTCTTCAGACACTGAGGAATATTGGAAGAGAAAACAGGTCGACGTTTCCCGAACGATACCCAGCCAAGTTGGATTCAGCGGTTGATCTCTTTCTTAAAATTGGACTTACCTAGCTGGACCGTGTATTCCAGGTATATATATACCCGTGTACAATTTCGAGTGCCGAGTCTAAAAGATTACTGGGTGAAGCGGAACATGAGAATTGTTGTTTTCATCTTACTCATGGTCATTTTTAGGCCCACCTGTTGAGAAACTCTGCTAAGATCATTGAGCGTCATATTAAGGTCTCCCAAAGTCTTTGCCATAATGACCATATCATCGGCAAACTGGGTAACTGAGTAATGTCCTCGCCGTTTATGTTGATTCCAAGTCAAGAAGCTTAAAGACGGCTTCTTGCTTGGTTTGGCTTGGATACAGGTACTGGTAATCAATTTGGCATCTTTGCAGCGACCTTAACACAGCCAAGTTTCCATCGAATCGAAGGCTTTTCATAGTCTGCAAACGCTTAGCAAATTGGCTGATTATACTCTTCGGTCTTCTGTATAATCTGCCAGAGCTTATGTATATGGTCTATGGTACTAAAGCCTTTTCGGAATCCAGCTTTATTCAGGAGGCTGGAAGACTTTAAACCTATTGGCGAGACGATTAGTAATGAGACTCGAAAACAATATAAACATGGCTCAGTAGTGAGATGGTTCTGTAGTTCTTCAATAGGATATAATCTCCCTTCTTGAAGAAGAGAACCACCATGCTCCTGTATCACGGTTCTGGCATCGCACCCTCGTCAATGACAGAATTGAACAATCGGTGGAGAACTTTAAGTATTGTTCTTCCACCCATCTTCAGAAGTTCTGCAGTGATCCCATTATCACCTTGTTTGTAAGCTGTTTGAGAGCCATATTAATGCCGTATAGACTGAAATTCGGGATATCTTAGGTATATGTATAGGTTTCTGTATTCAGGTGTACAACTGTCCATAGAACTTCTCGACTTCTCTCAAAATCTCAGGTTTTGATGAAATTAACCTAGCGTTGTCGGTCTTTAGTCACGTCAGCTGCCTTTGACCGATAGACAGGCCTCTCGCGAATACATTTGAGCCCTTATTCTGCTCTCCAATGGTCTCCTTGATTCCTTAATATCAATTCCGGTGGCTCTGTTCAATTACGGTGGCGCTATGTTTTGCCACCGGAGCCACCGAAATTGCGCCACCGGACTTAGAATCAGCGTCAAAACTAAAATTTAAAAAAAAACTATTATTCACACGTTAGTTTATATTTTACAATTATGACTGAATATCTTTAATATAAGCTTCCATTAAATTTCTTTTTAATCTGCTTTAAACTTTTACTAATACACGTGACACCGGAATTAGATAATTTTGTATTCCTGCTACCACCGCAGCAAGTAAAAAAATTTTTGTGGGAAAATTATACAGCATGTCGGTTGTCCTCACACGCCGTTTGCAAGAGGACAACCAAGCGGTGCGGGGATGGACAGTAAGGTACCTTCAAAGTCGTATCGTAAGAAGCAGTGAAGTATTCAAAAAGCGCCACCGAAATTGCCTTTTTTTGTAGGACATTTTTAAAAGACGTTTTAAGGCTTATTGTACTTACTTAAATTAGTCCTTAAATATATATTAGCTGACTTATTTAAAGTATTTCTAAAAACACATTCCCTTTCAATGAAATTACTTAACTAAAAAAATTAATTAAAAAAATATGTAAACAAATGGAATCCGGACAGTCCACCGAAATTAGATTTTAGGCCTTAGATTTTTTTTTACTAAGAATTTAATATATTAAATACCTTAAATACTTTATTATCACGTAGACCACTATTTAAACTACCCATATAAAATTACACGTTATTGTAGTTTAACTTTACACATTAATTTTCAACCTCGCCGTGTCAAAAATGCACTTGGGAAATTCACCCAGCTACATATTAGATACTAGATGATGCCCGCGACTTTGTCAGCGTGGATTTAGGTTTTTAAAAATCCCGTGGGAATCATTTTGTTTTGTTTGTAAGCTCCTTTGAGCTCATACCTTGCTAAAAACTGTTAAAAATTCACTGGCAGATGTTTAAGTAGATGAAAATGTAAACATCCGCCAGTAAAAGTTCCATTAAAATCGATCCAGCCTTTCTGAGATTAGCTGGTAATCTTTAAAGTATCATATTTCTAACAAAAAAAGAATGAATGAAATCGGACCACGCGTTAATGAATTACAGCTAAGTACACATTTTAACTTTCGTTCCCTCTACCAATGGAACCGTGCTGAATTTCGGGATAAAAAGTATCCTATATGTTACTCCGTAGTATGAACTTAAATCATACCAAGTTTCATTTCAATCCATTCAGTAGTTTTTGCGTGATGCGCGCACAAACATACAGACAAACAGACAAACAGACAAAAATTTCAAAAATAGCTTTATTACGTTCTATTACTTATCCCTAACACCCCCCAGTTATTATTTTGCAAAAATCTTTAATGTACAGATACGGCAAGTCTACGATTTTATTATATATGTATGTATATAGAAGAAGATAGATAGACTAGATGATGCCCGCGACTTTGTCAGCGTGGATTTAGGTTTTTTTTAATTCCACGGGAACTCTTCGCTTTTCCGAGATAAAAAGTAGCTTATGTCCATCCCCAGGATGTAAGCTAACTCTGTACGAAATTTCATCCAAATCAGTCAAACTGTTGAGCCGTGAAATGCTAACAGATAGACAGACAGACACACTTTCGCATTTATAACATTAGCAATTAGCATATAATATATCTTCACTGTCTATTTTGATACTTACAAATTCGAATGTAAAGGTTGGGTCGATAAAAACAACGTGCGATCTTAATCAACAATTATTGTTATAATAATAACTCAGTAGGATGCCTAGAGCTAAATTGGAGCACTGAAAACCAGTTTTAGGCTAACATTAAACGTGTTTTAGATTCTCGTGTAATATTGTATTGACCTACAATATAATCTAGACTACCGCTGAGTTACGGAAATATTTGCGGTCACTTTCAAGGATATAATAATAAACGGCTCACTAAAAAAAGCTCACTAAAATATAAACTAAATCTATAATATAATAAAACTGTAACAGATCCAATTCTGTACATTGAAGATATTTTGAAAATTTTTATTGGATGGCACTCTATAATCGATACTGAAGCCAAAACTGCAATTTTTTTCATTTTTGTCTGTCTGTCTGTCTGTCTGTCTGTCTGTCTGTCTGTATCTTGGCCGCGCATCACGCCGAAACTACTCAATGGATTCAAATGAAACTTGGTACGATATGAGTTTATACTCCGAGGTAGGACATAGGATACTTTTTATCCCGAAATTCAGCACGGTTCCCTTGGGAGAGGGGAAGAAATTTAAAACGTGTATTTAGCTCTAATTCAATAACGGGTACTTCGATTTAACTCATTCTTTTTTTGTTAGAAAGTTAGTACTTTAAGTATTGTCCCGTAAATATTTCAAGGTCATAGGTTTTTTAGTTCAGAAATGACAGACATTTATTGGGTTCAAATAACTTGGGACCCGGATCTTTGAACGTAGGGGCTTATTTTAAACTGGTGTGCATTTAGAGTTATGTTTGTCGATCTGTCTATTTGTTCCAGCTAATTTCCGAAACGGCTGGATTGATTTTGATGGAACTTTCAATGGCAGATAGGTGATGTTATATGGAATAACTTAGGCTACATTTAGTTTAGGTACAAAAAAGGATTATGGGATCCAATCCGATCCTATATAAAAACCTATATAACCACGCGGACGAAGTCGCGGGGGTCAGCTAGTACCAAATAAAGTTTATAGACTCACAATAAATATACTTTAGAAAACTTGACACCCAATTTTCTAAAGTAAGTAATAAATAACGTCATAGAAAAGAAATTATATTATATTTAGTTATGAATTTTTGGTAGTAAAATACTCTCCAGCACAACTCCTTGGCAACCATTATACATGATTTATGGAAAGGGTCACAACGCTCAGCAATCAGCAATGTGGATTAGGACGCAAGAGCTGATCAAGAAACAGACAAATTGATTTGAGATTGCTACTCATATTATATAATATTATTGATATAAATAACTGAAATTTTATTCATAGTGATCCGTAGTTTAATTATTACATCTTGATAAGCTAATTACGTATATCTATATCCTGCCAATGTGGAATTCATCATCAAATGACTACAAAGGTTAAAAGCTACATCAACACAGCGTGATATTTATGTAATTTTGTTGCCTGTGGCAAAGAAAGTGCGTTTATGGATTTGGCATTTGTAAAAAATGACTGATGTTTTTAACTACTCGTAATAGAGGAAAGTCTTAGAAATATTTTTATTGATGTAACATTGCACTTAGCTACGATCACTCTTATAGAAGGTATGTACCTACTTAAGGGTGCCTTTTCATTAAAACGGAGCGGACGTGTTCCGCGGACCAACCACCGACTTCATCGCTCCGCACTGTCACAAATTCACAATATTACACTAGCGGCACGCTATGAAGGCCGGTTTGACACATTACAATAGTGATGTGGAATGTCAATTTATTCTCGAACAAAAAACAATTAAGTTTTGTTTTTGTACCTGATTAAATAGGTTTAATAAAACAAAAATGTATATGTTTATTTAATTTATTTGAACGAACTGAATATTTGAACGAAAATGAATATACATACTTTATATGCACACAAGAAACATATGAATACAAAAGATACCAAAAAAGGTGCCACAAAAGGCCATAATTAATCAGATTCGTCCATACTACTATTTTCACTGTCGTCACTGCTATCATCACATACATTAATAATTATATGTTCGTTTTCTATAATATTATCTATTTTCACATCTCTTTCATAATCACAGGTTTGTCCACATAGTGAAAATTGTTCATATTCACAAGTACATTCACCCCTTAAATGGTGCAAACTGATTTTTCTACACTTGTATACATTTAAGAAATCAATTTAATAAATAAATTTTGAGTCCTAAACCTAAAACTACATTCGATAAAATTTATGAATCTCTGCACATCACTATCGTCAATAAAGTAATACAATTATTTCCTTCAAAGTCGTTATCAATTAATACGGAACTTCATGAGCGGACAAACGTCAAACCGGCCATCATAGCGTGCCGCTAGAGTAAGACATGACGTGATAAAATTATACCTATCAATGTTCTGATTGGTCAACTGAGCCGGAGACGTGCTCAGCAGAACCGTAGTCCGTTCAGTTCAGAGGTCAGGCACCCTAATTGAAGACATGAGAAAATTGACTTATGTGAAGTGGTGATGTCCTGCAAAAGTGTTTACTGGTGAACATGACAATCGTGCTTTTTGTTAGTTAGTAAATTGGTGCTTGCACTTTGCTACTATGACCTCAGCCTGTAACCTAAGGCATAGCGACTAAAGAAGAAGCTTAAACTTCTTCACGATAACAATTATACTCTGATTTTTTATTCCGTGGAATTCTGATATTTCTTAATGTTACCAGAGATAAAACAGTTCCCACAATAATTTTTTTCAAAGAAAAAAGAACTGCCTTCAATCGATTCAAATTAAAAAAATCCACTTCAGCAACAGGTCTCAATCTCAGAGAACATATTTGTGAAATACCTATATGTATTATGTACCTACATTTATGTTTATAACTTCGTACATAAGAATGATAACACTAAAACCTTCCTGAAAGTATGTAGATTGTCCTCCTTTTTTTTGAAGTCGGTTAAAAATGATAAATTCAAAACTAACATAATATGTATAATGTATATTGTATATGCATTTAAGTATTTAATTATAGATATAATATTATTATATAAATAAAAATCAATTGCGTCATGTAGATATAAGTATCTTATATACCTATATCTTATATTTGGGGTAAAATCGGTGGTAATCCTGTTTTTCATACAAATAACTCATTCTATTTTTAAATCACAACTGTCAGAATTCCACCGAATTAAAAATCAGACTATAATAACAATTATTATTAATAACAAACCTATTTTGCAGTATCTGCCAAACCAGAAAAATATGTAATAGTGCTTTTGCGATTTTGAATTGTAAAGTTATCATTCCTTGAGAATATTCCGGTGTCTGAGTGTAATGTATAGTATGTATAGAGTATTTTTAGAGGATCTATGTGCTATTGCATCGTGGTGGTACGTATGTCTTACTTAATCGCTATCTTTTCTTGCATTTCTAGTATTGGGAGGGCGGGCGGTGCATAGCGCATGCTGCACTGTACTAAACAGATTTTTCTGGTTTCACGCAGTATAGCAAAATACTTGTTCTCTCTTAATTAATTCAACTTTGTCTATGTCAAAACGATGTATCTTGCCTATTAACGGGTTTACACGGATCGATTTTAGTTGATTCACTGGTAAATCGCATGCCACTCCAACCATCCTCGTCTGTCTGAACATACTTACGTTTAATCAAATTGAAGCAACAAATGCGTTTTAACTGCGAACAACTTGATCTTGCAAACACGTTGTTGATCAACTAAAATCGAACCGTGTCTTAGTACACGTATAAATTGAAAATTTAATAAACCCCCGACATTCACCATTTTGTGACGGCGGCCATCTTGGTTTTGCAATAGTGCTATTCTACTAGTCAAGCCCTTTCATTTGATACCCATATTAAGGGAGTTGTGAAAAAATATGTAAGTAAGCCGCCATTTTGTAGCGGCGTCCATCTTGGACCGATTTTCATCAAACATAGCTAACAACACTCTCGACTAATTCACCTTTCAAACAAAAAAAAACCGCATTAAATTCGGTCCACCCGTTTGAGCGCCACAAGGGAACAGACACACACACACACACACGCACGCACGCACGCACGCACGCACGCACGCACGCACGCACGCACGCACGCACGCACGCACGCACGCACGCACGCACGCACGCACGCACGCACGCACGCACGCACGCACGCACGCACGCACGCACGCACGCACGCACGCACGCACGCACGCACGCACGCACGCGCGCGCGCGCGCACACGCACGCGCACACACACACACACACACACACACACACACACACACACACACACACACACACACACACACACACACACACAGAGAGAGAGAGACACACACACACACAGAGACACACACACACACACACACAGAGACACGTCAAACTTATAACACCCCGTCGTTTATTTGTCGGGGGTTAATAAAAGAAACTTTATGTATGTGTTTACACTTATAACTTCTAAGTTGCTAAGTGCAGTTTCCACCTCCAAAGATTTATACGTACGAGTATGTACCGTATGTACTTAACCTTTAATAAAGGTAGGTAATTATATTCATAGCTTCAACAATAATCGAATAAATAATATAATTAAAATAAATCTCTACTCTACAGTAATCACTAAACGTTTCCTTGTTCAATCTTTAACTAAGGTTGTTCACAGGTCCATTATAATTATGAGCTCGTAAAGTGACAAGTCAAAATCAAATATAGTAAAACTGCGCGTCCACTTGGTCAGCGTCAAACCGTACATTAACGTATCGCCAGCATTTACGAATTGGTGTGTCCACTAGTTATTGATTTTATATCGACATTTTCACTTTCACTGCTAGTGTTGCCAGATCCTAAAGTCAGATTTACAGCAAGATTATCGTATTTTTATCGCACTTAAATTCGCAAATGGTCGTATCTGTAGCTCTATTAAGATCTTAAAAGAGAACCGACGACTATTCAAGTAAATATTACAGTAAGTATGTAATTTCAAACTTTCAAAACTTCAAACTTTAGATCTTTAGACTTCACACTTGGTGGAAATATTAAAAAGAATCTTCCTCAGATAAACAAGGTAAAATTTCACGACAAAACTTTTGTGTGTGTATACCTAATTGAAAAATATCGTAGAATTTCGAAATGAAAAAAAAAAACTATACTTATAGGTGATGCTTTTCACTCACAGCTGCAGGCACTTCATCATCAACTTATTCAATAAAAACGCCTGGCAAGAGTTTGCCGATTTATTGAATACAAAGCAACAAAAATCCTTAACGCTCCGTACACTCCAATGTCGATCAAGTGAACGCGCAACTTAAATGAAACATTACATAATACGTTCAGACTTCACATTTGAACATGAAGGTGTAAATGGTAAATATACTTATAGAAAGCGTGTTCTCATACATACGAGAGCTTTTCCATTTAATTACGAAATAAAGAAGAGCCATTCACACTTCATATTGAGAACATAATAATTATATACGTACTTGGCATGTAATTTATGGTAGTTATATTCTATCGTCGATACTTAACCAAGTGAACCGACCTTAACGAAATATTACACAAAGATAGTTTGCATCCAGGAAATGGACATATTTTATACTTAATATTTTTATCGCAAGAAAATAAATAACTACTTATCGCGGAATTATTTAAAAATCTTTCGCGCAGATGAGGTAGTAGCGGATATAAATATTTCCTAAATAAGATACATACTACCTACTTGTATTCCACCTATTAACTTAACCCTTCTTCGTCGGTGTTTTCGTTTTCAATGCAGGGCCTGCTTACAATTTTTAACGGCTGCTTATTATATCTGTTTTTATTATGTTTAATTTTATCTTTTCAATTTATTATTTTACTTATTTTTTCTGCAAAAAAATTTATCAGATGCGCTTAAAAGAGAAATGGTCTTATCAATTTAAAATATGACCAAAAGGATTTTTATAAATGCCGTGTCTCAAAAGCTGACCTATGCATCTGGTGACCCAAAAGCTGCCCCTTAATAAGGCTAGGCCTTGCTATGCTACCTAAAGAGTCAATATATGAACACTTTGATCACATGTGTCGATCGATTCCTACTTTGATGGTAGGTACCTATATATTTTTGTAAGCTTTTATTTTATTTTATTTTATTAATTGTATATATTTATTAATATTAATACTTAGTATAAAATTATTTTTTAGTGGATCGAGTTCATAAATCTTGTGACCTGGTACTTAATTTTTTTACTCTTTATTTATAGAATCCGCTGTAGCTATTTGTCAGCTTTATTTATGCCCTCGAGACGAAAGAAACATTGCATATTGCGTTTGCGAACCATGATCGAGTTCTCAATTAAAGGAGTTACCTCATATGATTCATATGGCTTTCCTCCCTGAATCGCATATAAAGAGTTTACAAATTAGATCAATTATTTACTGTCAGATCATTATGTAACTGGAAAGCGCTTCACGTATGTAGGTACATACCCATATGTATCAATGAGGGTTGGCAATTTTTAAACTTGGTATTGCTTCATTTCATTCGCATAGAGTCATGGACCATTTATACCTGATTGTGATTTAGTAGGTATCCTCTATTATCTACAATTGTTCGTAATTGTTACTACTACAAACGTGAAATTAATGTGTCTGTGTGTCTGTTTTCTTATCTAAGATCTGCCGCTGAATCGATTTTGAATTAAATGAATAAAATCTTGAGACAGCTTGTATCCTGGAAACGAAGAAAGGATATTTCTTATCCTGAAACTAGGAGCGCATATGGAATTTTTATACACCGCGGTTAAAAGTTTGCAAAAAAAAAATTAATATAAACATATAAACTATCGTTATATATAGCTTATCGTTGGATAGAGTACCTATGGGATTGTATCAATAGTGAGTAAATGTCTAAACAACTGTGACTCATCGGAATGTCGTTGACTTGCCTACCAAACTGAATAATTTGTTCACCTCGCTCTTTGAGGTATACTTCATTGTATTTGTACCGTAATGTCTAATATCAAACAAATGAACCCTTGAGGCCTTGTAGCTATACCTCTCTAATACAATCATTAGTCCGTGGAAATCATAAATTCTTTAATGTGGTGATTGAACAAATTATTTTAGTGGTTAACACCCCCCTAAAGCTCAAGCCATACCGCAAACTAAACTAACTTAGCTTAGCTCAGTTCACATAGCTTAATGTGCAACCCGATTTTGCGAGCTAAACGAAGCTATGCAAGCTAAAATATATGTAAACTAGTATGGCGCGTGGGTGCGCGGCCCGCAAGCGGACCGCGAGGATTCGAGTAGTTTTTGTTTGAGCACGTCCCACCTATCTTCAGTGCCCACGCCGTGCTCTTCATCCGTCTCCAAAATCTTCGATCATCAGCTCTTTCCGTATTTTTCCTCCGCACTAATTTTTATAAATCAATAAAAAAAATTTTGTGTAGAAAAATAAATTCCGCCATCTTGTTTTTTTTTTCTGTTCATCAAGTAGACTTTTAGGTATTGGTCATATTTTGGTAAAAAACCACTCTTCTATCTTATATACTTGGTGAGAAAGACACTGATGTTTGTATAGCCGCCATCTTGAATCCGCCGTTTTGTTTTTTTTTCAGCTCAGTGCCAATTGGATGAGGTTTTGAGTAATTTTTGTTTGAGCACCTCCCATCTATCTGCCATACCCTGCCCGGGCTCCTCAACCACCTTCCAAACCCTCAATCATCATGTCTTCCCATATTTTTCTTTAAGAGTTCTCCAAAGAACCGCATCAAAGCCTTGCATAGTTCACAACTTGTAGTATCTTCAATATTCGCCATACATTTTCTATGGAAAAACAAATTCCGCCATTTTGAATTTTTTTTCTATTCATCAAGTAGACCTTCTAATTCTGATCATCTCTTGCCAAGAAACCACTCTTCCATCTTTTATACCCTCAGAGATGGAGACCGACGAAATTTGTATGGCGGCCATCTTTTTTTCGCCATTTTGAATTTTTTTTCAGCTCTCTGCCAATTGGATGACGTTTCGAGTGACATTTGCTCGAGCACCCTCCACATATCAATACCTTAAGTCTCGTCTCTGAAATCCTCAATCATCAGCTCTCTCCATATTTTTGTTCCGAATGAATATTTGTCTTCTATACGAAATCATTAGTGAAAAAAAAATCTTTCATACAAAATTGTTCAGGAGAGGTGATCAATGAGTCAGTGAATCAGTGAATCAGCACGAACAGCTATATATATATTAAAGACCGAAAACTGAAGAATATAGTGACGGGCTATCAGCCAAAACACGGTGCGAGGGTAAAGGGAGACAGAAGGCTGACAGAGTGCACTTCTAGCTCTGGCTGGAATCATTGGGTAGAGTTACCCCACCCCACGGTACAGTTGCTTAGTTAGTTTAGCTGTGTTGTTCGCCGTGGCGTATTTACATAATATACATAGCCAGAATGCACCCATAGGATTCTGCTTATGTATACATTGTAATGCAATTTTCAAATTTTTACTACAAAGTATACACGAATTTTGCGTACTACTAATATATATTTTGTAACGTGGACGCGCGCGTGCATCGTTCCAATATATACATATGCAAGGCCAAAACGCCACCGTATGATTTTTTTTTTCAAAATTACTTAGGTAACTGTTCGAACTTAACCGACTTATTGCTTGGGGTTGGGGTGCTCAGATTTCGTTTTGGACCACATTCTACCTAGGATCCAATAGAACCTAAGTGCCCTAACCTAAGTATTTATAATATAAAACCACAAAACCAAAGTGGCACCCAATAGGCGGCTAACTTTGGGAGTTATGTATAACTTTGTTAGTTTATATTTTACATATGGGTGCTTATTCCGATCTATACAAGAGTTTAATATTTATTATATAAAACCACAAAACCAAAGTTGCACCCAATAGGCGGCTAACTTTGGGAGATATGTTTAACAAAGTTTTACTAAATTTAATTTAATATAATCGCCATTTCGGTCACCGTCCCGAAACTCTAGTAAAAATTTCTGAGCGCGGAAATCATATTTTTTTTTTCAAAATTATGCCTTTTTTTCAGAAGCTTGGTTAGGTACGTTAGAACATAAATATCCATGTGCCTGTCCGCAGGCCGGGCACTTAGGTTCTATTGGCTTTTCTTCTTTCTCTTTTTCTTTTTCGAATTGCACACGCAACAGCCATCTTTAATGTAAATTATAATAATTAATAAAAAGCATCTATTAGAGTTGTAAAGAGTTTTAATTCAACAAAATACAAATAACATACAACAAGATTAGTTTGTATGCATACTAGTAATGTATATTATGGAACAAAGTAGTCACTACAAAATATACACGAGTATTTGCGTACTACTCTTGTATACATTGTAATCACAAATTGAAAAATTGCACTACAATGTATACATAAGCAGAATCCTATGGGTGCATTCTGGCTATGTATATAATGTAAATACGCTTCGCCGTGTGAACTGTATTAACAAAAACCGGCCAAGTGCGTGGCGGGCCACGCGCAGTGTAGGGTTCCGTAGTCACAATCCTCGAAAAACAGATGTAACTCCTTAACCTGTGAACCCTACTTAGCCATGATAGTTTTCCTTTAAAATTGATTATAATTATATACCACTGCTGTGAATTTTTTCAAGTTCCTATATACTGCCATTTGGCTGATAGAGAGGGGGACACTTGACTCTAATAAAAATTAGCACTTTAAAACATCATATTTTACGAAAAATGATGTTCCCACACCCACAGTATTTTTAAAAGACCTATTCATCGATACCCCACACTATGGGGTAGACGAGAAAAAAAATATTCATCCCCACTTTACATGTAGAGGAGCTACCCTAAAAAAAATATTTATCAAAATTTTATTTCAGCACTTTATCGGCGTGATTAATATTTATACCCATGCCAAATTACAGATTTCTAGCACTAATAGTCTCTGAGATTTACCGAGGACGGACAGACAGACAGACAGACGGACGGACATGGCGAAACTATAAGGGTTCCTTGTTTACTACGGAACCCTAAAAGTGAGCTAAACTAAATTATTTGAGTTCGCGGTATGGTCTGCAATCTTTATTCACGGTTCCTCACGCCGCCGGGCGTCCACTAAAAGTCACACGTGAATGCACAATGAGCATCGACACCGACAGTGAATAGATGAGAAGTCGTGCATGATGGTCGATGCACGAAGCTTTGTGCTTACGTCTCGTTCGTCGAGTACCTTGGTGGGGAAAAACAGAATGCATAATTATTATCCACAACTGAATAAACAAGAATCGGGCCTTAATTCAAAAGAACCACTGAGAAAGAAGAAAGTCTAAAGAACTTTGTTCTTTTTTTTTTTTGTAAAAGAACAAAGTTTTTAGGCCCACTTGACCCAACTGCTTTATCTGGTTTATCTACCTAGTTAAATTGGTAATGTTCTCATTTTTCGACAACTTTATTCTAAAAAAATATAAAAAATTCTATATTCGATCCGTATTTATTTATTTATTTATTTAATACTTTATTGTACACCAAAAAAACAAATTTGACAAGAAACATTTTAAAAGAAATAGGTACAATGGGCGGCCTTATCGCTTAGAAGCGATCTCTTCCAGGCAACCTCGTTGTGGAGAATATAAAAACTAGAGAAGTGTATAAGGGTGTACGCTAAAATTAGAGAAAATTAAAAGTATATATACGAATAATAGACATACAAATACTTACATACGAAATTACATAAAATATACATATTAGACATATATATATATAAATACATATATATATATAGAGTAAACATTTGTAAAATAAAGCCCAAAACACGCCAGGAATGATGGTTAACTATTTGTAGTACCTACCTGGGTACTATCTGAGGTAAAAGGTTCAGGGAGGATAAAAATGCGTTTTGACAAGTCTTTTAAATATGGCAGGAGATTGCGCACGCTTGATATGAAACGGTAAGGAGTTCCAGAGCCGAGCGGCTACTATGGAGAAGGATTTAGAATAAAATGAAGTATTATGGGAAGAGATTTTTAACATAAGATTGTTATCAGAGCGAAGAGACAGACTGTGGGTGTTCCCTAGAAACTCAAACCGCTCTTTAAGGTAAGGAGGCGTGGTAGGATTGAATAGTACAGAGTATAAAAGAGAAAGAATGTGGGTGTTCCTGCGAAGGCGAATCGGAAGCCATTTGAGTTTTCTGCGAAATTCAGAAATATGGTCATATTTTCGGAGTCCAAATATGAACCGAATACAGAGATTCTGAATGCGCTCAAGTTTATTTAGCAACTCCTCATTTAAATTGAGATAGCAAGTGTCAGCATAATCGAGAATCGGTAGAAGGAGTGACTGTACAAGTGCAATTTTGGTTGGCATGGGTAGGAAATTGCTTAATCTGCGGAGAGATCCAATCGACGCAAATACCCTTCTACTCACCTCACTTATATGTGGGCCCCATGATAAGTATTTGTCAAAGGTAACGCCAAGATTTTTTACGGTGTCACTGTACGAGTGTCCCATCAAATATGATAGCGGGTAAAGTAGACAAATCAATACGCGTGACCAATTTTTGACTGCCTATTATTATTGCCTTGGTTTTAGATGGATTTACCTTAAGACCATACGACTTACTCCATTCCACTATTAAATCAAGATTTTCATTTAGCAAGTCTATAGTTTTAGGTAGATCCACCAGTTTAGCCTGAACATATATCTGGAGATCATCTGCGTACAGGTGGTAGCGAGAAGATAATCGGAGAGTAATAGAGCTTATGAAAATTGAAAAAAGAAGAGGAGACAACACGCCACCTTGAGGTACACCAGCATTGATCGTGCACCAGTTAGAGAACGAATCGTCAACACGTATCCGTTGCCGGCGACCATACAAGTAACAATAAAACCAGTCAATCACTTCAGAAGATATGTTAAGAGAAACTAGTATCGCTAATAAAAGATCAAAATCGACATTGTTGAATGCATTGCTAAAGTCGAGTAATGTCAACACCGTTACACACTGGTTATCCATACCAACGTGAATGTCCTCGGTAATCTTGACTAAGGCAGTAGTCGTACTATGACCAGTACGGAAACCGGATTGGAAAGGATTGTAGAGGCTCCATCTGGATAGAAAAAGACTCAATTGTCGATGAATAATTCTCTCAAAAACCTTCGAAAGGAATGGAAGTATGGAGATGGGGCGGTAGTCGGAAAAACTGGAGGGATTTGCTTTTTTGGGGATAGGAGTAATTTGTGCTTCTTTCCAGGAAGTGGGAAAATTTCCAGATAAAATGGAGTAATTAAAGATGGTTTTTATTAGAGGAGTCAAGATATCTATAATAGGAATGATCATTTTACGACTAATGCAGTCTGTACCTACGGCATCGGAGTTGACCTCAACTATGCTTTTCTTAACATCACTATCAGTGATTTGACTAAAGATAAAAGAGGGATAATCAGAAGTGGGTAAAGCAGAAATTTGACTCTTAGTTTGTAATTTTGTGGCATCATCAATGGCACAAGACGAAGAGAAATGCTGATTAAGCTGGTTTAAATCAATATTAATGGAGCTACCATTCTGACGCGCTTTCCCAACTCCAAGAGTTTTTAGAAATTTCCATACTCTGCCTGGATCACCCTCTTCAAGTATGGATTTATGGATATGGCGTCGTTGTTTATCCCTACACAACCTGTTGCAATGATTACGAATATTTTTATATTTGATTCTATTGGCCTCAGAGCTGTCAGATTTGTATTTAGCTTTAGCAATATTTTTCTTATGTTGTAATTTTTTTATTTCTTGAGTAAGCCAGGGAGCAGGCAAGTGCTTAAGTCGGACTGGTCGGATCGGAGCATGGATGTCGTAGAGTTGTGTTAAGAGAGAATCAAAACTTTCTACCCTGTCATCAATATTAGATCCAGTGAGAACAACAGTCCAATCTATCTTCGCTGCATCATCTCTCAAACGGTCTAGATCCATACCACCAAAATTACGCAGAAGAAGAATTCTCGGTTTTTGTTTTGGTGGGCGAAGTTTATATGATAGGTAAATCAGGTCATGATATGAAAAAGCGTCAGCCGGACATTGACCATGCTTAGCCACATGTTCGATAGATGATACAAGAATGAGATCCAAGAGAGATGGAGAACAATTTGGGAAAGAATGAGTGGCAGACAGGGGGAGAATATGTAAGTTAGCTGCTTTAGCTAATGATTGCAGGTGAACAGAGCGAGAGTTGTTATTTAAAAGGCATGTATTAAAATCACCCATAATAATTGAGTGCCGATATAATGGAATATATTTGTCTAGGAGACTTTCAAACGTAGAATAGTAGTCAATTGTAAGACTAGGATTATAAAACACGCCAAGTAACAACTTAGTACCTGAAAAAAGAACCTCAATAATTAAATGTTCCAATCCTGGCGTACTTTGATCAATTGACATACTTATAGTCGCAAAAGGTAAGTGAGAACGAAGGTATATAGCAACACCTCCGCCAACACGAGTAGTACGATCATTCCTTATGAGTTGAAAGCCTGGGAGAGCGTATGACGTGGAGGACAAACATGGTTTGAGCCACGATTCGGAGACCAGAATAGCATGTATATTTTTATTATCGAAGGATGAGAGCATGTCTGGATAATGTGCAGGAATACTCTGAGCATTTATATGAATAATATTGAAATTTTTTAACATATCTGAGAAGTGTGAATCAAGAGTTTCAGTAAGAGAAGGGATACTATAAAAACTCTCGTTACTACTCAGTCCATCGGTGGAAGACAGTGAGAAAAAAGAGTTATCTGGACTTATATCTTGAAAAAACATTTTTAAATATAATTAATATATATAATATACAAATACAATAATATATAATTATTAAAATAAATAAATAGGTATATAAATTTGCTAGGTCATAATATATACCCACCAGCAATTTACAAAGCGTTACACTTATAATAACACAAAAACTTGAATAAAACTAATAGTAACTAAATAGGTACATGACACACAGATATTAACAACAGGTCACATATAAGAATCTTACAAAAAAAGTAATTATTTGATAATAATGTATAAGAAAATTAAAATAAGTAACCAAAGTTTAAACATACTTAATAATAGAAACTGCTTCTTATCATGAGTATAATTGAGATGGGTAATATTAATATATCTGTTTCAGGTATTAGTTACCCACATCCATTACACATCAAAAAACTACAGTTCATAAGTTCATAATATTTTTGTCTATAGTAATTATTCAGGTGGCACTATTGTATATCCGTATGTATGTATGTTTGCGATTACTTACAAAATCAATGGTTTTGATGTTTTTTTCAGTATCATAATCTACATAATTTCAGTAAGGTTTTAGTATATAGCACACCTAGTTATCATTCTTACATGTACGAAGTTACACGCATAAATTGATACACCTATTTCTCTGAGATTGCTGGACCGAAGTCGGTTTGATTTTTTCTAAAATAATATAGCTTATAGTTACTATCTATTAGTATTGTAGCAAAATATTACCGTACAAATCAGAATTGTTGAATACGCTCATAAATCAATGTGGTTATATTAATTTGTTTGACATATCATGGACAAAGCGGGTCTTTGAACAGTATCGAATGATAACAAAAAAAGTAATTTTATACTTTTGTCAGTCTTACTACTTATCAATTAAAGTAACACAGTCATAATTAATGATTTCTAAGCAAGCATTAGCTGCTGTTTCCTGTGTTCAAATTATTATTAATGGTGCTATTTACTTTGAGTGTAATTATTTATTTTGACACTCCATGAGAAATCATTTCCTTTTAAAAGTTGAATTGTTATTTCATTGTTTTAACAGATATTCGAGTTTACGGAAGAATTTTGAACTTCAGTATACAAATGCAGATAGACACTAGACACGCACACCAAGATGTAAATAAAATGTAGTTACTTCACTATGAAACGGACCTTTTATAGGAAATAATAATTTTTGATAGTTTATTACCTACTTTAAAAATATTTAAAGTGCTCAGATGGAAACTAGGGATGTAACGAAAATGAATTTTGGACTTTTTAGAGTCTAGCTAAGAGCTACCAAGGAGTTTGACGGGAGACATCGATTTTGTATCTGCACATTTTAGACAATTTCGTATTATGATGCTGAGGTTCGATTTTGTTTTGCGGCACTCCTAGTAAAATGACATTAGCAGTTGGCGACTTATATGTTCGATTGTGTATTATGTAAACGACTGAACACATGACTAACGTGAAAAATGTCGTAACATCGACATGATTGTCTACATGTTTCTATCAAATTACACATTATTCTTTAACCTACTTAGGTAATCTTTTCTTTTGTCATCTAATTTAATTATTATTAAACATGAACTCGAGAAGATTTTTCATCATTTTGCGATTGCGAATTTTATAAATCTATACATATAATAAAATCGTAGACTTGCCGTATCTGTACATTGAAGATTTTTGCAAAATAATAACTGGGGGATGTTAGGGATAAGTAATAGAACGTAAAAAAGCTATTTTTGAAATTTTTGTCTGTTTGTCTGTTTATCTGTTTGTCTGTTTGTCTCTATGTTTGTGCGCGCATCACGCAAAAACTACTGAATGGATTGAAACGAAACTTGGTACGATTTAAGTTCATACTACGGAGTAATATATAGGATACTTTTTATCCCGAAATTCAGCACGGTTCCCTAGGGAGAAGGGATGAAAGTCAAAACGTATATTTAGCTGTAATTCAGAAACGCGTGGTCCGATTTCATTCATTCTTTTTTTGTTAGAAAGTAGATTCTTTAAAGATTACCAACTTATCTCTAAAAGGCTAGATCGATTTTGATGGGACTTTCACTGGCGGATGTTTACATTTTGATCTACCTAAACATCCGCCAGTGAACTTTTAACAGTTTTTAGCATGATATGAGCTCAAAGAAGCTTAGGAAAAACAAAATGATTCTACGGGATTTTTAAAAACCAATATATATCCACGCGAACGAAGTCGCGGGTGTCCACTTGTTCCATAATAATTCCAATCAATTCATGTTGGATTCAGCATTAAAGAAGGCTGTGAGGAGCTGCATATTCAACTCTTTCTTTCTTGGCGTATGGCGAGGTTGAAGTAGGTACTACTTAAAGTAGATGTAAATAATGTTTTAGAATTTAGCTATATTGCAAATAGAAGGTCAAGATCAATCGTATATGAACTGTATTTGGTCTTGCATAATAAACAGTAGATATACTTGTCGTAACATTTAATTGGTCATAATAATCTGTTACATGATCCGTGATCTACATTTTTTATAAGCAATCCTACTTGTCAATAAATAAGCATAGGCATCGGCATGTGCTAATTTATTTAGAGGATTTAAACAAGGAACAACATGGTCCAGTATTTTTTTCTTCATCTTTATCAGTTCATAAATTTTATAAACCGAATTAACACGTTTGCATTATAATGTAACATTATCCGTGGGTCACGACTTTTCATTGAACTCATGTACATAATATTTCAATTCTTTTGTTCCGTGTCTCTCCTTTTGAATCGAAGACGCATTATACTGTCTTATGCTTAAAAATATAGTATAAATATTACGAAATAAAGAAATATATAACATAACACATAACACACAGCCGTACGAATGGAATAAGAGTAAGAATTGTGCAATAAAGATAATAAAAATTAATACTGAATATTTGTACGTCATCTTTAAACTATTTGTCTGGTAACCTATAAAAAAGATAATCTCCTGATTTCTGGAACCCGTCACTAGTGAAGCTCGTTTGTTCCAATTGAATTCAGTCAAAACAGAAAACTATTCAATAGTTTACCAATGACTATTCGTTCCTTAGTACTTACTGCCTTTAAATAAATTAGTTCACACTTGTTTCACAAATGAACGTCATTAGCGTAACAAGACGTCTTACATTCAAATGCTAACTCATGGTCCATAACGTTGACGTCTCCACTGTCGACACACAATCGATGTTATGCTCTACTTTTCGTCAATAGGAAATTTTAGAACATTACCTTAATTATGTAACACATAATTTTTATATTTAAACATAGCCACATATGGCAAAAAACTTTTATTCGTATTATGACACATTCATTTATAGTACTTATCAACTTTTAAAATCTATTGAAAAAGAGGTAGTAGAAGAGGTAGAAGTAAGTTCAGAAATTTGCACTTTTTCTGAACCTATTTCTACCTCTTAAGTGCAAATATTCGAATCAATAATATGAGTATCTGATTTTTTTTCCGATACGATGAACTTCGATTAAAATTACTTATCTTCTAAATACCTAACTTTTAATGAGTGTTAAATTATTATTCCGGTGTGCATGGCTAATAGAAAAAAGAAGGTAATATGTATTCCATGTAGTAATTTTAGTAATTCGCAATGCAGATACGTCAGCCCTAATAATAGATAGATACCTGTATTTTAAAAGTACAGTCTGAAAAAATGATATTTAAAATTCCGATAGCATCATAAGGGTTAATTGTTATTTTATGGGTGTTTCTTTTTGCTTTATGCCTTAAATGGACTTGCATAAGAGTTAAATCGGTATCTACATTTTTTAAATTCTTCTTAAATCAATCTTCTTAAAGTTTATTAGTTCCGTTATAGGTTGTATATTTAAAATATCAGTTCTTAATTATTATTGTAGCGGACACTTCAAATACACTAGATGTGTGTATTTGTGTAACTTTTTTTAGTTACAAATAGTACCCACTAGTAATAAAATCACTTAGGGCCTGTTTCACCACCTTTTGATAAGTGTCTGATAGCTTATTAACAACTTTTGTATTTGTCACTTGATATAAAGTGAGAAAGTGACTAAACTTATGTTTAGGCTATCAGACACTTATCACAAGGTGGTGAAACAGGCCCTTAGTTAACTTATTCATAAGAATTGCGCTAACATTAGAATACGAAGACGAATGCACGAGTGATTGAAAGTTTATAATACCTATATTATATTTCAATTCAGTTAGTTGTTTAACTACATTTTATTTATTTAAATGAGTACTTGTCCTGCACGCATTTATGGTATTAATTTTAGCTATTACCTGTTTTTATGTTAACAGTAGACATAAACAATATTGTAGTGTTATTATAAGTAGCAAGTTGCAATTTCTTTTAATATCAACATTCACAACGTGTTGCATAACTGTGCAATAACGTCATCCCGCGTAGTAGAAAAACATAAAATAATAAAAAACATAATAAAAAAAATAAAAAAGTTACACTTAGTAGATACCTATTGCTACACTTGGATCGCTTTGATGATCCTGATTCCTGCTTCAAACCCAATATATTGTATGTATTCGGTACAGCTACAGGGGTATTTTGAACAGAGTATGCATGTATTGCATGTTTTTTCCACAGAGGCACGGTTATATACGTACACTTTCAGAGAAAAAATAATGTCTTGATGATAATACATTAGATAACAAAATTAAATTATTCACTGTGCACTTAAGATTCAATACCTTTGTATAAATTGTTGTTGGAATAGAAGCCAGTTATTTTCTAAGTAATCGTTTCCTCGAGCAAATTGCGCTGTTTTCCTGACTGCCTCGGGCTAAACAACGAGTATTGTGCCTACTTTACAATTAAGGCTGAATTACTGCGTTGTCCCGTCCGACAAGTCGACAACCTGTGCTTCTTTAATTTTAATATTATTTAAAAATTTAAATCTTATACTTATTTATATCTTTGTAGCGTATTCAAATTGCAGCAAGATCTAATTTTCTCGTATCTTGTAACGATGTCAGCCAGTCAGCGTATCTATTTATATATGTCACCGGAAATGTATGTAATCCGTCATTGTATAAAGGAAATATAAGGAAATGTATGTAATTCCTAAAATCGCACGGAAAAGTGTAAAATAAATTATATTAGACACATTTCCTAGGAAATCTATACATTTCCTAAATAGCAATCGTAAAATGTAAAACATTTGGAGATATCAACACAACAAGATATCTATGGGTACGCGGGGATAGCGGGGCGAGGGGAGGGTATTGCATCGTCTGATCAGGCGATTGCGCTAGTGCCGCATAAACTGTCAGTGCGCGGAAATCATATTTTTTCAAAATTATTTCTTTTTTTCAGAAGTTAGGTTAGGTTAGGTTAGAACATAAATTTTAATATTCATGTGCCCCGCCGCAGGCCGGGCACTTAGGTTCTATCGGGTCCTAGGTTGAATGTTAACCACATTTTACCTAGGACCCAACATTCAAAAGAAAGCATTATTTTTATACATTTCCTTATACGATATAGGAATTGTATATAATTCCTAGGAATTGTACACATTTCCTAGGACATTTATATAATAAATAGTTTTTGAAACAATATTTTATACATTTCCTAAATAGCTTCGGAATTGTATAAATTTCCTAGGAAATGTATACAATTCCTAGATTACATACATTTCCGGTAACATAATAATATATATTTTGTTGGTAGGTAGTGTACCTAGATGTAGATATAAAAGAAGAAGAAGAAAAAGAAGAAGTAGATATAAAACCAGCCAAGTGCGAGCCGGACTCGCGCATGAAGGGTTCCGTACGATTATCTATATAAACGGCAAAAAAATCACGTTTGTTGTATGGGAGCCCCCTTAAATATTTATTTTATTCTGTTTTTTAGTATTTGTTATTATAGTGGCTACAGAAATACATCATCAGCTGTGAAAATTTCAACGTCTAACTATCACGGTTTATGAGATACAGCCTGGTGACAGACGGACAGACAGACGGACAGCGGAGCCTTAGTGATAGGGTCCCGTTTTACCATTTGGGTACGGAATCCCAATACTTCAAAAAATTATATATCATTTGAGTTAGGTAGTTTAATCGTCAATCTAAATGAATAAAAAATTATTTTAAACTTTTTAGTTCGATTCGTTTGAAGTCGGTTCATTTTTCTTTGAAAAAAATAATTTTATGCTTTTTAGTGATTTGTTTTCTTTATATTATGTAATAATAATAATAATAATATAAACGAGAACTATGTAAAATAGATTATGACCCATATATATTATTAATTATTATTAAATATCCTGTGACATATACATTTTATGTGTCATACTATAGGTGAGCGGTTTTATTATGTTCTAACCCAACCTAACCTAACTTCTAATCTATAAAAGATTAGTTTGTATGCGTACAACTCTTGTATAATTTGGATAGACCGTAATTTACAATCTATACGCGACTAGTTTCACACCCTTGCGGTT
The DNA here is from genome assembly GCA_920104075.1 of Melanargia galathea. NCBI lineage: Eukaryota > Metazoa > Arthropoda > Insecta > Lepidoptera > Nymphalidae > Melanargia > Melanargia galathea. The sequence continues at coordinate 15,930,469 of OV049870.1, read as the reverse complement.
TGGCTTTGTATAGAATGGAAATACACGTAACCATGCACAAACTCCAAGGAATCACTATATGCAACTGTACTGACTTCGGCCCAAAACTTTTTGCAAAAGGTCAATGTTACGTAGGCGTAGCAGAGTGAAGTCTTTGGACAGAATAGCTATATCAGACTTCAGCAATAGGTCTGGCAATATCAGAGAACATATTAGTGACATATGTGTACATTTATGCTTATAACTTCGTACGTAAGAATGATAACTTGATGTGTTATATACTAAAACCTTCTTGAAAGTATGTAGATAACGATAGTGAAACAATCATCAAAATCGGTTCATTAGTTGCGGAGATAATCGCGAACATACTTACATACATACATACATACATACATACATACATACATACATACTTACATACATACATACGGGTCGAATACAGAACCTCCTTTTTTTGAAGTCGGTTAATAAATAGGTGTCAGATGCTTTGAAGTTTCTTTATCATACTTTTTCCCATTTAGGCTCTGTGCAGACGACGGATAGTTGGTTGAGTAAGTTATTTTTGCTCGTGTTAATACAGTAAATAGAACAGAGTGACCAAATATAATACAAACACTGTCAAGCTCCGGACATTCGTTCGTCTGCGGTAGATCACTACATAGTATAAAATAAAGTCGCTTTCTCTGTCCCTATGTCCCTATGTATGCTTAAATCTTTAAAACTACGCAACGGATTTTGATGCGGCTTTTTTTAATACATAGAGTTATTCAAGAGGAAGGTTTGTAAGTAGAAAAATTGGACCCGGTAGGTGGCGCTAATAGCGGGCAGGACGACGTCTGCTGGGTCCGCTAGTTAAGTAATAAAATATAATTATAGTAGATAGCAACTCTTGAGTAGCTTGTTATTTCGTTATGGTAATTTTTGTGGGTTATCGGGTGTCATCACTACCACGAGAAATAACCACTACTATTCGTAATAATATACCATATACTTACATGAATCTAACGTACTATTGCAACTTAACTTTATGTAACTTCTATTGATTACCCATAGTGTTGTAAGCATATTGTAGGCTACTTTTTAACTGACTGCCAAAAAGGAGGTTTTCAATTTGATGCATTGGTATTTTTTATGAAATATATAATAATTCAATACGTACATACTATGATACTGCAATAGGTTCTCTATTTATATTCCGGAAGACATAATTATTTAAAAAAATTCGTCGACACAAAAAAGTCGTGCACTCAAATATTACAATCTGATAGTCACGGTTTTGCACCTCCTGCTAACTTCGTCATATTACCAATAGATATAATTATATTTGGGAGTGAGTTAGCGGGAGATGTCAAGCCAAGTTATTTTTAGGAAGAACTCAAAAACTCAGTAGGTAGGTACGTTGAATAAAATAGTAATTAGCTATGTTGTAGATTTTGTTGAACAAGCCAATGCATTGATTGCCGATTCTCATCTTGGGAGCGATGCTACATAACTCGTTACGGCACCTGCATAGAAAAATCCGTGATATGCCAGAATCTAGAATGCGCTAATTTGTTTGTGTGGGAACGCACGACGGATCAGCGATTTGGCATACAATACGATAAAATCATTGCATTGCAACAACGCAACTGTAGTGTGGCATCACCCTTAATCTGTCTAATGGCACGCGTAGGATCCTGTGCCGTCTATGGTAAGTCTGTGAAAAGATATTATGTTACATAAAAATCGCGTAACGCACAGACATACATCTTTATATACGTCAAAAGTGGGTCATCTTGTAACACGTACCTACCTACATACCTACCTATGGTCAGACTCTATCTAGCTTTCGCCTACAAAATTTTATACGCTACCTCAAAGAAATCCTTTATGGTATAGACGTGCTACATAGATAAAAATAATGATGTAGAAATATTTGAAAAAATACGCTTGTGTAATAATAATTTACAGAGTCTTGTGTCGTCCGAATACAGGTACGTTTAGTCTCAAAATATTTCGACCTATTATAATGGTTCTTTTCTAATATGTAATACCCAATGCCTTGTATTCTTTTACTTTCAAGACATCGTAATATTATCTTGCCGTAAAAACCTTGCTTTGTTTTAAAAACATTTATTTATCTGAAAGCGAATGTTATTACCAGTTACAGTTTTGTGTTGACCAGTATTCGCATCATTAACTATTGCGTGTCTATTCTTGGTCAACAATCTGTAAGATCCTATTTCATGCCAAAATTAACATAATATCAACACAATATCGTTGTAACAACAATAATGTATGCACATTTCATTGATAACCACCCAGAATCCGATACAATCATCCAATTAGCCTCAAAAGCATAACATCAAAATACGTGACAAAATATCTATAGTAAAATTGCAGTCACGTATTTCAAATAAATCTGACATATTATCATCATTATTTCCAACTAACCTAAAGCTTTCTCCTGACCTATGGCACGATTTCAAAATCCACTTTATTTTTGAAAGAAATGCAAATATTGATTATGATAGTCGGTCGGAGGTTACTAGGGTTAGATCGTAGATATTTATTTTTAATTTATTCTCACATATCTATTAGCGTTTTATAATAAGTATATTATTTGCATTCGAGAAATGCTAAAATTGACACTATTAGGAGCGGAGAGTCTCTGTTCTCGTTTACGGGCTCAGTCACTTCCTACTTTTTTATCACGTAAGTATTCAGTCATCAAAAAGTTTGATGGGTTCTAACCAACCCACTATATTCAAATTGAAAATTCAAATAAGATATTACCTACTTATTATAATTCTTCAGTAGGTAATCTATACGTTCATATTTGCATGCCCAAAAAATTAGGTACAATGCCTAGTGACAATATGAACAAAACAAGAAACTTTAACTTAAACAACGCAAAGAAAATATAACGAAGATATTATAATATCAATACCAATTACACCCTGACATAGTCAACTATATGAGTTTCTCCGCTATCACTCACGGAGCCGGACGCCCGTCTAGGGAAAAGCGCTACTGAAAACTAACTAACAAACTAACAAAGCTCTACAATAATTAATTATTATTCCTGATAATTGTCACTATTGAGTACCTTTTAGAAAGGATTCGATAGTAATAATAATTAATTGTATTTCCATGAACTTGTATGTGTCAGTGGATTCGTGATTTGCAAATCGTGATCCACACACTGTCATGACGAACTGACACAAACGTTAACTCAGAATTGATTAAACTTGAGTGTTACAACAGACTGTTTCGTAGGATATAAGCTAGGTATTAAAGGTATTTAAATAGACGAACTCGCACCTACAAAGCTCTTACTTATTGTTAAGTCAACAACAAGTAACAACAACAATATGCCGCTTAAATTATAACTATTTTACTAACAAAAACACAGATGAAAATAAATAAATACAGAATAAATACTGAATAAATAAATACAGATGAAAAGTTAATAAAAGATATAAGTTACTTAAATATTTCTTGTACCACGCAATTAATTCTACATTTTAGTAATACATTTAATTTAGTTAAATTATGCTGACTTATATGACTTAGCTTATTGAGCTTATCTAGTACAATAATGACTGAAGCAATAAGACAATCACCTAAATTAAAGTTGTAATTTTGTTATTAATTTTGTTTTATCAAAACTACAGAGTACCAGCACGTTATTAGTATATATGTAGGTATACCTACCTACTACGTATAGAATAGATTATGTAATTTAAAAGTTACGATGTAATATTATATTATGATTAATATTATTTTATTACGTATTCTTATTTTATTTATATTTATTGGGTAACTTTAATAAACAATTCACATATATTATAATTATTTCATACTTATATGCGTAGGAGCATTAAGAATTTCGTAAGCAAAGAAATGACAAATAGATTTATTTCGTAAATCATCAAGAAGGAAGTAGGTACAATTAACATAATTGTATCATTCAAAGATTAGTCCATTATGAAATTCGATCTAGGAAAGTCCTCGTTTGGTATAATATCAATTCTTTATGTATACATAACAATATTGCAACAAAACATAGATATATAGATATAGAATATAACTGAGCATTCATTAATTTACATTGTACATATGGGTACATTAAAAATAGGCAATGCAGTATTACAAGTTCTGTGATAGTAGAACCGCAAAAAACCGCAGAGTAGAGTAACTAGGTACCTACATGATAAAAACCACAAAATCAAGACTTAGCTGTGTTTCTTAACGAGACACCGAGAATACGGAAATTATCTCACGTTGGCTTTCCTCTATTACCTCACAGCGCATTACTTATTCGAACAGGAAGAACATACCTACTTGATACAACTCGTAAAGCCACACGCACGATCAAGTAGCAAATAAACTCGACAATACACATGTCAATTTGACGATTCCAATGTGTTATTCATGCTTCGCACAACTTTTACGCCCACCAGCCGTAAAACTAAATTTACAAGTATAATCGACAATAATAAGGTCTACTGCATAGCTAATTTAAAAAGAATAATGCAATATTTCACCGAGGCTTTGTAACGCGTCTCATAGTTCACAGTTCCCCAAGATGTATCCTACTTGCTCTTATTATTTACGTAGGAAAGTACACAGAGATTTATGAAAGCATTAGCGCGCGTGGTGTGAATTATAGAAACTCTATAAACCGGTAACAGTCGCGAGGTTCTGAAAGGAAACTTGTCTCTCGATTCACTCAAAATATAAACAGAACTTATATTCCAGGGAAAGTAATTCCTTCAAAGATACTACTACTTGAAAAATCCTACTAATATTATAAATGGGAAAGTGTAGATGTTTGGATGTTGTTACTTAATCACGCCGCAACTACTGAACCGATTTGGCTGAAATTTTGAATGGAGATAGATTATGTCCTGACTTAAAACATAGGCTACTTTTTATCCTGGAAAAATGCACAGTTCCCACGGGATTTTGAAAAACCCGAAATCTATAGCTACAGCTATGGGTAGATTACTATAGCGAACTTCCTTGATAGTAGGTATAAAGGTTGGAAAAGTGAGCGGGAACGGTAACCGGAAATCCATGATTCCCTCGGGATTTGTTCAAAACCGAAATTCACGCGGGCGAAGCCGCGGGCAGATCCTAGTAATTCATAAAATCGCTTGAACCTGAAATACTAAAAAATAGTAAAGTCACCGTTTCGCTTGTTTCAGATGAGCATGGAGATTTAGCTGCGGAATCATCAGAAATCATACCAGAAGCAGTGGCTCCACCGCCTAGCCTACAGAGACAACCAGCACCAGACTCGGTCGCAGTCGCTGATCAAACAGACCACTCGATAGAAGTCGTTGGCGATTCGCAGAATTTCTTCCCGACATTCGCCAACTTTTTCGAGCCTAGACAGCAAAACAACTTCAGATTGGGCTTCAATAGCCAAGAAGCAGCGTACAGCCAACGACCAAATTCTTATAGATCATTATTAAATCATCCTCTATTCGGAGCTTATAAAGGACTAGAAGGTTTCGGAAAACAGGCAAGCCAAGCAGCTGAACCTGTAGTAGACGCTAGCACAAGCGTTCTTGGCTCTGGAAATTTCGGCATCATTAGAGGCGGCACTTTCGTAGCAGGAAACGATGAGGAATCAGCGGAATTCGGAGATGGCTTCAATAATTATTACAATAATGGTCACGGAAGGCCGTCTCTTAACGTCGGGTACATAGCGAATCCACGACCGAATTACAACCAAGATCAGTTCGCTAATTTCAGAGATTTCGCTGACATTAACGCTCCAGCGAACCCAGCGTACTCACATTATGTAGTGGTTTATGCCAACAAAAATGCCACTATAGACGAAGTCAGCGAAGAAACCAGAAACGTATTAACAAAGCCTAAAAACATTATTGAAACGCTAGAGCAGCTCGAAACGCCGAGCCCACCGAAGAAGAAGTCGAAAGTTAAATCGAAGCTGGAAGCGACGAAACAAAAGATGCTTCATAAGAAAGAGCAGTGGAAGAAAAGCAATTCTAAATACCTTAGCCAAAAACACGAGCCAGAAGAACCATTACTAGCTTTAAGTTAAGCCTAAGTCTAGTGTTTATAATATAATTATGTGAAAAGACTTGCGTTGTATACGTGTTAGTAGAGATAAGGAATAGTATGTTTGTTGTCACTTCAAAAATGTGATAAAAGGCTCGCTGTCTAAATTAATATAAGCCAAGTGTGACTCGTGCTGTGAGGAAATTATAATTATGCTCGGAGAATGACTGCTAATGTGCGAAAACTGGAAATAAATTAATATTTTAAGTTAACTGCTTGTTTTATTCTTTTCTATATTAAGTATATAAAGTAAAGTTAAAAATAAAATTGTTAATGACTAATCAACAAACAACAATTAATATCGCGAAAAAAATTTACCTTATCCTACTTATAAAATTAAATGGTAAAAAAGTTTGTGCAATTTTAAAGAGATACATATCAAATTATGTAATCATAGTCATAAAAACCGGGACCGACGACCGTTGGCACGGGGTAAAACACCGCCAACTACCAACTCCGGGCTGGCAGTGAGAATTTCTTGAGAAAAACCTAATTCCTAACAATTTATTGGCAAAACCGACACGGGAATCGAACCTAGTATCTCGTGATCTGCAGTCGACATGACGTTACCGCTACACTACCAACAAGGTTATTCCAAAATGGCAATCACTAGTCACAAATTCTTATGCAAATAAAAATAAACAAAATTAATAACCATAACATACAGTTTATCAATTTTGTTACCAGGTAGATCGGAAAAAAAATTTAATTCAGTAGTCCTTAATAAAAAACTCTAAGTAGCAGCTGTGACTTTAAAACTTGTAACATGATCTAGCGCGTGCTAGCGCTTAGTAGCCAACTCACAAGAAGAACAAAGGTCTAAAGATAATCCAGCTTAAAAACCATTAAAAAATAACAAACAATAACTTATTGCACCATTATCACTACATATGTACCTAGTATAAAACAAAGTCGCTTTCTCTGTCCCTATATCCCTATGTCCCTATGTCCCTATGTATGCTTAAATCTTTAAAACTACGCAATGGATTTTGATGCAGTTTTTTTAAATAGATAGAGTGATTCAGGAAGTGATAGAGGAAGGTTTATAAGTAGAAAAATTGGACCCGGTAGGTGGCGCTAATAGCGGGCAGGACGACGTCTGCCGGGTCCGCGGCTAGTCTAGAGATAAATAGTGAAAATATTGATTAGTGCCATCTAGCGATGAATAGTTATTCACAACAACAAAGGTCCAAAAGATAACCCATTGTCATTAAAAATAACTTGAAGCTCCATCTAGTAGTTAATAGTGAAAACATTGATTAGCGCCATCTAGCGATAAGTAGTTATTCACAACAACAAAGGTTCAAAAGACCCTGTCATTTAAACATTAAAAAAATAACTTAAAGCGCCATCTAGTAGTAAATAGTGAAAACATTTATTACTGCCATCTAGTAGTGAATAGTATACATATAAAAAACATTGATTATCGCCATCTAACGCTGAGTAGTTGTTATAAAATACCTTGATGTTATTAAGCGCCATCTAGCGCTGAATAGGGTAAGCCGTAGTAATCTTGGCCACCCCTCAATCATTGGCCTTTTGACTTTATAATTGATTTATTAAGAGTTTTATTCGCGCACAAGGTTTATAAAAATTACTACATTTTTCTATGTTGACAACACTCCTAAATAAAACTGATAGTTTTTAATAATATCAGCTAACAACACTTGGAAAAAAATAATTTTGTGACGTGCATGATGACGGCGTGAATTATTACGAAAATCATAAGAAGTAAGTACTTCTACATTGTCAATTACCTGTTTTCTTCGAATCTAAATTAGGAGGTATGCCTTCTTATAGGTTATTTAACATTCAATTTAGATTTATATGTCTTAATTAGAGAGAAAAGACACGAAATAACCAAAAAAAGTGTAGGTCAAAGTTAGTACCGTCCGCTTATATAGAAGATGAATTGATTAGCATGGGTGCCAATTAAAGTAGTCACTGCTTAAAAATATTTACCCTATTTTATACTTGTAATGAATGTTACTGTAGACTCCTTTTAAAATAATTTAAGTTAAAATATCATAGGACTGCAGTAACTAGATTTTAGCAGGGTCAATCTTTATACTTTTACGTATTTGGCCGTGCTAATCGTTGTATTTTTACGTATGCCAATTTTTGTACAAAGAAACATAATATTTGTAGTGATGTACCGAGGTCGATACTGAACAATTAGATATACCTACCTATGTACAAGTCTGTTTATTATTTTTACGGCTAAACGAGATCCTACCTAATGACCAATCAATTCATGTCAAGTTTTGACTTATTAAACATGTTGACGAGTAATGTTTTCCTACCCTATTAATATTAAAAATGCGAAAGTATGATGATGAAGTGGTATTGAAGATGTATGTTGGTTTATTCGTCAAACGGATAAAGTAATAGCTCCTTCGTAACTTCATATCATATTGAAAGTGCTGAATGTAAGATTTATAATAATACCTACCTATCTATATCGAATTATCGGTAATAGCATAGATAAAATGAATAAGACGAGATATGGCAAGGGGGCGTGGTTCCTGAGAACTCTTCTGGCGTTAAATACACCTGAGAACCGTTTTTGTCTTGAGTCGAATGTCGTCCAACGATCGCTTCACCGCTCTCGATTTTTAACAAAATGCCGTGTTGTTCAGTGGTTGTTTGCAAAAAATCAAGCAAAAAAGTGAATCATACAAAATATGGCATCTCATTTCACACTTAAGTACAAGCTATTGTTGTTATTTTCCATAAAAAACAAGAAAACATTATTTTGTATATTTACATTATGCTAAAAATGTGCTAAATTGAGAAGTCTATATCTCATTATGAACAAAATCCATTGCTTGCTTAGTAGAAATCAATCATTGAATCGGTCGGTCTTAGGACGCAATGGACTTGTACTATATAAATATATTCCTTCACTAAGACGTTAGACTCACGGTATGGACGCCGATCGGGTGGTCGTGGTCGTAGAGATGTCATGATGTTAGCTAAGTACATTGTTATCGATATTTTAACGACCAAACGATGATTTTTGATACAGTTATTATTAATTAACCCCCGAAGCAAAAACGACGGGGTGTTATAAGTTTGACGTGTCTGTGTGTGTGTGTGTGTGTGTGTGTGTGTGTGCGTGTGTCTGTCTGTTCCCCTGTGGAGCTCAAACGGGTGGACCGATTTAAATGCGTTTTTTTTTGTTTGAAAGGTGAATTAGTCGAGAGTGTTGTTAGCTATGTTTGAAGAAAATCAGTCCAAGATGGCCGCCGCTACAAAATGGCGGATTACATATTTTTTTACAACCCCCTTAATATGGGTGTCAAATGAAAGGGCTTGACTAGTAGAATAGCACTATGCAAATACAAGATTGCACCACCACCACAGAATTTTGGGTAAAAAGAAACCCGGCCCCTCATTTTTATTTCGAAATTAATTTATTTGAATCGTTATATCTCAAAAACGGTGGCTCTTAGGAAAAAAAGTATACAGACATTTTTTATAGATAATTATCTGATCTACAATTTTGTTTAAAATAATTTTATGATAAGACTTACCGTTTTGCTGAAAAATTTCCCGTGAAAACTTTGACACCGAGTAATTTTTTTCCAGGTGTCGGATCGATGAGGACTTTTCACATTTCATTTATAATAGTGTTTTGAACAATCCTACCAATTTTCAGCCAGGTGTGAATATTGTAATCTTGGAAGTCTAAATTGATCGTATTATATAAGTAGGCATTTTTTATATCGTATTATTTTTGATTCATAATAATAATAATATATCGCTTTTCTTAATATATAAGTCATTGTCAAAACCCAAATAGTAAAAAAATTAAGAATCGATAACTTTACATTTTAGTCAATCACTAAAGTTTTAATGGCTTTTACTCAACATTTTTATTTACTCATCAGTGCATACATACCAGCACTTTTATTTAATTTTATAATTACCTTTTTTAATTTTCTTTTTGCGAATAAACAAAATAACGAGTATCTATCGATATCGATAGACAATTCAATGAGTAGCAATACAGCGCCATCTATGGTCAAGTAGCGGAATTAATTGGACAATCGAATCTAGTGTGACTATAGCTCATAAATACATTCTTCCGTTAAAGCAAAATAAATCTTATTTCTACAAAATCAGGGTTTGTTTCCAAATCTGTGAGTTCTGTGAAGTAGGCTAGTTTTGACTAAACTTAAAACGACAAATCAAACGATTTGTTTCTTTGTAGTGCAATATATGATTAACGGTATATTTGTGTGAGTTTGGCGACAGCGGTTCTTAAAGTAGTTTTGGTGCATTTCACTTCCCCTGCCTTCTCTCTTCCGTGGGTAATAGTTTTGAAGTGGCATGTGGCTATTCCTGACACAAAAAGTACTTCTTTTTCTTTTATAATAACTACTTGATTTCCGTGACTTCATCCGCGTGGATTTTGTTTTTAGATTCCCGCGGGAGCTCTTTGATTTTACGGGCTATATAGAAGCCTATGTTACTTTCGAGGTCCTCCACTATACCCATGCAAAAATCACGATGATCCGTAGTACTGTTGCAGTGTGATTGAAGGATAAATCAACAAACAAACATACCTTCGTATTTATAGTATTAGGGTATGTAACTTGCGCTTTTCCCGCAACTTCATTGACGCAGAGATCGGACATTATCCGATAAGTTTTTTCTGGATATGGATTGTTTGACGAATTTCATCCGAATCATTTCAGCCGTTTCAGCATAATTAATATAAAAAACCAATAAACAAACAATCATACAACGTTACTTTCGCATTTATAATATTAGGTACTAACTGACGCTCGAGATGCAAGCAATCACTGGTGACAACTCATAATAGTTAGGTAGGTAATACTATAGTATTACAAAATTTCCGATGTATAATTAATGTTTAATTCAATAGGCAAATAACGATTTTTATTAAAAAACAAATGTATTATATTTAATTGTTTAGTTTGCTTTGTTGCAGATAAAATGCCAAAACCTACCAAAGGAGGCATTTATGCAAGTACCCACCTACCAACTTATATATCGACTTAGGGCTAAATGTCCTATACCTGCACGTCACTATCGTATATTTTATTAAAATTCTAATAAATTTTACTAGTGATTGGCATAACACATTATAAAAATTAGCAGTGCTAATATATACAAAAGTATAACGATTAACATGCTAATCATTATACTTTTGGTATGGCATTCACTATGCTCAAAGGCTAATGATTGTACTTTTGGCTCCATTTTTAAATTTATGGCGTTTAAGTTCATAAAGAGATGAAATACAATTACACTTGTGGTTTATTCGAATTCTCAGATTCATACTCAACAACTTGAGAACAAATGCTATTTGGTCTTGAGCCTTAACTCGACGGAATAAATGTTTACAGTCAATGTTCACCTTAAACGGCCAATCACTATATCGCTTACCCTAGTTATTTGCAAATCGCAACAACAAAATATGTCTAAAAATATCTGTGGACCATGGTCTTTACTCTTTACTCTGTAGTTTCTCAGTTGTAGTCTGTGCTCAGTGCTGTGACGTTGACGAAAAAAAAAGTAAAGTAGGTACCTGTGGTAGGTAGGTACCCAAAAATGTGTCGTTGAAATTGTAGTTTTTACTTTTTCGCAAACTTAATTTATGCGGCACCAAGGCTATTACGGTCAGTAAAATTTTTACTAACTAAAGGGTAATGTTATCCTCAGTTAGTTACAAGTGTAGGATTAATGAACTGGAACTTAAAAACAATTTGCCATCATGTTCTCCGGAAAGGATGCCGCAAACTCGGCATATCCTACGCAGTGGGCTTTGAATCCCACGGCGTATCAAAATGTAGATTCGAGTCAGGTGGACTGGGCTGCATTAGCGCAACAATGGATCGCTATGAAGGAGGCTGCGGCCATAGTGGCCCCGCCGCCTCCGAAGCCCGAGGAAGAAGGCGAAGCTCCGATGGAGGTTGAAAACCCGGACACCAACTGTGAGTCGCCGACCGCCGGCAACTCCGAGTGGAACGCCTCTTCTAACTCATGGGGAGGTACATGGAACCAATGGGGTAAGTTTAGTATGGATCAAAAAGAGCTTTATAACCTATAAGGGTTTGAGCTAGAAAAATGATAACATGATTGACCACTGACCAGTATTGATATTTTTTTTATATATAAATAAATTTACTTTATTGTGTTTGAAATTTAATTTAAGTCACTTCCCATCGCTTCAAGTTGCAGCTAAGAATGAATAACCTTGACAATTTTTACTATGAAACCGGTTTGATATTAAAGATGTCTATTTCACTATTATTTTACTTCAGTAAAATCAGATATTTATTTAGATTTTATGACAACAAAATAATATTGAAAAAAGTCAATATTGTTAAGTAACCAAGCAAGCGGGTCAGCTGATTTTAACAAATGGTGAGAAACCACACAAACATTTGCAGCAAAGGTTATCAGTTTTTAAGAAATTTTCTATATTTATTATTATCAAAGGGTTATATTATTTTTGAGAGAACGTTGTACTTTATCAACAATTTGCATATAGGACAAGTAGTGGAAGAATACCAGGCCTCCATGAAAATTGTTTATATACTTATTTACATTCAATCTAAAGGTGTTAATTTATCACTAGCACTAAACTGACAATGCTGCATTTGGTTGTACACAATTTTTAAACTCAATTATTGATAGATCAAGTAATCTGCCCTTTTGCAAAGGGAACATTGTAAAATTGTTGCAGAACTATTTTGAAACATGTCAATTCAAGTTTCATTTAGAGATTGTGTATAACCAAACCAAATAGTACCATTATTTGGTAAATTTCATTCAAGGTCGGGACTACATTATCAGATATTGCCTATCAGAAAACTTTGTTTCATGCATCTGGTGAGAGAATTATAAGGGGATGTACAATGTACATCTGTCAGACAATTTCTGTTAATGGAACATGTTTGTAAGTGGTATGGTATTGGGACCCTTACCTACTGGTATTCTTTTACTAGGTTTGCATCATCAATATAGTATTTTGAATCAACACTAAAATTTTAGGCTGGGGCTGGCCCAATAATGGACCAGTAGACCCGAAGATGACTGGAGATCCGTCAATGAGCATGGCTCCAATTATGGACGGATTTTCCACAGATAACATTGCTCCTATGCCTGGGTTAGTAGACATTTAGCAATATAAACATACATCCCTCAGCCACAAGTGCCTTTTGTTCCTGTAAAGTAACATCCAAAGTCTGACTTAAACATCCTGGTTTGCACAACAGCATTTGCATAAAGTCACAGCAAGCCGCATCACAAAACTGCGCCCGAAGCACATGCTCTATTTATTAGCATATGCATGTAGATTGTAGAGCTTACGCTAATTTATCGCCAGTGCATTGCACTGCAACCCTGTATGGCCTGAATCTATTGTGCAATGGTTCATAAAGAGTATATGATAATTATACAGGGGGATTTTTGCAATGCAATACATGGCCTACCCTAAGTGATTTTTAACCACCTTCTGTGTCTTCTCACACTAGATGATCTAAATAAAATCAGTCTGCCAGCACTCGCAATGCAGCCACACATGACTTGTTGGTAAAAAAGTCTAGGGCTGACTTAAGGCAACCCATATTATGTCTGAACTCCCTACTGGTCTAAAACTAAACCTTATCTTGGCTAGTTTTGATCAATAAATAATGAATATATGTGACTAACATGTTTTTATATTTCACAGATACACAACAGGCACAGCGCCAGGCCCCACTTTCCAGCATGGATACTGGACGGCGCCCCAGGCGGAGCAGAGCAGCCGGGGCAGCAGTCGCAGTCGAGAGCGACGCTCCAAGAGCAAGAACAGAGACAGCAACAAATCCAGCAGAAGTAGACCTCAAAGGTATACATATACATATTACTATGATTATAAAACAATGCTCCTCGCTGCGTTTATCTGTGTCTATTGCAAAACTCAAAAACTACTGAAAAAATTTTCATGCGATTTTCACCAATCAACAGAGTGATTCATGAAGAAGGTAGGTGTATAATAGGTGTTTCAGCTTTCATCGAAAATGCTGCCAAACCCTTTGAAATATAACAAAACAATGTGGCTAATTCTGTTGTACACATTCTTTAAATCTAAACTTAAATGACAGAGCTAAATATATTCCTCTCTTTCACAATGCTCCCTGCAGAAAAGAATAGCACTATTTTTAAACTTATCCATTTAGTTTAAGTTTAGAGATTGTGTACAACAGAATTAGCCACAATATAACTGTAAATAATCAAATGGGCTCACAACTCCAGCATTGAGGAATATGACACATCAAACTCTTATTGTGACAGATCTACTATCTATCTATCTACTACTACTAATTATCTCAGAGAATGAACCAAACACAATTTTATTTATTTTCTATAATCTCTAAATGTTTTATGCTTCAGGGAAAAGCCAGCCATGATACCCCCTCCAGTGATAGAGCCGTTGGGCGTGCCGGCGCCGCCCGCCGCGCCCACCATCGACGCGGCCAAGCGGCGCCAGCTGCCCGCCTGGATAAGAGAAGGTTGCTACAAGAGATCAAAGTCAAATAAACTTTATTCAAAATTGGTACACTGTTCACTTTTTGAACGTCAATTTAAGAACATCGAGGTAATGGTGATATAATTATTTACGAAAAGTTAAAACTAAAACTACGAGGGTTCCAAACGCGCCGTCTGGGAAGAGCCCAAACTCAGCTGGGTTTTTTACTATCACCAATCCCCATCTTAAAATATGGTTTAGCCTTATAAATTATTATTTTATTTTATTTATTTATTGAAAAGTTACAATATTGTCTTTCATTTAAAACTATTTTAGTTCATGTCTGCAAAGCGGGTCAAATTGTGCCCGTTTACCTTTCAGCCAAATACATTTGGTAGTTTTTGCTTGAAAAACATACAAACTTTTGTTGAGTCGGGGAACACGAGTGATACACAAGGCTGCTTTAGTCACACTGCTGTAATGAAAGAGACGTTAGTACTTAGCGATGAGGCACCATCACACACAACAACATGCGTGTTAGTAATACATAAGCAACAACTTTCACCTTTGTAATATGTATATTGGTGTGATACTCAGTATATTTATGTAGGTCTAGAGAAGATGGAGCGCGAGAAGCAGAGGGCGCTGGAGCGCGAGGAGGAGGAGCGCGCGCGCGCGCGGGAGGAGGAGCGCGCGCGGCGCCGGGACGAGGAGCGCGCGCGGCTCGCGGCGGCCGGCGCCCGCGGCGCAGCGGAGCCCGCGCTGCCGGCCAAGAGCAAATTCGTATGTCACCTTTCTTTCTTTTTTACCCGACTGGGTATATGTGTTTCACCTGTGTGTATGTATGTCCATTCCTATGTCCGCTTGTAACTAATCAACGGCTCAACGGATTTTGATAAATGATACGTCATTAGATTTGTCTCGATAACGCGAGTGTCAATGGGTACCTAAATTTAAAAAAAAATCAAAATGGCGGACTTTATGCGCTTTAATGTGCGGGCTGAAAAAAATTTTTCTTCAAGACCCTCGAGTGGGGTATCAAAATAAAGGACTTTAAAAGGCCAGTACGAAAATGTATACAATCTATATGTTTTAAATCAGTTTGGAGTGACAAATCATGAAAAACAAAATAAATAACAAATACACTGTAAGTGGTACGGTGGTAGTTTATTAATTTTTTAGTTCGTTTTATAGCATGGCAGTCGGGTTTTTTTAATTTTTAAATTATAGCTTGTTAATTAATTGCTGTCAAACGAGCAAGCCTCGAGACCAAGATCACGAGGTCCCGGGTCGGCCAAATTATTGTTAGGTATTGAGTTTGTCTGTCAAGAAATTGTCAGTGCCAGCCCGGAGTTAGTAGTTGGCGATGTTTCACCTATGACAATAATCGTTAAATCTCGCCAGCCCGCATTGGAGCAGCGTGGCGGGTCTAAGCTCTAAATCCCTCTCTTCTATGAGAGAGGAGGCCTGTGCCCAGTAGACGTTGAAAAAAGGCTACAGTGGTGGTGGAAACGAGCAAGCGAGTCACCTGATGTCGAGTGATAACAGCTGCCCAGGAACATTTACAGCACCAGAGGAACCACTGATGCGTTCCTGGCTTTTAAGAAGTTTGTTGATCCATCCCTTGAATAACACTATGTCAGAATTACGCAGAAACACCTCCGGAGGGAGTTCCCAATTTTTGAGTGCACGGAAGGAACAATCTTGTGCAATGCTCAATTTAAGTTTGCCGATGATCCAGGTGGTGAGGATGACAGTATTTTCAGTGGCGTGCGGTATGGTGATAGAAAAAAAAAGTTGGAATTAGGTCAGACAAGTCCTCAGAATGCTTCCCGCAGCGGAAGCTAACATCTCTGCTAACATAACCTCTAAGCCTGCCTTTCTTTCTAACCTTTCTTTGACCACCTGTGTTCCGTTCTTACAGTGAATAAACAACATCGAGCTGTGCTGTGCTCAGCTTAGCTAAGTTTCTAGTGCTATGTTTTTTTATCATCAATTTCGTTTAGAGTTTGTTTACAACCAAATAAGCATTGCACACAATATGACGTCAACATAATAATAATAATGTCCTCCCGACCGAATTTCGGCCACAGCGGCCAATCTCAACCGATGCAGAGACTAGCCATCTACGCGGGAGATATTATAGTCCACAAGTGTGTGTATACACAGTTACACTCTCTATTCCCTCACTCTCATAATTCGATAGGACGCCAATGCGACACGACGGGAGACAGATCAGGGGGGTTATTCTGTAACTTAGTTAGCAACTGAAAATAGTTGCCAACGAATTAGTTCGATATACATTGCTGCTTTACTGTGTGAAATTATGAAAACACTTTATAATTTCCCACATTAAAGCAGCAATGTATATCAAATTTATTAGTTGGCAACAATTTTCAGTTGGTGACTAAGTTACAGAATAACCCAGCAGGCGCAGGACCGACTGCTTTACATGCTCTTCGAGGCACGCGGGTGTATCTAACACTTCTAACTCAGGGCTGGCACTGAGAATTTCTTGACAGAAAACCCAATACCTAATATATATTTTTTTTGCCCGACCCGGGAATTGAACCCAGGATCTCGTCATCCACAGTCGAACGTGCTAACCGCTAGACCAACGAGGCAGTTGATCAAACAGTAAAACAAACGACGAATGGATAGAGCCGAATGTTTTTGTTAATTTGTCTATGTGATGGTCTCTGTTTCAGGAGTCGGAGTCTTCGGGCTCGGAGCTGGAGGACGCAGCGGCGGAGGAGCCGGACGCGCCGCCAGCGCCCAGCATCACGGAGGAGCCCGCGGAGGAGCCCGACCACCCGCCGCCCCTCGGCAACAAGACCAAGGAAGAGATCATGCAGGAAGTGGTGAGTACAGTGAACCAAACGACAACACTTTACTTTGATCCCTACTGATGTCACGTATGGAGGACGATCTCAAACCATGTTTGAAAGGAGAATGACCACCCCTGACCCAAACATTTACACAAAATGTAATTTATTAAAAATTATCTTACGAATATATGACAATTTGAAAATTAATAATTATTAATGCTACACTTGACGATAAAAAAATGTAATAAAAAAGGAATTAAACCGTCTTTTCAACTTCCCGTTTAAGTCTGACGGCCATTTGCATTACATTCTACGCATACATGCCCAATTAAAAAGAGGTTTGTTATTTTTAAAAAATCATTTCATTTAAAATAGAACGGATATTAATTATTTAAATACATTATTTTATTTCTTATTTGTTGTAAATCGTACAATATATGCTTAAAGTAAATAAGTAATAATTAATATTATTATGTTGTTATAATATTGTTTTAACTTCGTTGCGTTTTGTGCAATGGAATATAAAATAACTACAACCTTCTTGATTTTGTGTAACGAAACTTATTTCAAGATGTCAATGCGACATGTCATTGTTTTAGTTGCGTGTGACGCTAGTGACGTCTACTATGTTTACATTTTGAATGTTTATTGTAGCGCAGCGAGACCAATATTAATTATATTATGGTTTATTGATTTTGCATTGGACATCGTTGAACAGGTATGATAAGTATAGTGCGCGCTAAACAAACAGTTCAAATCAGCAGGAACGACACACGGCTTTCCTTACTATAAATAACCTAGAATCATTTTTATACTTAAACTTAGATTTATTCAAAAACGACAAGTCCTAGAGGTATTAAAATGGTGTTTGGTTATCAGGAATAAATCTGCAATAAATGCTGCATACGACATGCTTGTAAACGACTGGGTTATACGCACATAGATTTTTGGTCATTCTCCTTTTGGACGCTGTTTGAAACACTGTTTGAACTTTGAAGTTATTGTGTTTAAATACTGACGTGTCGACGTGCCTTCATTGTCGTTCCGTTGTTGTCGACGTGCCTTCATTGTCGTTCCGTTGTTGTCAACGTGCCTTCATTGTCGTTCCGTTGTCGACGTGCCTTCATTGTCGTTCCGTTGTTGTCGACGTGCCTTCATTGTCGTTCCGTTGTTGTCGACGTGCCTTCATTGTCGTTCCGTTGTTGTCGACGTGCCTTCATTGTCGTTCCGTTGTTGTCGACGTGCCTTCATTGTCGTTCCGTTGTTGTCGACGTGCCTTCATTGTCGTTCCGTTGTTGTCGACGTGCCTTCATTGTCGTTCTGTTGTCGCAGATGCTGGCCGTCCGTCGCTCGCTGACGGAGATCCTGCTGGAAGTGACGGACGGCGAGGTGCTGGCCGTGAGCCAGGAGGAGCTGGCGCGGTATACCGCCGCTCAAGGTATTTGCTCTGTTAGCGTGCCGCCGACGCGACCACTGACTCTACTCAGTGCTCCGGTGATGTGACGCGTCGCGTAACGTGTATTGTATAACCGAATGTGTATAACGAGTACTGTACGACTATATGTGTATAATGTGTATTGTACAACTGAATGTGTATAACGAGTATTGTACGACTGAATGTGTATAATGATCGAGTTTTATTTCAGATGTCGAGGAAATACAAATATGTAGTGTGTCATTAATGTTGGTTTTATTTATATGGTAAAAGCGTCGAGACTCAACGCTATGAAGGCGAGCAAGTCCAAGGCTCTCGCGTCCATCACCTCCGGGCTCGGTGAGTAGCCGCTTGATCTACTCCGCGCAAGTATCTCGCACACTCTGTACCCTCAGTGCGAATAACGTCAGAGAACAATGGGCCTAAAGGGCCTCGTTTTAAAGTCGTACTTTCAGTGCCGCCGCGATTTATTTCGCTTTCCGCTTGAGGCGCTGCCTGTGAATGTGTGCTTTGAAACAAGGAAGTTTAGGTTCATTTTACTTTGACGTTTTTTTGTGTTTCGAGACTCGACATATACAAATACGTTGTCGAGATATACAAATTCGTACTAAACCTCATCTTCGAGCATTCAAACTATAGCAGACATCTCGTAATGGCTTCTCAAGGCCGCGCAAGCCGGTTATTATTTTTTCATACAAATCGTAGAAACTAAGCATGATTTTACTATAGATTTGTCTAGTTTTGTTGCTAAATATAACAAACGAACCACGAAACTTGACAATTCATTTGAACACAATCCCTAAACCATACTAATTTGAAATTTAATTTGGAAATTGTGTACAACTTAATCATCAGTATCATTTTAACCACATACTAAACTTATCGCAACTTTTGGTGTAAATAAATAACAGGAGTATGAAAACTTCAAAATAATGTACTAATAAGCGTGTATTTTTTTTTTTTGACGTGATAACGTCTGAACGCCGGCTACACGCACGAAAAAGCATACTTCATTGTCGGACCGCGTGCAAGCGAGAGCGCGGTACAAGCGATAGAGAAGGCACGATGGGCCTAAGCGTTCGGCTTGTGACGCATTTATCTCTTTGTTTTCTTATCACGTTATCACGTAAAATTATCGTCCGTAAACCGACTTTACAGATAACCAATTTTTTTTGTATGAAAGCTTTCCTCTTTGTTTAAGATTGTCAACATTTGTTGCACGCTTATATTCGGTACGAATTCATAGTGTGTCTCACAAAACCGAAGCATTCTTAGTTCTTACATTGTGATTGGCAAACAATTTTCGCCACTTTGTTCAAGCGTTGTAGAAGCATGCACAGTGATAATTGATGGAATGAAGTAAAAATACTTAACAATATGATTATTTAAAAAAAATACATCGAATTCAGAAATTTTATTTAAAAATTTTTTATTAAATTATTAAACTAAGTATAATCACGATATTTAGATCGCGATTCTAGATCGTGATATAGCGTCATCCTGGGTCAATCAATATACTGAAATATATACTCATAATACATTGAGCGCTTAGTTCAGTATATTGATTGATAACGATATTCCGTGACTACCGTGATCCAAATAAATATACTGATATGTATATTTATTTGGATCACGGTACTTACGTGATCCTTGACAACTTATAGTTGTGTAGCCAAATCTGAAAATCTATAAGTACTTCAGCACACTTTTAATAGATTCTTGATCTTGATTTAGTTTACAATATTGTGCAAAGTTTATCATAAAACATCTTTTATTACATGAAATCTTACTACAGACTTTCCGTCGGAAGCATTTAAAGTGTGATACTCGCCACAATTAATTCGACGTGGTTCAAAAATAAGTCATATCTTAACTAGCGGTCCGCCCCGGCTTCGCCCGTGGTACATAATATATAGCCTATAGCACTCAGGGATCACGTACATATCCAACGGTGAAAGAATTTTTGAAATCGGTCCAGTAGTTGCTGAGATTAGCGCGTTAAAACAAACAAACTCTTCCGCTTTATTATATTAGTATAGATATGTACTGAAGAACAAGAATACAATACAACTCTTGCTTGTAAAAGGTTACCAAAGAATACATACATATATACGGAACGGGTGCCGCCGTCGGAAATGGGGCTACTTTTGTCTGCCCTTCTTAACGTGTAGAATTGTAAGCACCATTCCGAACCAGTGGTAGATTCATTTGTCGATTCAAAAGCACTTGTAAAAGTTTATCCGAATAAAAAATATGTCTTAGACTTGCCTTTACACAAGTTTAAGAACTTTCTTAAAAGTATGCTCATAAAAAAAGCTTATTATACAACTGAACATTATATAAACGATAAAAAAGCTTGGATTTAACTCGTTCCAGCAATGCGCGAGACGGCATTTCAATCATGTACATTAATAATAATAATTGTTATAATGTTATTTTTAAAAAGAGCAACCGCCGAGTTTCTTACAGGTTCTTCTCGGCTGGAACTGCATTCCGAACCTGTGGTAGACTCAATCGACGATTCAAAAGCACTTGTAAAAGTTTATTTGAATAAAAAACTTTTCTATTCTATTCTATAAACATCATTCAATGCCTTCAAGAGACCGTTTCAAAAGTAATGAGTGTGCCAGATACTTAAATCATGTATGTGGTGGTTTTATAATGTTAATACATAAGAGCTGTCTGTCATTATTCCAAAAAACAATTGGTGTGTTGCAATTTATCTCAATATTTTGAAAAAGAATTTTGCCGACTTTGTAAAAGTTAGTCTTACACTTTCACGATTAAAATTACACTTTTAAGTAAATTAAGGGGAGTCTCCCTGCGGGGCACTCGGCCATTTTGTCAGTTATGCTCTTTATCGGCCGTGATATTTATTGACATAGTGACGTAATTGATTTATATCGGTACTATAATTCTCTTGTACACAATCTCTAAAAGTCTTAAGGGCCTGTCACACCACCTTCTGATAAGTGTCAGATAGCTTATTCACAACTTTTGTCTTTGTCACTGACATGAAGTAAGAAAGTGACAAAACTTACATTTAGACTATCCGACACTTATCAAAAGGTTGTGAAACAGGCCCTAAACTAAACTAACTTGACATGTTTTATAATAGTTCTTTCATTTTCACACTATTCCTTGGGCGTTAGGTTATCAGATTTAGAGCTGTCGATTTATTTTAGAGATTGTGTACAACAGAATAAGTCCTGTTGTCTTGAAAAACTAGCATAGAAATATTTGAGCCCGTGTTATTTTGAAACTAAATATTTTTACGAAAATATGACAAACCACAGTATATATTAGTTTCTAGGATTACAAAATCCATAATTTAGGTAGTTGATATTCAAATAAGAATCAAACTTCGTTATCATGCGCGCGCGTTATGTAGAGACTCCTCTTGAAGAACATTTGTATTATTTAGTGTAACATTGTTTTGGAGATGAAATGCAAGAAATGAGTAGATAGATGACAGTTACAACAAAGAGAACATTTATGTATATATCTTGTTATATATTATTGAAACCCCCACGTACATGACTTTTACCTTTTTTCAGCTTAACTCCAATAAACCTCCAAACAATATTGTTTTAGTATTGAACAAATTGGCTTTATTGGAATACAATTGGTAAGACTGTTTATTACAGGTTCTATTTATTTTATTTTAAACACATTTTAAAATTAAATTACTTAAGTAATTTATAACTAAATACATTTTACGTAACAATGTTATAATAATGATTTGAGTACCTATCCTAAGACTTTGCTAAAACTTAAAACTATTGCAGAATAGTAAAATAATAAAAAGTTTTTATTAAATTTTTATTATATTATAATATTAATATTTTAATTAATCACCTAAACGTACCTGTTTTCGAGTTTTGCCGAAGAAAAATAAATAATTACAGCGAAACTGAATTGAATAATATTATTTTTATCAACAAAACGTAGATATAATTATAGCACTTTAAAATACATACTATACTTACTATGAAAAATTTAGTTTAACGAAATATTCGATATATAGTAATAAAAACCATAATTATATAATTCTATCAATCTAAAAAATAGTTTTTTTCTTATCTTGCAAGACTTCTAAGGCACCTTAAATCTTAACATAAAAATTCAGTTACAAATTACGCCGTCCAAAAATAAATGTATTAAAGATTCAAGCAAGTCTTTGAGAAGCAATTTTCATACGCGGCAAATGCGGTAAACAATAAAAATCAAGGACATAATATATATAACATTATTTAATATTCCATATTTGGAAATTAACCCCACAAAACTCTCGCGCAGACATGGGTCACAACGTTCGTTATTTAGTGAGGATAATATTATTAATAATATATATTTTAATTATACATTTATATATGAATTTGAACATGAGTAGGTAGTTGTGTGTCGGGTCAGTAGTGACGGGTGTCGTGTGCGCAGGGCTGGGCGCGTACGAGAGCAGCGACGAGAGCGACGACGAGCCCGACGACCTCAGCGACCAGCAGCTGCAGGTGACTGTACCATACTTACCGCCTGTTCCACCACCTTCTGATAAGTGTCGGATAGCTATCTACAACTTTTGTCTTTGTCACTTGACATAAAGTAAGAAAGTGACAAAACTTACGTTCAAGCTATCAGGCACTTATCAGAGAGTGGTGAAACAGGCCCTAAGGTTCTGTTTCACCACCTGATAAGTACCGGATAGCTATCTACAACTTTTGTCTTTGTCCCTTAAGAAAACACTTTTGTCACTTAAAGTAAGAATGTGACAACACTTTAGGCTATCCGACACTTATCAGAGGGTGGTGAAACAGGCCCTTAGGGTCTGTTCCACCACCTGATAAATCGTAAAGAAGGATCACTTTGAAAAAAATAATGTCGGATCGCCTTGATAGCCGAGATTGCTCTGAAAGACAATAATTTTTACCACTTAGTCTAAATAACATGTGATGGTGATAATAATAAAAAACTTGATTGAGTTTTTTGTGGGTTCTTCTCAGAGCAGGGTGCAATAGTGAATTTCGTAGTTTTAGTTTTAAGTGGTCGTAAATAATTATCACCATCATCTCACTTCTATAAACTTGTAAAATTGACATGCAGCTTGTGTAGTGTTAGGTTTTCCAATAATAATTATTATAGTATTTGTTATTTCATTATTATATCAAAAATATTGTAACCATTGCTTATCTGAACATTATTAGCCAATCGAAAAGATTGCTATAATCACACTGATTTCATAAAAGTTTGGTTCCAATTACTGTTAAAGTATAATTTATCAGTCCTTAGATACCAATAATAAAATTAATTGTTATTGCTATATAATATATATAAAAAACTGATAAAATTAGAACAGTTCTTTATGCTCTTAGATAATTACTGAACATTACGAGTTAATACGAGTTTCTACATCTAATACAATGTCGATACGCGAAAATTGGAACACTACAACGTCAAACTAAAATAAACCTAAACTGCATTATTTTACAGTGCAGTTTAGGTTTATTTCAGTTTAGGGCATTGCATTGTTTTAAGCAGAATTTTTAGGTAAAAACTATTACTACTAATTAACTGGAACACTTATTTCGGACATTATACATCCGATGCACGAAATCATGCTAGCTCATGAAGGATTTCCAGAATTTAATTAATAATTTGCAGAACTAAAACAACTATGTATACTTTATAGGGTTGCCAACCATCACTACATAGTATAAAACAAAGTCGCTTTCTGTGTCCCTATATCCCTATGTCCCTATGTATGCTTAAATCTTTAAAACTACGCAACGGATTTTGATGCGGTTTTTTTTAATAGATAGAGTGATTCAAGAGGAAGGTTTATAAGTAGAAAAATTGGACCCGGTAGGTGGCGCTAATAGCGGGCAGTACGACGTCTGCCGGGTCCGCTAGTAATAGTGAATTTTAGTTTATTTTGAACAAATATACTATATATTATGTACTTTTTAGAGAAAATAAAGTACATATGCGAAAATACTTTATTTCCAATATCGATAGTTACTTATGTTTTTCGGTAGTCGTTTACGTTTACTCGCGTGTTTTTTAATTTCAACATAAACAGCTAAAAATACCAATGATAATAATTTATTATTTATAACAATAAATTCCCAATGCTTATTTTATAACAATAAATTGCCAATGAATATTAATTATAGCAATAAGTAATGTTTGTCAGGACATCATAAGGCGCAAGAGGCAGGAGTTCGAGCGCACGGCGCGCGACATCGAGGCGGAGGTGCGGCGCGCCGAGCTGCGCGACGCGGGCGAGGACGCGCTCGCCGCCACGCCCGACCCGCCGCCAAGACCCACACGTGAGTCCCACCATAATAATTAAATTATTATTAATACTATAGTATATTCCACGAAACAAGCTCCCAAAAGAAATTGCCTTTGTGCGCTCAATTGTTAATGCGCGTTACCTTCATTAGCCAAATCGTTTTTAGGATCGTCGACAGTTTTTCTCAGCAAGTACTTTGAGTTTGGACGTGCGTGTTAGTTAAAAATATTAAAATTTCTGATATTGCTGATATTTATATATTTATAACTTACAGAGTATTATTATAAAACACTCGATCATTTAAGAATGATGTTCAACGAAAAAGTTGCCTCCCATCATGTAAATTGTAAACCTTCCCTTTAAAGCGGGGCGTCATCATTTACCTCTAGCCGCGCGCGTCGACCAATGAGTTGTGAATATTTTGTTCCCTAGGAGTTTGACTCGTGAAATGGACTACAGAGAAAATGATCGCCTACGCACTAATCGTTTCCGTCGTGTATCTTACCACATAGGAAGTAAAAGTGACATAATTTATTTATGCAGTTATTATTCTTCTCAGGGTCGTCCGCCACACCGCCGCCGATCGACGGTGACACGCCCGAGAAGAAACCTGAACGTCGTCCTTCGAAGGATAGTAAAAGAAACAATCATAAAGGCACTGACAAGGTTGATAGTTCCAGAAAATTAGATGTCATTCCCGAAGAGAAAGCGAAAAGAAACAACAAACATGATAAAACTCCGAGCCCCCAAAAACCTAGCAAATCGAGCAAAGACAATTCCGACTCGAGTTCCAGTGATTCCGAAGATGATTCTTCATCTAGTTCTAGTAATTCGTCATCGGAGAGTGATCACGAAGTCAAAGTTGAGAACAGTCGCGCCAAGAAACGCAAACGTCGGAGCTCCAGCTCCGGCGAATCTCAAAAGAAATTGAAGAAGATTAAAAAAGAAAAAGCGCATCATAAATCAAGCGAAAAAGGCTACACGAAGTTAAAACACCAGGACGAGTATGAGAAGTCGGAAAAGTCTAAATCGAGGAAAAAGGACGAGTACTACGACAAGCATAAATCTAGAAGTAGGGAGTACGAAAGATCGCACAAGGACAAGTATAGGGACGCGTCGGACGAAGAGAAACAGAAGAAACGGTCCAAAAGATCTCGTTCGATCAGTTACGAATCGCGATCGGGACGACGCAGGAGTAGAGATCGATCCGACGACAGATCTCGTAGGCGGGACAAGAGATCTTACGATAGGGATAGTTTCAAGAGGGATAGGTCTCACGATAGGTCTCGAGACTACGACAAGTATGATAGGTATGAACGCTCTAGGGACGACCGCCGCGACAGCTATTCCCGCCACCGCAGATGAACACCAGGTTACCAGTTGCGCAGGTGGTATTTTTACTTCCATTTTAATTAAAAAAAAAGTTGTCTACCCTCATGTGACCAAAAATCTCATCTACCCCTGTCAATTTATAATTTGTCTTCCAATTAAATGCCGAGAACAATAAAATGTATCCTTGAAACTTAATTGAGGAGGAAAATTGACGGGTTTTATATAAACCTAAATTCTTTATTATTATCATCAACGTCAGTAATTATTATTATCCAAATAATAAATTTTAAAAAATTGCCATGATAAAATATGAAAAATATCAAAGTACTGTGATAAATTAGTGTTCTTTATTCTTGCAGGTTCTGGTGGCTGTAGAGATTGCTTCAAATGTAAATAGTGTTTTATGCATATATTATTATTTGCAATTAGCATGTAATAATTCCAATAAAATTATTACTATCAATAATTGTATTTTTCATTACTAATATTATGAATGAGAAAGTTTGTGATGATGTGTGGATGTTTGTTATCCAATCACGCTTCAACTAAGATAAAGTATAAGTACCTCCTCTAGCGCTTCAACAGCTGCATGTAATTTCATGACGTTTCTCGTTTCGACTTTATAAGTCTGAGTTTAACTATCTGTGTGCTTAGTCTAAATCGGAGCACTCGAAAACGAACTCGAAAACTATTGATCGATTTCAGAGTAAAATAGACCTAAAATGGCTTGTATTAAGGTTTGAGTTCGCCAATACATTCAGCATTGTTCGAATGCTGAATGTATTGGCGAACTCAAACCTGAATGTATTGGCGAAAACGAACTCGAAAACTATTGATCGATTTCAGAGTAAAATAGACCTAAAATGGCTTGTATTAAGGTTTGAGTTCGCCAATACATTCAGCATTGTTCGAATGCTGAATGTATTGGCGAACTCAAACCTTAATACAAGCCATTTTAGGTCTATTTTACTCTGAAATCGATCAATAGTTTTCGAGTTCGTTTTCGAGTGCTCCGATTTAGACTAAGCACACTGACTTCGATTTTAATACAACGCCATCTAGCGACAAATTATGAGCGCTATTTATCGGCAAAATATATTGCTGTTACGGGTGCTTTGTAAAAACGAGAAAGAGTTCCTTGTAATATTTAAGAACGCCAAATCCACGAAGTTGCGGGTACAGTGCGACCAACTTAACTGAAATGGCGAAAAGCGGAACCACACGAGTAGTAAATCTACAGAGGGGAAGCTTCCACAAGCGGCCCGCTGTAGGTATACTCACACAAACACACTCACCAACGGTTCACGGACGCACGCTCGTTCCACTAACCGGTACAGTTGGTGACAAACATGCGCATATATTGTGTGAGTGTACCTACAGCGGGCCGCTTACTAGAAGCTTCCCCTCTGTAGGTACTCTGTGGCGGAACTACCGCCATCTTAGAACGTCATACAATTTGACTACAGATTAGCGTAGTCAGTTCCAATAGGTATATACAAAATACCTACCTAATTAATTATAGAAAAATCTTTTCGGAAATTATTATAGCATCCATTTCCTCATCCGTAATTTCTTGGCATTAACGATGCAAAAAGCTATTAGAAGTGATGTCGGACATATCACTTCTAACAGAATTATATATAGAATTCTAAAGGTAAAGACATTTTTTGAAGAATAGCATCAGGCTCCGATCATTCCACCACCACCACTACAGCCTTTATTTAAAATTTCCCACTGCTGGGCACAGGCCTCTCTCATAGGAGGTATTTAGAGCTTAGGCCCACCATGCTGCTCCAATGTGGGTTGGCGGGCTTTAATGACTATTGTCACATGAGAGTGATAATAACTGAGACTGACTGACTGCTTAACGTGCTCTCCGAGGCACGGGGGTGAAACACCGCCAAGTACCAACTCTGGTCTGGCACTGAGAATTTCTTGACAGAAAACCCAATACCTAACAATTATTTGTCCGACCCGGGAATCGAACACGGGACCTCATGATCCGCAGTAGAATATGCTATCATTCCATTTAATCAAAATATACAAGCGAGTATCTGCCAATACAGGTCAGTGTTATCAAGTTCAACCAGTTGCGACCTGTTATAAAACATTTAAAAAGAGAATTTTAGCATCAGTATAACAAGAAATTAGAGTGAGCAATTAGAATAAAGACAAAAATCTGAATTTAACCATTATTTTTTGTATAGTATGTGCACGCAGCACAATAGAAAAACAAAATTAAGCATAATATAATTATTAACTTATATTTCACATTATACAAATATATCTACAATTTACATCATTCAATAAATAATATTAACTATCATGAGAAATATTTTCCTGTGATGATAAATTAAATTATACATAAAAATGATTCTCAAAATTTGCTAAATGTTTTTGTAAAAACCAAAAGTAAATTGTATCATCACAAAATATACTTCTCATGTATACCTAATAGGTCATCGACTTATTTTTATTTTAAGCTAGCTGATGACTAAGAATGGAATTAAGGAGGTAATAATATTTACTCTTATTCTCTTTTTTTAAAGGTTCTTGGAGTTGTAAGAAACCTATTAAAATAGTGATATAACTTTTTTTCAAATCTGTCCAGCAGGTCAAGCATTTATGTTTAAAGAATTCCAAAACCTTTTTTTCCTACAGAAGTAGGGTGAAGGTTTCAATTTTAAACATAGTACAATTACAACCTCTCAATAAATGTACATCAAAATTTACTTTCTTATTTCTAACACAGTAACAGTAGTTATTTACCAAATCTTTGATCACATTTATTGTATTTATACAATGCGCCTAGATAACTATTAATATTAACATTATGGTTAACAGACAATTGTATAAATTCTGTAAGTCTTATGTGCCATGGCAAAAGACCAAAAGTAGAACAAAGGGGTCCCGTGTATAACACCAATTCTGGATCTGGCATTGGAGGGTATAAATGTATTAGGGTTTCATTAAATTCTTGCACTGTATATTCCTTAGAACATCTTTTACTCTCTAAATCACCTTTGGCAGCAAGTTTCACACACTGGGCTATTTTCAGCCTCCCATCACTTTGTGAAAATATATTTATATTGACAGTGTTTGCTTGAGTACCATTTGTATAACCATTTAAATCTGGCTTATTTGACCACTTAATGCAGCCTGGGACACCTTTCTTTTTCCTCTCTATTTCCATGAATAAGTCTAACTCATGTTTTTTTAATCGACCTGTAAAATTAAAAAAATATATATTTAGAACAATGAATCAATTAATAACATACAGCCATGACATGGGCCTCATAAGTGATGGAGAGCTATTGGTGTTTCTTTATGTGGTCAGATATGAGGAGTTCTATAGCCAGTTCTTTTCAGTAGGAATAGCATTCCAAATTAGCTCCGATTCACTTGACAAGTATTCAAAAGCCCTTTTCTAAATTCTATTCCATAAAAGAACCAGAATGTGTTGATCTCACACAAGAGACCCCTCACTAGGTGGAACTATGACAACAGCGGAGTCGCAAGTAGCCGCTGGATACAAACGGTGCAAGACCGCGACGTGTTAATGACGACAACGAAATTTAAAGTTGACTTAAAAATGGTATTTCATCATTTATTAAGAAATGACATTTATATCAGTTTATATATTTGTTTACCTGTAATGTCATGGAAACTGACGAAGGGTATTCCCATAATAAGACTCCAGATAACCAGCAGCGCCAGGTCAGTCAAGGAGTGAACATTCGTGTCTGCCAATACCACCAAATGTTTAAGTTTCTTTTTCATTTTTGGCACACTATCCAATAATGTTAACACATCCCTCTTCGTTACTTGATCATCAGGTGAGAAGCACTTTTTATCACATAATCGGTAATATATTTTCTGAACAGCAACAAGTATATTCACAACAGAGTGTATCAGGAAAAATAAAAACTGGCGAAGTAGTCTTGACAGCATGTTCGCTGTTTACATATACTAGTTATTCCTTCGTTACTCGTCCATAATAAACAACTCTTCATAAAATAGTAATTTCATATTTTCACCAAGTTTTCTTCGATGTGATCATTTCGTCAGTCGGCTTCCAATTTCCAAGTCGTCAACCGTTTTCGATAACCAATCACGAGCTTAAATGTGTAATGTCAGAATTGCCAATATAAAAACGTAATCTACGTTCGGAAACTGGAATTTACGAAGGTGGTTGGCAGCATAAAGCTCTATGGTATTCTAAGTGGAGAAGTAGGTACCTATATGTCGCCCAGAATCTTATGAAAAATACGGAAATGAAATTCCAAAGTTAGCAACATTACGGCTGCCCTAGCGATAAACAAAGTAACTGACATTTTTTGTGAAATTGACTTTATTGCATTAACAAAAGTTTTATGTCGAGTAGTTTTTTACCACAGTTTAATATTTCAAATAACTTGAACCGTTTACTGAAATTTGAAATGCCCAAACAAAGTAACTGCACACACTAACCCGGAATATAAATGCAAAACCAAGGAAACAACAAGCACAACACAAAAACAAGGTAATTGGATGTTGATTACTTTGTTTTTGTATTTAAAATGCAGTTACTTGATTTTTCGTTTCGTGAAACAATCCCAGGTAAGGTGTTCTGAATGTAATTAGGTACTTTGTTTATCACTAGGGCAGCCGAGTTAACCAAGTGTTGCTTACTACATTTAATTTCCCTATTTTTCATGAGATTCTGGTCGATCTATACTCCCTCTAGAAACTTATAATAGAATTAGATTTAAGAGTAAAGCCCATCTTTCCAAATACGGTAAAAGAGAGAGCAAAGGTAGCATTTGAAGTCAGTTTTTTATTTTAAAATTATTTTTATTTAAGAATATTTGTTTTGTTACTTACTCTAGCGGCACGCTATGATGGCCGGTTTGACGTTTGTCCGCTCATGAAGTTCCGTATTAATTGATAACGACTTTGAAGGAAATAATTGTATTACTTTATTGACGATAGTGATGTGCAGAGATTCATAAATTTTATCGAATGTAGTTTTAGGTTTAGGACTCAAAATTTATTTATTAAATTGATTTCTTAAATGTATACAAGTGTAGAAAAATCAGTTTGCACCATTTAAGGGGTGAATGTACTTGTGAATATGAACAATTTTCACTATGTGGACAAACCTCTGAAATCGCAAAAAAATATCAATAAATTTTTAAAAATGGAATCTAATACGATCGTCACATAGGATCGCTGGCTAGCACAACTACTACCTCCGGCAAACTCGCGTCAATGCTCAATGCAAAACAAAGCAGTTTCGAATTGACGTTGCTTCGAAAAGTATAAACTGTCAGTGCAATGCGATTGTGATATAGTTTTGACCTGGCTTTGGATTTCAAATATTGATACTGCATTACTGTTGACCCTTGCTCGTTAATTTGGACTCTGTTCAAGCCCTTTGTTGTGGATTTCGTCGATATGACCGAACGTACGCAGAGAACTGTTCTAAATAGTCAGACACGTGAGTTCGTAATACGCCTTCGTAACTATTTCGATCGTGAAGCTCAAAATGGAGGGCCAATTTTACCTATAACGTCAGTGGTTGAACGCGTAGCTGATGCGCTTAATATTGGACAACGAACTGTTAGACGGATAACTAAAAAAAAATATGGCGAGACTGGCACAGAAGAAAATAAACTTCACACACCAAAAAAGAGAAAACGAGCAAAACCAGTCGTAGGCATCGATAGCTTTGATGCCGATGCTATCCGAAGACATGTTTACGGCTACTATTTACAGAAGGAGTATCCAACAAGAAAAAAGTTGGTGCATTCACTGAAGGAAGCTGGATTATTCTTCGGTGGGGAAAGTTCTTTAACGAAGATTTTGAAGACCATTGGATTTCGATACAAAAAATGTAACAAACGCAAAATATTGATGGAAAGATTTGATATAGCGATGGCAAGGTATACTTTTTTACGGCAAGTGAAAGAAATCAAAAATTGGCAAAATGTTGTGTTCTTGGATGAAACATGGCTTAATGCTAACCATACTGTAGGCCGTTCTTGGAACGATGACACAGCAGCATCTACTTCCAAAGTTCCTGTAGGAAAAGGATCGCGACTTATAATTTGTCACGCCGGAACCATCAACGGGTTTGTCGAAGGTTCTCTCATGGCTTTTGCGTCAAAAACCACTGGAGACTATCATGAAGACATGAATGGAGAAAAGTTTACTGAATGGTTTACCTCAATGTTGTGTAGCCTCCCTGAACCATCTATTATAATTATGGACAACGCCCCATACCACTCGATGCAAATTGACAAGCCACCTGCCCAATCCCAAAAGAAAGCTGATATCGTCGCATGGCTTCGTAAAAATGGCGTAGATGCAAACATGAATATGTTAAAAGCGGAATTAGTACGTCTTTTAAAAGAAAACAAACCAACCAAGATCCGATACGTCATTGACGAAATAGCATTAGAACATGGGCACAGAGTTATACGGTTACCGCCTTACCATTGTGAGTATAATGCGATTGAGTTGGTGTGGGCTCAAATTAAGGGATATGCTGCAAGACACAATACAGAACCCCCATTTACCACAAAAAAAATGCTAAAATTATTAGAAGAAGCTTGTGAACATGTGACTAAAGGAGACTGGGAAAAGGTTGTGAATAGAACTGTTAAATTAATAAGGGAAGATTATGAAAGAGATGTGAAAATAGATAATATTATAGAAAACGAACATATAATTATTAATGTATGTGATGATAGCAGTGACGACAGTGAAAATAGTAGTATGGACGAATCTGATTAATTATGGCCTTTTGTGGCACCTTTTTTGGTATCTTTTGTATTCATATGTTTCTTGTGTGCATATAAAGTATGTATATTCATTTTCGTTCAAATATTCAGTTCGTTCAAATAAATTAAATAAACATATACATTTTTGTTTTATTAAACCTATTTAATCAGGTACAAAAACAAAACTTAATTGTTTTTTGTTCGAGAATAAATTGACATTCCACATCACTATTGTAATGTGTCAAACCGGCCATCATAGCGTGCCGCTAGTGTAGTTATGTTATCAATATAATATAACCAACCATATTTTTGTTTTGTTACAAGCCCAGATCCTGACTTTAAAACTGTGTAAAGAAAACAAAATATGTTAAGATTTCGTGATAAGACTTTATGTCGTGCAAAAACAAGGCAAAACTCATAAAATGGCAAACTCATAAAATGGTATCTTTAATCTAATTTTAGACTATTCCGTTGGACTATTGAAAGAATTATTATAGTCCTAGTATCCGAACTTAATGTTATCCGTTTCCCGTTCCGCCATGTTTGTTTCTTTCGTATGTCAGATTTGGCTGATAGGTTAGTAAAGTGAAATTTTAATATTTATTTTTCTAAATTGTACGTGATTATGTATGAAAAATCTTTTATTTAAATAACATTTGTGATTTAGATATATCGAGTGTATAAGTTTTTTTATAAGTACATTGCAAACTCTTAGGGTAAAAAATCGTCACTAACAGCCATGCCGTCGTGTTATTCCAGATAATACCTCAAGATGCAGTTACACATCAGAGGACAGTCCACGCACATTCTTGATGTCAATGGAGAAGAGTCCATTGCTCAGATCAAGGTAATAATGCACCTAATCTTAACTATGGTGATTGTACCTAAAATAATATAATTTAACCTAAGAGTGGAATTCTATGCCTAAGAGGTTGTTTGTCAGATATGCACAAAAATTACATTACCATGTTTAAGTGCTGATAGGAGTGGTTTTGCGTCACAATTATCAAGATCTACTACATACCTACCTACTATTGAAAAGTATGCTAGCAAATAGTCTATAATTTTTCCTAATTATCTATTCCAGGAGCGTGTAAGAGCGCTCTCGGACGTAGGTGCAGAGGACTTCACACTATCGGCGTGCGGTGCCCCCCTGGATGATGGCCTCCTTGTGTCTGAACTGGTTTCCACGGACCTTGACCTGACTGTGCCACTGCTTGGTGGTAAAGTGCACGGATCGCTTGCTCGTGCTGGTAAGTTTAACTAGTAACAGCCTGTTTCACCACCTTCTGATAAGTGTTGGACAGGTACCATACAACGGGATATCTACAACTTTTGTCTTTGTCACTTGACATAAAGTAAGAAAGTGACAAAACTTGTTTAGGCTATCCGACACTTCTCAGAAGGTGGTGAAACAGACTGGTAAGACTTTAAATTTACGACGTCATTGTTATCATCGTCAATCGAGTGTCGAACATAGATCTCTTGTAAAGCTTAAAATAATTTTTAATTTATCATTCAGGTTTTAAAGAATTCAATTTAAATAAATTTTTAATCATTTCAACAAAATTTGTTTAGCAAAGTAATTTCAAATTAGGTGCACAGCCACTTGTTTTTATTTCAAGTATAACTTAGATCATAACTTTAAAATGGCTATTTACTTTTGTGAATTTGAGAAAATTATGTTATTAAATTACATATTATATTGTTTTATTACATTGACACTTTAGGTCAAGTTTATACCCGAATTACTAATTCCGTGGAATTCTGACAGCTGTCAATGTCATTTACAGATGAGTTATTTGCATGGAGAACAGGGTTAACATCTACAAAGTATGATTTTACCCCAAACTAGTTTAATTCCCTGTCATCATAAAAAGCCATATGCCGCATAATAATATTACTCGATTCGCCTTAAAATAGAAAACACCAAGAGTGGAAACTAGAAAGTGCACACTAACAGCAATAGAAAACAAAAGAAGCACATTGAAAAAATTTATTCAAAAATGGATGTCGAATGACATTATCACCATGAAGTGTCTGTCAGACATTTGTCATATCTACACGCGGCAGTTGATTTGTATTTGCATAAGTTTTGAATTTTTTATCTTTTTTGTGGGAATTGTTTTATCTCTGGTAACATTACGAAACGTCAGAATTCCACGGAATTAGTAATTCGGGTATAGATAGAGCAATAATAATATTCTGCATTGTTTTATAATACTAATGAAATTTTAATATTAGTAGTTCTATCCTATGATATTTAAATTTTAGGTAAAGTAAAGGGACAGACCCCGAAGGTTGAGAAACAGCAAAAGAAGAAGAAGAAGACTGGCCGTGCTAAGAGGAGGATTCAGTACAACAGAAGGTACATAGTATACAGGGTGTCAGGACTGATACCCTGTATATTTTTCTCTTATCTGTACTATCTATACTAATAATATAAATGTGAAAGTGTGTCAGTCTGCTAGCTTTTCAGGGCACAACAATTTAACTTATTTTGATGAATTTTGGTACAGAGGTAGTTTAAATCGCGGGGATGGACATGGCTACTTTTTACCCTGGAAAATTAAAGAGTTCCTACAGAATTCTTAAAGGTCCATTCGTTTAACCGATTTATATGAAATTTGGTACGGAGGTAGCTTGCATCCTGGATATTGACATAGGCAACTTTTATCCTGGAAAAGCAAATAGTTCCCACAGGATTTTAAAAAACACTCGAACGAAGTCGCGGGCATCATCTAGAAATAATAATAAATATTAATTGATAACATGAGTATTTTGGATGACACGCAAAGCTAAACTGCTGCGTAAACGCTGATCTGAAATAATGTCGCTCAGACGAAGCGTGATCAGTGATCACGTTATCTTTTTGATATCGTCATTAACAAAATGGACTCCTGAGCTGTTCCTGAGCTATTTATTGTTGGCTTCTAAAAAAAATTATTAAGAAGGTGAAAACGAAAGAATAAAAAAAATTATTTTTTCTACTATGGTATTTGCGACCAAGTGAAAGTGATTGTTTTGTGCTTCATTGTAGACATACAAAAATAACTTCTTACTTTGAAAGTACAGTTAAGTTCTTGCAGGCTATGAATGTCGAGACCTATATTTGAAGTAATTATACGAAGTGATATACAATCAAAACACGCAACTGACGTCCTCTGTATCACCAGAAGAACGATTTGCGTTCTCGATTGTACATGACGCTGCGCTGGCATCGCGTTATCGCTGCGTCTGCGCTGCGCGTAGGTTCCACGAATGCCTACGCTCGAAAAACGCTAGTGTGAAAAGGCTCTCAGATAAGAAAATACATGTATGTCAATGTGGCTAATTCTGTTGTACACAAATCTCTAAACTAAAGTAAAATGACAGGTCTAAATCTATTGCTATCCTTTTCCGCAATGAGCACTGTGAAAGAGATAGGAATAAATTTAGACCTGTCATTTTAGTTTAGGTTTAGAGATTGTGTACAACAGAATTAGCCACAATGTACATGTAAATCAATACAATCATCAATACCAAAATAATTGCATTTCAATCATATTGGCATTGATAAATGATCAAAATCAATCAATCGACTGATCAATGATTCTCGCACAAATCTCGATCTGTCAACCACATTTCGCGATTTGACAGCTAAGAGGCCTAAGAGCGGCTGTCAATATATGATGTCACGGCTCTCTTTTCTTTGTTGCAGATTCGTCAATGTTGTCCAGACGTTCGGGCGTCGTCGCGGACCCAACTCCAACTCATAGATTTATTGTTTTAAATAACATGCAAATATAACATCTCATTTGCTTCAATTTGATTTTCATTTATCTTCCTTGTCATGTTTTATTAAGTTGCAATCGTCGTACATAGGTATCGGGCGAGACACGAACGACTCGCAAGAGGTCGAGATTTGCGAAGGTTATTAAGGTTATTAATTAATGTTACAAACAAGTTACAAATGGGCCATAGTAGATTAGCTTGACAACAAAACATTATACAGGTTGTTTACAGGGAGCGGTCAGTAAGGCGATTTAAAAGTATTTGAGATAGGGGAATTTGATCTAAATAACCGTAGCGTAAACTTTAAGAAAATAAAATCTGCATTTAATGAAAAATTATACACCACCACGCTTGATGTGTAATCGTAACATCTGTTTATTTTTTTGGGGTTTTTGCCCACGAGAATATATTGTCAACCCTATCGATGGTGTAAGTACCTACCTACTTACAGCGGCGCAAGCGCAACCCGCCGTCCGTCGGTGCAAATTCCTTTGTCAATCAAACATTCTAACCAACGAGGCAACAATATGCCACTAGAAGAAAAAGTGCGGGTATTATTTCTACCCACAGTTTTTATTTTCTCAACACACCAAATTCATCACTAATAATTCGCGCCACTGACCTCTCAAAATAATACCCTGTATACTGTTGATTAGGTCTAATATGTATTTAAAAACTGTCATTCTAGTGATAAGCACGTTCGACTGTGGACCACGAGGTCTACCGGTCGGATTCGATTCCCGGGTCAGGCCCCAAAAAATAGGTATTGGGGTTTTCTGTCAAGAAATTCTCAGTGCCAGCCCGGAGTTGAAAATTGGCGGTGTTAGATACACCCCCGTGCCTCGGAGAGCACGTAAAGCCGTCGGTCTTGCGCCTAATCTCTCCGGTCGTGTCAAACGTCACTTCAAAGTTGACGGTCAAAAAATTCCATAGGAAAGTTACATAGGGGAAGCAAGTGGAGCAACTATTAAATAAAATAAACACGAGTAACAACAAAGGTATTTTATTACAATACACAAATTTGCTGCAGACGTAATATTTATAATACTTGCTTGCATTATATTTTTTATAAATAATTCGAAAGATAAGGCAAGCAATATTATATCTTATTGCTTTACATATATCTACAGTTGGGTCTATAGTATACCTAGATAACGTCAAATGATTGGCCTAACTTCAGTATTTCATTTACATCATTTTAATTCATTTGCTAAATACGTGAAAAAAGAACTAATAAAAATATATATACTTATATATATATATAAAATATATTATATGAATAAAAAATAGCTAACACGTTCATGCACAGAACGCCTCTCGACGTTGTTACTGTAAAAATTAAGCATTTCATCATTATTAAGCGACTCCATTTTTATAGAATATGTACCTATGTATGTAGGTATTTTATATTTTAAATAATATTAAAGGTTTGCCGTTTTCTTATTGTATGTTATGGGAATGTTAAGATAGTGCCGGTCCTGACGTGATGATAGTTCAATATAATAAACCCAAATGTATCTATATACAAAGCGCTTAATAATTGGCACTGTGGCATACACATAATTATTCGTTCACTGAAATAATAGTTTGAAAATCATAGTCACTTTAAAACATTGCTAGATTCGGGGTTCAACAGTCTGATAGGTATTTCGTCCGACCGTTAGTTACTAGGCCGACTGTTATTCATTGTATAGAGCGGTCGGAACTCGTCCGACAAAACATCATCAATGCTTTAATACTTTCAAGCATTGGTGATCTTTAGGAGGATTTGTTTACTTCTTTAAAGAAAGCTAGCCACATTGAACATGACTAAAGTTACCCTTTCCGCTCCCAACTAAGCGAAAAGCTTGTGCTGGAATTGGGTACGAAAATAGTGCAACTGGTGGGATTTGAACACTGGACTTTTCGGTTTTCAGTTAACGCCCTGACCTTTGCGCTGGCTTCTAATTTATTTATTAGATATTAGCGGGCTACGGGGAATGAGCAGCTTGCGCAAACGGACCGTGTATATGTTACAGCCAAAGTAATAAATAAGGATATTATGTATACTATCCAGCCATTATAAATATTATCAACTCAATTTGGATAAAGTAATAATTGACAAAGAATTATTAAAATTATCTAGCTATTATAAATAATATTCAGCTATTTTATATAATATCTTGGAAGACTTGGATAAAGTAACAAAACAAGGACTTATGTTTAACTGAACACCAGATATTGCAAAATATAACGTCAAATAAACAGTTTATACCACCCAAAAACATAGGTACTTCTGCAACAGCTTCGGCGCTGGGGGAAGTGCAGCCCCATCGCCCAGGTTGCGTAACAAAGCCCAGGCACCCACGCTCACCACCGCAGCTTCGGCTTGCTGGTCGCCTTCGGCGACCTGCCTCATCCGCTACGGCTCGCGCGGGTGCCTGCAATTTTCTACGGCGGGCGGGGGCGCGTATTTACATAATATACATAGCCAGAATGCACCCATAGGATTCTGCTTATGTATACATTGTAATGCAGTTTTCAAATTTTGTACTACAAAGTATACACGAATTTTGCGTACTACTGGTATATATTTTGTAACGTGGACGCGCGCGTGCATCGTTCCAATATATACAAGGCCAAAACGCAACCATAGGATTTTTGTTTTTTTTTCAAAATTAATTAGGTAACTGTTTGAACTTAACCGACTTATTGCTTTGGGTTGGGGTGCTCAGATTTCGTTTTGGACCACATTCTACCTAGGATCCAATAGAACCTAAGTGCCCGGCCTGCGGCCGGGCACCTCATTATTTATGTTCTAACCTAACCTAACCTAGCTTCTGTAAGTGGCACGCATCCACTATTTCATTAATAATACTTATTTTCGTGAGGTACTTATCTTCTGAGGTGTCTCAGGAGAAATTACAACAGCTATGCATATAATGTTTCTATCATCAGCTTTGGCACGGTCTACATCAGGAATTTTAGGCTAGGTTAGGTTAGGTTAGGATAGGGTAGTTTAGACTACGAGATCGTGGTGATCACGCCACACCACAAAGGAATGAGATGCGGGAGGGGAAGCAAGGCGGGCCGTATTTATCATTTTGACCAACGTTCATCTGCTATTATGAATAATGTCTGGTTTGACATGATATTATGAATAATATCTGGACAATTTAGATATTATTTATAATTGCCAGTCATTATGAATAAAAGCTAATTAATTACTTTGGCTGTAACATATACACGGTTTAAAAGAAGTAATACTTATTAGCCAATTAGGTATACTATTGCAAAATAAACAATGTAGTGTATTTTTGGACAATTAATCTTCTGTTTTATTGGTCATACAGTATGTAGAAAAAAACCCTGTCAGATCCGTGACGTTGTAATTAGGTATCGTGAGTTGGTTCTATTTATGGTAATCATTTTGAAATACTAAGTAAAAAAATTACCCTTAAAAAAACTAAAATTTAATTTTATCAAATGGGGAAAGTCACATGGTAACACAGACGCGGCGTCAGCGCTCAGTAGGTATCGGGTAAAGTACCTATCGGGTAGGTACCTACCTATCGGGTACAAAGTATTTTAGGTACTTATCGTCTGTACAAAAAGATAATAGGCGTGAGATTTCAAGGGCACAGCTGTACTTAGTTACCTTTATTGTTTAACGGGCAATACAGAACAATACTATGTACCTACTTACTATAGCACATGTTTTATTTTGATCCTTTTAAACATTTCTTTTAGTTTTTGAATCAATACGTCGATAGAAACCAGATCCTAATTATTATCAATCCTAGTTAAAATAAGGTAGGTAATATTGGAACGGATATTAAATACGACAAATTAAAAAAATTAAAATAAAGCTTTGGTCAGGTTATGATGAGGTAAAAATGAAACTGCTTTAGAAAGAAGACCGCGCTGGCCACGTACCTACTTAGTTGGTCCACCTCTACCAATCCACCGTTCTCCATACTGCTCGTTTAGGTATTCACGCACGGAACGGGTGAAATGTGGCGGGGCACTATCATGCTGGAACCACATTGACCGATGGGCAGCCACATCCAAGACTTCTAAGGCTTCATCTAGCTAGCACCCAGACACATTAACATATTGAAATACTCTTGATTAGAATAAGACATATCGCAGAAATGACAGAACACAAACACAGCTACGGAACGACCACTCGGAAACAGTTTACGCGCGAAACTGTGTGACTTCAGGACTTCAGAGGTGACACGTGCCCACCCTCTGTGACGTGCCGCCCAGTCGAGTCTTTGAAGAAGCCGACGCCGCCTTTCGGTATGAACTGGCGGCATTTATGACGGCTTTTAACAAAGCGAAATTTGTGTACTTAAACCAGGGATTCCCAAAGTGGGGAGTCGATATCGACCACAGGGGTCGACATAAATGAAAACTGATTTTGGGGGTCGACGAGGTGTCAAACCCTGTTAATTAACACAAGTTCTTAAGTAGGGTATTCACCTAGATGTATAGCATGTAACGTATCTGATACTGTATCAACTTGCAAGTGGGTACGGCTCGTCCACGGTCGTGTTGCCGTCCACGCGCACATTGGGAGCCGCCTTTGTGTTCGCAGTGATACGGCCACTAGGGGGGACACTACGAACTTATTGCGCTTCACGGGCGAGCGGCTCGCAGCGGGCTCGTGCCTACGTACTCACTTGATACAGTATCAGATACGTTACATGCTACACGGCTAGGTGAGTACCCTGCTTTATTCAAAATTTCAAGTTACCTAAGTTGTGTTACGTGTACCAACTTGTTATAAGAATGATTAATATTTTACCAACTAATGATGTCAAGTTTACTCACTTAACCAACCGCAAAGTTTTTAAGTTGGTAAATATTTTGTATCAATAGAGAAAACTAGAGGTAGGATTTTAATGTAATTGGTTTATGGGGGTCTAAGCTATCAGTTCATTTTGGAAAAGGGGTCTCTGCCCAAAATACTTTGATAATCCCTGGTGTAAACGAATAGTAATAAAATAAATAAACTTATTTCAAGGTCGGGATAGCTTAAGGCATCTTCACATTATGCTCATTACGCGTTAGGGTCCAATAGTATGGAGGTATGTCTAGTGTTACAGTTTGCTGCTAAACAACGACTTGTTCTGTCAGCGGCAGTAATTACGCACGCAAATGAATACAGCCGGCTGCGATACGCGCGCTATCTGATTCAATCAGCAGTTTTATTCATAAAATTATTCGATAGTTTTTATTTTGATCACACTAACCAATTCAGTAGGTACGTGAGTCTGTGGCTCAGATCAGGCCACTGACTGAGAGTGTGAGCTGGGTGATTTGTTGCTTCTTAGGGTTCCGTACCCAAAGGGTAAAAAGGGAGCCCTATTAATCTCTCTCTACTGTCTGTCTGTCTGTCTGTCTGTCTGCCTGCCTGTCTGTCCGTCTGTCTGTCCGTCCGGCCGTCTGTGCGCCGGTCACACAGGTTTCTAGCTCGTAGTAGTTTGTAAGCTGTGACCGAACAAACGAACATTTTTTGGATTTTTCTTTCACGGTTTGTTGCGATGTCTAGCTCGGAAATTAATTAATATTTCTTACACCCAAAATATTATGTTATGTTTTATTATGTTCATAATTATGTACGGAACCCTAAAAGAGTGCGGCTCTCTCGAATCAAGGCCGACGCGCACTTGGTTGTTTTTTTTATTTTAGTCGGCAAACAATATGCTGCGCCGGTCGATTCTAAGCTTATTGTGAACACGCCTTTACAGGCTTACACGTGCCAGCGGTATTTACAAAAGATGCCGCCGGCCGACTCTGGTGTTGTCACATTTCAAAAATTTGCGCAATATTGGGGAATTAGGGCATTAAAAATGTGCATTTTAAATTACAATAACATTTTTATCTTAATGAATAAAATTTTTTAAATATTTTTTTCAGTGATGTCTGTGGGCTAACAATCTTTCCCTTTCGGATCTGACAGGGTTTTTTTCTACATACTGTATAAATATAGATAATAATAATTATTTATTCATATAAATTTCTTATTTTACATTATTAGGTAGGGTAGGTACTATAAGATAATTTACTATTATCTAAATTATAGAATTCGTTTATTTGATATAGTTAGATAGGTAAATAAAATATAAGTTATATGGAGAAACAAATCATTTTCGGCTCCTACCTATATTAAAGTATAGACCGTATTATAGTAATAGAATATTATGATTGTAAAAATCGGAACTATAATGACTATGATTTCTTATTTACTAAATTATACATAGACCACAGCCACAGTCGTATTTCTTATGCTAATTTTGATTTAGTAGGTATAATAAGTAAAAATAATCTTAAGTATATAAAAAGTAAAATTTAATGGGTATTTGGAACTTTCCCGCTATATTTAACGGACCTTTCAAATCAATCTTGTAAAAAACCGGTCAAGTGCGTGGCGGGCCACGCGCAGTGTAGGGTTCCGTAGTCACAATCCTCGAAAAACAGATATAACTCCTTAACCTGTGAACCCTACTTAGCCGTGATAGTTTTCCTTTAAAATTGATTATATACCCTACTGCTGTGAATTTTTTCAAGTTCCTATATACTGCCATTTGGCTGATAGAGGGGGGGGACACTTGACTCTAATAAAAATTTGCACTTTAAAACATCATATTTTACAAACGGATCTAGAAATCGAAAAATGATGTTCCCACACCCACAGTATTTTTAAAAGACCTATTCAACGATACCCCACACTATGGGGTAGACGAGAAAAAAAATATTCATCCCCACTTTACATGTAGGGGAGCTACCCTAAAAAAAAATATTTATCAAAATTTTATTTCACCACTTTGTCGGCGTGATT
The DNA here is from genome assembly GCA_920104075.1 of Melanargia galathea. NCBI lineage: Eukaryota > Metazoa > Arthropoda > Insecta > Lepidoptera > Nymphalidae > Melanargia > Melanargia galathea. Next base: position 15,886,676 of record OV049870.1, on the reverse strand, counting down.
AATATTTATACTCATGCCAAATTACGGATTTCTAGCACTAATAGTCTCTGAGATTAACCGAGGACGGACGGACAGACGGACAGACGGACAGACGGACAGACGGACAGACGGACAGACGGACGGACATGGCGAAACTATAAGGGTTCCTTGTTTACTACGGAACCCTAACAAAACAATCTGTCATTTCGATATAATTGTAAGTACCTATCTAAACATAAAGTATCACTTCATACGTTAAGGCACAAACATTTATAACAATATAACTATAACTAACCTATGAATAATATAATAAAATCATTCATTTGCACTCACGCAATACCTATAATATAACAATAGTCTTACAAATGGTATGTACCTAAATACTTATAATATACATAAGTATAGGCATCTAGGTTAATTTAGCACCACACACTGGCGGAAACGACCTTACAATTCAGTCGTATTGTATTTTAATATGAAGAGTGAATGCATGTCAAATAACCACTATAAGGCCACGTTTACATTCTTATTAATTTATTTCAGTCTACCGCCCACGCATCGCCGCGGAATTATTTAGATTATAGAAGTTACCCAAAACATTCTATTTAGAAAAAGAGAAACAAGTAGGTAGGTATATTATGTAGGTACTAGGTAAGTACGTATATAGGTATCTAAACTTGTAAATAATCAAAAAAATTTAATCAGCAACAGCTGCTGATTCAAACGCCGGTTCTGTCATTTTTGTTAAGTATTATGTACGTACGTAGGTATAATTTTCCTCCAAGTGTACTTAGATACATAATGAGTAAAACATTAATATGATGATGATATACTTAAGTGGGTACCTACCCACATACATATTTTTAATATTAAGATACGTAGCTGTATGTTTATTTAAGGAGGCGTTACTCTTGTTTTTTATAGTTGGCACTTTGGCTTGGCAGTAATATTGATGTGATCGACCGTTATTTTTAAACTGGAGAGAATGTAAACTATGAATAGGTAATTGTAAACGTAGCCTTTGGTCTGTGAACAGTCAACAGATGCGACGACGTTGATGGTGACAAATAAATAACATTCTTTCCCACGCGAACATTTTTATCGATGCAAAGCTGGTTTCAAACATTAAGTATCATTAATTACTTAGGTCTTTTTTATCGTAAAATTTTTCTTCTAACTCCGGTTGCATCGCGTTTAGGATATTTTGTCTATATACCTACATAAATAACTACTGTTAAGACAAAGGTATATGGCTGTAGGTACGTATTGGCATCAGATCTACAAAGCATTTTCGGGTAACCTACAGGATAAGGTAGCTGTGCTACTAAATATTTCGAGTCTTTGTACTTTACTATGTTACTAATCCTATTTTAAATGCATAAATCAAACTCTATAATGAGTTTTTGCATAAAAAATGAATTCCTTTACAGCATTGCCAATATTTACTGCAAGGAATACTTATATATTATATTATATATGTGCCTATATATTATGTATGTAAACATATTAATAATAATTGTTTTTTTTAGATTGATCCATTAATTTTCTTTGTAAAATCGAATATTAAGTAGATCTGTTGATGTTACATTTTAAAACCCCCGCACGTTGCTATTGCCCTGGAACCTTGTCACATTAACTTCAGCGTGACGTCAGACGAAATGAAAATATACTTACCGTCGGCAATAAAAAAAAATTATAAATAAATTAAACCGAATTTTCAGCTTTTATATATTTTTTTACAATAATTATTCAAAACTCGATACTTACGCGTACTCTGCTAACAATTTTTGTCAACGGTACCGACGTCTGTCTAGTGCTGACGTCATGAAAATGGCGGCCAGGCGCAATACCAATTTGCGGGGCTAATAATACACAAATGGGTATAGGTACCTAGGTACTAGCAAGGTACATAATTAGGCACTATTAGGCACTTCTTAAGTTTAATTTACAAAATCGTAAACGGATATGGCGATATGTTATGTTTTAAGTACATAAGTAGGATATGTACACAATGTTACGTAGTTTAAAAATATTTTCCTAAAAGTTAACCTCAAAGAGAATTAACTTAGCAAAATTATGCAACAAATGTAAAACAGTAAGTACATTAATCGATTCATTTTCTCGTTACAGAAATTTGCTAGGTATAACGTCTAAAGTATTTTATATGTACCGTCTGTAAGTATAATATTGGGAAGATAAAATATATCCTAACTCTACATTTTCTCAAAATCTCAATCAAAATGAGAAACGGCCTTTTTGCTGTCACACGGATTTACGCGATCGTTTGGAACATGCTTTTCCTGTTATATTTCGCTAAACATTTCATTCTAATTTACTCTAAAAATCTCAATAAATAGTTCAGGATAAGAGTCAATTTTGATTTTTTTCATTATTATGTTTTTGATATTGAACCAAGCGATAATTTACATTTAGATCGTATTGTATAGGTAAACGACAACACGCGAGACAGCTGCGTATTCGACGTATCATCGAAGAAGTTAAAGACAGTTGTAGAGTGGCGTAAAAGGAAAAATGCCCTTCTCGTTAAAAAAAGTAAGGAGAAATAGGTACGTATAAGTTCCAAAAAATAAATAGAAATGACGAGGCAGTGTTGGGACAAAATTATCAAAAATATAAAATCTAGGTACTAATGATTATATAAAAACATCGACAGCGCCCTAAAACGGGCCATAACTATAATATTATAAAAAATCATTTATAAAAACAAAGCAGGAGCGTCGCATTCGCACGATATTTTGAACTCTCGTCGCTTCATCTTATTTATCTAAGGTCAGTTTCACCTATTCCGTCATAGTTTTAAAATGGAAGTTTTCGCTTCAATCAGTAAGACAGAAATCATTATTTCTGAAATCTTCATACTTTAGGTGAAGTAGCGACCTTTTTCCTCGCCTTTTCCCACCGGCTGATGTAGTCAATAGGGTAGCACATGAGAGCTGAGAACAGCAGGAATCCACCGGACACGTAGAAAGAGACTTCATATTGACCCGTGAGATCCATAAGGGCGGCTGTAAGCGGAAGAGAATTCAACTATAAATATAGACACGGAGAAGTTGAAAAACGTCTTACTTAAACTAAACCTAAGACTATTTTCTTACCTAACACTATTTCTTAATATAGCCTGACACGCGCATCACTAAGATGATGCTAACGACACCTCATTTATCATTTATTAATCTAATGAGTACTTAACCCCTCGTAGGGGGGATTTTCAATGAAATCAATTATATATTATGGAATATTTTGCTATTATCAATCATCGATTTTACTGAACGTACCTCATAATCGCTGTCTTCAGAAGATATTTGTGACAGATTTAAAAAGAATAGGTATCTGTTTGTAGTTTTGTAAAGTTACTTTATAGTTACAATTTATAAACCAGAAAAATTATGTAAATTAAATAGCTCACCAGCGATGGGTCCGCCGATAAGCGCCCCGAATCCCTGGAACAGCAGGAACAGACCGAAGCAGTTGGTGAGCTGCTCCAGGCCGATGTACTCCACCACCAGAATAGAACGCAGAGACGCGAAGCAAGCTGCAAACGAGAAATCGATTAGTTACAAATATATCTAATGCAGATTAAGTATAGGTTACAGCTTGAGTATCTAATCGTGAAAGAATCAAGAGAACTCCTATCGTAATAACTAGGTACTTACCAACAGCAAGTCCAAACACGGTGCAGTATCCGAACTGATAGAAATCGCTGAAGTATAGTCCACTGAGCATGGTAGCGACTCCTCCGGCGGACAGAGCGATGTTGTTGAGCCACAGCGGAGACACTTTCGGCATCGACGACACCATTCCGCACGCGATACGCCCCATTATATTCGATACTCCGATGGCGGACACCAACAATACGCTTTTATCTTTGCTCATGCCGTTTTCTTCCGCTCTCTGCGCCACGTACATGTAAGGCACGAAGAAGCCCAGCATCGTGAAGAATCCGCTGAGGGCGAGTATGACGAACGTCGGCGATCGGAACAGACTGACGTCCAACATCGTAGCCAAAGCGCGTTTAACGGCTTCGGGACAAAATTTACATTTGCCGGAAGTTTCCTCTTGAGTGTCTTCCTGCGTGGGGACATGAGTCACGGCTAAGTGGTAGCCGAGGGAGGTGCGCGAAGTGTACTGCGGGAGTCTAGCCAGACTGCCGCCGAAGAAAATGTCGTCACGGTAGAACGGTCTGGCGACTAGGTCGACGTGCGAGCGACGCGACCGCGCGTCTCTCGTCACGACTTTAACGGGACTCGCGATGAGAGGTTCGACGTTGTCAATGTTGCTGTTGGAGTCGTCCTGTTCGTCTTTCTCCGCTACCGGGACGGTGAGGAACATCGGCTTGTTCGCGAGGTGGTTCTTCAGGGTGCCCGCGGTCGCAGAGGATCGCCTGCCGATGTGCGAGTTGCTGCCGCGGAACACCTCCTCGGCGGTCGGGTAGCGCGTGTTGCTCGCGACTCCCATCCACGTGTGGGGGGTGGCTCGGTGCGGGAACCTCATTTCGGACGGCATGGAAATTCCGGAATCGAGTTTGCTATGAAGTTTGAGCATCGAGTTCAATTTCTCGACGGCTTCTTCGTGGCGGCGAGACGCATCTTCCTCTTCGGCTTGATCGGATAAAGTGACCCTGACCGGCTTGATAGGTCTGAACAGAGCGCCAAAAACGACACACAGTAGAATTAATGCTGAAACAGGAAAATCATATTATTATTCTTTGAATAAATAAAAAATTACACATTCACCATTATAATTATACTTTGTTTATATACTTTGTACATAATATACTTTGTTTTTCTCGTATGTGGCATGTATTCTATTCGTGGTTGGTAAGGCCTAAGCACGGGCCCATCACGGGCCTAAGTTCTAGTTCGTAGGAACTCCCCTGGTTTCCATGGCCTGTGTAGGGTGCACACGGTGAGGGGAAGGTGAACGTCGCTACCGGTCAGCGACGTTAGGTTACGAAGCTGGTGTGAAGATGGTACACCACGTGATATCAAGGCGAAATGTCGCTACTATGGTAGCAACCTACTCTACCCTAAATAAAACCTATGCATGCCATTGTTTTCAGACTGGCTAATCAGGGATTGCGCTAGAGGCATTGAATGTTAATACCTGCGTGTATAACGAGGGTGGTGGTCCACTCGTAGGTGCTGAGCAGGTGCTTGGTGAGCGGCGCCAGCACGAAGGTGCCGACGCCGGAGCCGCACAGCGCCAGGCCGGTGGCGAGCGCGCGCCATCGCTCGAAGTAGAACCCCACCACCAGCACGGCCGGCATGTAGATCATGCACAGCCCGATACCTACCAACACAAGTATAAATTGAAAATTTAAAAAACCCCCGACATTCGCCATTTTGTAGCGGCGGCCATCTTGGATTTGCATAGTGCTATTCTACTAGTCAAGCCCTTTCATTTGATACCCATATTAAGGGGGTTGTGAAAAAATATGTAATCCGCCATTTTGTAGCGGTGGCCATCTTGGACCGATTTTCATCAAACATAGCTAACAACACTCTCGACTAATTCACCTTTCAAACAAAAAAACCGCATTCAAATCGGTCCACGCGTTTGAGCGCCACAGGGGAACAGACAGACAGACACACACACACACACACACAGACACGTCAAACTTATAACACCCCGTCGTTTTTGCGTCGGGGGTTAAAAATACCAATGCAAAACATCAATATGGTTTCTATGCAACAAAGTAAAGTATAGAGTATGTAAGATACAGTCAGAGCTTCTCGGAATGGCCACTCGATGCGCAGTGCTTAATGATGGCATTGGAAATAAAAGCAAGTGCAGTCATACGTCTCGTCGGTGAGGTATGGGCCGAGTCCTCGTCCGGCGGTCATTAACAATGCAGTGTCTTATCTAACTCGGAATAATTAATGAAAGTGTCGACGGCATTGCGTCTTGCTGTGAAGTGTACTACGCTTGTAATGTATTGGCGTGTGAGTTGTGACTTAATTAAACACTAGTTATACAACGTTAGTTATATTTTAAGCAAAACCTGGGGGCTATTCTCTAACTTATTGATCATCACTAAATGAATTAGTGCTTGTTCTAATTTTTTTTAAAGACTTAGTCATGTTCATCATGGGGGTTATTCTGTAACTTAGTTACCAACTGAAAATAGTTGCCAACGACTTAGTTTGATATACATTGCTGCTTTGCTGTGGGGAATATAAAGTGTTTTCATAATATTATAACCAATATATTCTTGAAAATTTAATATATGTACACAAAAATATCGATAAATTTAAGAAAAAAAGTGACTGTCATAACATTAATCTTAGAAATAAAGATAAACTTGTGTTGCCCACTACTAGGCTGCGAAAAGTTGGAAAATCATTTGTTGGTAATTCTGTACTTTTTTATAATATGTTGCCAGAGAACATTTTGGATATGTCTCTCAATAAGTTCAAAGGTTTTATTAAACGCAAATTAATTGAAAAGTCTTACTATAGCTTAAAAGATTTTTTTAATGACAAAAATCCATGGACATAGATTGCTCTAAAAGCCAACAGTTCAAATCATTTTTATGGCTATTATACCATATTGTAAGATGGTGATAATAAAAAAAAAATAAACCCGGCTGAGTTTGTTGTGGGCTCTTCTCAGACCAGGGCGCGTTTGGAACCCTCGTAGTTTTAGTTTTAAGTTTCCGTAAATAATTATCACCATTGCCTGTACCTAAATTGACGTTCAAAAAGTGTACAGTGTACCAATTTTGAATAAAGTTTATTTGATTTGATTTTGATTTATTATTACACAGTAAAGCAGCAATGTATATCGAACTAATTCGTTGGCAACTATTTTCAGTTGCTAACTAATTTACAGAATAACCCCCCATGACTTTCCCTTACATTTCCATCATTCCTTTTTCCCCTCCAATTAAGTGAAAACTTGTGCCAGGAGTGGGTACGACAATAGTGTAACGCGTGGAGTTTGAATTGTCGACCTTACGGTTTTTGATCCGCGCCCGACGACCGTTGCGCTATTGAGGCTTAAATTATACATTGCTGCTTTACTGTGTGAAATCAAAATTACATTTCATAGCTAACCTTCAATGGTTACAAAAACGATGTCAAATAACCTCAGCGGCTTTCATTTTTTACTAGTCACTGAGTAATACAAGTATAAATTGAAAATTTAAAAAACCCCCGACATTCGCCATTTTGTAGCGGCGGCCATCTTGAATTTGGTATAATGCTATTCTACTAGTCAAGCCCTTTCATTTGATACCCATATCAAGGGAGTTGTGAAAAAATATGTCATTCGCCATTTTGTAGCGGCGGCCATATTGGACCGATTTTCATCAAACATAGCTAACAACACTCTCGACTAATTCACCTTTCAAACAAAAAAAACCGCACTCAAATCGGTCCACCCGTTTGAGCGCCACAGGGGAACAGACAGACACACACACACAGACACGTCAAACTTATAACACCCCGTCGTTTTTGCGTCGGGGGTTAAAAATAGCGATATGATAAATAATAGCTGTTATAAAATTGTTATCACTACATAAATTATAAAACAAAGTCTCTCGCCGTGTCTATCTGTCTGTCTGTTCGCGATGAACTCAAAAACTACTGAACGGATTTCCATGCGTTTTCACCAATAGATAGAGTGAGTGATTCATGAGGAAAGTTTAGGTGTATCTACAATTTGTTAAACTTTTTTGGTTAATTGGTTGAAAAATGACGATAATTATTAAAAACGTCGGAAAAATCAAAAAGTCATGCCACCTGGGAGCTTTCATCGAAAACGCTACCTTTGAGCTATAACAAAACAATGTATGGTGGGATAGTAGTGGGTATAGTTACTACCCGCGCGAAGCCGGGGCGGGTCACTAGTATAATAATAGAATAGGTATGTATAAGAACCAAGTACCAACCTCCCACGATGCCATAAACGAGATAAAGATACTCGACACTGGTCGCATAATACGAGAGAGCAAACGCGACACTCGCCAGCACACTGCCGACTATTGTCACCAGCCGGAAACCGTATCTGGAAACAGAAATTAAATATAATTATATAAGGCTGCCATCAAAAGGATTAATTAAGCTTGCATTGAGGACGTAAAAAAGCTATTTTTGAAATTTTTGTCTGTTTGTTTATGTGTTTGTCTATTTATCTGTTTGTCTGTATATTTGTGCGCGCATCACGCAAAAACTACTAAATGGATTGAAATGAAACTTGGTATGATTTAATTTCATACTACGGAGTAACATATAGGATACTTTTTATCCCGAAATTCAGCACGGTTCCCTAGGCAGAGGGGATGAAAGTTAAAATTTGTACTTAGCTGTAATTCATTAACCCGTGGTCCGATTTCATTCATTCTTTTTTTGTTAGAAAGGAGATACTTTAAAGATTACCAGCTAATCTCAGAAAGGCTGGATCGATTTTGATGGGACTTTTACTGGCGGATGTTTACATTTTGATCTACCTAAACATCCGCCAGTTAACTTTTAACAGTTTTTAGCAAGGTATGAGCTCAAAGGAGCTTAGGAAAACAAAATGATTCACACGGGATTTTCAAAAACCAATATCCACGTGAACGAAGTCGCGGGTGTCCACTTGTCTTAACCTAAATAGGTAGATAGATACTGCACTTTTTCAAAATGAAGGAATATTTTAGTTAGGTAAGCTTGGCTGAGCGTAATTTTAGACATAACATTATTTAAATTGTTTCGTTTGGTTGTTCACTTACTTGTTAGCTAAGGCGGAAACGAAGGGACCGACTAAAAGGTAGAATCCAGACAGCAATGAGTTTACCGGTGCCACTTGACCTTTGGTAGCCTGTCAACAAAAGTAAATGGAAATTTGAATATATCTATAATGAATAGAGAAATATTATTATGGTATAGGATGGGTATTGGGTATAGAATTATAGATAGATACGCTAGACCGCTAGACCAACTGCCTCGTTGGTCTAGCGGTTAGCACGTTCGACTGTGGATCACGAGGTCCTGGGTTCGATTCCCGGGTCGGGCCAGTAAAAAAATTAGGTATTGGATTTTTCTGTCAAGAAATTCTCAGTGCCAGCCCGGAGTTGGAAGTTGGCGGTGTTAGATTCACCCCCGTGCCTCGGAGAGCACGTAAAGCCGTCGGTCCTGCGCCTAATCTCTCTCCGGTCGTGTCGCATTGGCGTCCCATCGGACTATGAGAGTGAGGGAATAGAGAGTGCACCTGTGTATGCGCACACACTTGTGCACTATAATATCTCCTGCGCAGATGGCTAGTCTCTGCCTCGGTTGAGATTGGCCGCCGTGGCCGAAATTCGGTCAGGAGGACAGTAGTAGTAGTATAGATAGATAGGTAAATAACCTACTATAATAATAGTAGTTTATTATTATTTTGCACAACTATCTTAAGTATCTATTGGCACGTAGAAAATATCTCATACACATACATACATATATATACCTTAAGGTTGATCGTGTGTATACTCGCAGCATTTTTCTCAAAAACTGCTGGGCCAATTTTGATGCGTTTTTTACAGCGGCGCAGCGCGCTGCATTAGTGGGTTTTTAATTCATTTTACAAATACGTACGCACTTCCTACCAAAGAGGAGTAGGTACTTACATACCTACTATGTACCTGTAAATAAATCACAACATATTCGGTATTTGCTTAATTAATTTTGACCTAATGCACTATCTAAGCACTATCTCTACCTACCTACTATGTATTTCAGCTCATTAAAATATAGCCATATTAATTATTATTTGAACTTCCTGTTAGAAGCCACATCCTCACACATAAATAATATAGGCAGGCACTTAGGTGGTCAGATAATATTATTATTGCTGTGTAAAAACAGACGAATGAAGTACTTAATTCGCGGGAAGAACAAATAAAAAGTTTTGAATCAAAAGTCACGCACTGTGCCAGACGTAAGAGTTAAAATGGTGGGTGTGTTTAACTTATGCAAATTATGCAAAGAAACACACCACACCCAAAAATTTATTCTATACATATAATATATATATTATTATATTAAGTATGTACCTATTGTTCGCGACGGTGAAGAAAATTTTAGCAGTTTGTTTAGAGATAAGTCATTGATTATTTTAGTCTGGCAAATCGTTAGTCAGAACGTGAGCGAAACCATCATACGTACAACGAAAAACAATCAGCGGCAAAATAAGCCACGCCCAACCCCCTGCGCGGGCGCTCGGTCGCTAGGCAACCGAGCGACAGGGATAGGATGATTTCGCTCTCCCGTTCTCTCTAAACATAATTACGTAATTTCGTAGCACATAAGTTTTTTATTATTGTTTAATAAGTAAGTACATAAGTAATGTGAAATTAATTATGTAAATAAGATAGAGCATTTCAATAGCTACATAATGATATAAGTTTTGTCTTTATAAGTTTTATAGGCTAAGAGCTATAATAAGATTAAAATGTAACAAGTTAAAAAATCATAGTCAATAAGTACTTTCATGCAAATTTGTAAATATTTGTTTGATCGTTTATATAAGTGTTATACATACTTAGAAAGTTCGTAAAAAGACCTATATAATAAGATAAGTTGTTATTGTATAAACAGAATAGGTAAAAAGATATTTTGTAAAATACATAAGAATCGAAGTGAAAATAAAGTTCCGACAGTACTGCGGTGGCTTGCGGCTCTCCTTAAGGTATTGCTCCGCACAAAGGACCCCCGGGCATTTGACCCGCGGATTCGTGGTTTGTGGTTCCGGTGGTTCCAGTGGTTCCAGTGGTTCGTGACAAGAAGAAAATATGAAGAAATAAGAAGAAAAAGAAGAAAAGAAGAAATAATAAGTGGAAGAGACAGATGTGATTCTGTCAGTTGAGCCACCAGCCACCAGCGGTCGCGGATCGTCGGAGTTCCCTATCAACGGCGTTTTATTTCACCCCCGGTATCCACCACCCTCCGGTACAGGGCATCAAGCGCCTCGACCGGGCGAATACCTACGAGTGAGCCTTTTTCGAGGCTTCGACTCGTATTTCCTATCTTTGTAGGCGAAGCCTTTTTCGAGGCTCCGTTTTCGTCCCGGCGAGCAGCGCCTGTCCGGTACATCCGCTGGTCCTTCGAACCGGATCCGGGGGCACCGCCGTCCACTTTCTCCTCCGAGATCGTGGTCAGGCGTCCGTCCGCGCCGCGAACCTCCGTGTCGGGAGTCCCGGCTGCGATTCCGTTCCCGCAGCTCGGGTAGCGCACCGAGTGTAGCGCGCCCCGTCCCGCGAACCGCTACCGTCCCGCGTCGCCTCCGATCAGTTCGTGCGCTGCGTGCATCACGCCGCACATTCGCGTCGCGGGCGCCGTTCCGTATATCGGCGTCGCATTTTCCGTCTCTTTCGCTACCACCGTCTCGCGCCGCGTTCCGTCTCGCTCCGTTCCGTGCGCTGCGTGCATCACGCCGCACATTCGCGTCGCGGGCGCCGTGTTGTGGCGCCACTCCGTTCCACTTAGCGCCGCCGATCCGTTCCGTTTAGCGCCGCCGTACCTGGCGCCTTCGTGTCTCGCGTTTCCGTTTATAGTACGCGTCGCGTACCTCCGTCCGTATCCTCGTTTCATATAAGTGGTGTCGGTGTTCACAATGCCGATCACACGATCACGTGGTCAGGCAGCCGATATTGCCGAGGCGGGTGCTTTTCCGATTCGTACCACCCGCCGCTCCGTAACGCCGCGGTCCCCGTACCCGCGGTCTCCGTCTGCTACAGTGGAAACCGAGTATCCTCCTGAACCGTCGAGGGGAAATACATCGGACCGACAGCCGGCCTCGCCTAGAAGAGAGACGTCGCCGCACCAAGTAAGCCTACCAGGTAGCAGAATTTCGCCGCATCAAGTAAGGAGCACCGCACCAACCGTCTACGAGGATAATCGCAAGACATGCCGGTCCGAAAAGGAAATCGATGAACAAATGAAGAAGTTGAAGATAAAAATAAGAGAGCTAGCCCGAAAGAAGAGGCGGCTCGCCCACCGAGAATCTGATGATGATGAAGATGAATACGAAGAAGAAGGAGAATCACGCTCCGACTACGTGCGTTCCTGGTTAGAAGAGTCCGCCAGGCCCGCGCCTTCGCGAACCAACACCACCGTCCGCCGGGATACAGAAGAACGCGACGTCTCTAGGAGAAGCCCTAGGCCGTCGTTCCCACCGCCGCCGATCCCGGACCCTTGCGCCGCAAGTTCAAAAATCGCATCAGATTCGCCCCTCAAATCCGTGCACCAATACAAGAGGTGTGAACGGGACCAAGAAGATAAATCCGTGCACCAATACAAGAGGTGTGAACGGGACCAAGAAGATAAATCCGTGCACCAATACAAGAGGTGTGAACGGGACCAAGAAGATAAATCCGTGCACCAATACAAGAGGTGTGAACGGGACCAAGAAGATAAATCCGTGCACCAATACAAGAGGTGTGAACGGGACCCAGAAGATTTACCCCACAAATCCGTGCACCAAGACAAGCGGTGTGAACGGGACCAAGATAGAAGATACGATCTACTACATGAAATGGAGGAAGAGCTCCGCAACTTTAAGAAGAAATATTTCGAAAAAGAAGTAGGGTGTCCATCACGTCAAGAAAAACCGGAGACATTCTGCTCACCATCCGTCGAGCCCCAAAAGGGGGACATTCGCATAGATCAATACGCTATCACATCGTACGTCATGAAGCTGCCGGAGTTTAGCGGAGACGTTAACGACTGGATATCGTACAAGTCAATATATGAAAATTCGAAGAACTCGTTCAGCAGATTCGAGAATATTGTAAGACTACGCAAATCGTTAAAAGGTGAAGCACTGGAATGTGTTAATGTATTGATAGCTACGAACGCTGATCCCGATCAGATAGTTGAAGAGTTGCATCGGACTTACGGCCGCTCCGACCAGATGGCATTCCGGGAATTCAACATCTTGAAGAACCTGCCGAACGTAAGCGACAAGCCAAAGGATATCGTCCAGTTCGCCCGAAAAGTTAGACAAGGAGTTCTGCTATTCCGAACTCTTGGGGAAGAAAGGTATATAGACTCGCCCGAGCTTATGCAGTACCTACAGGCAAAGCTGCCAAATTTCATGAAGAATAAGTGGAGAAGAATACAAGTAACCAACAAGAACAGAGCCACGTTGACACAACTAAGGGATTTCCTTGATGAGGAAGCGGACAGCTGCATTGCCGACCTACCGCTGGAAGAAAAGAACACTACGAACAAGCGAGTAATGCAACGGACGCATACCGTCATCGAAGAAGATAAGGAGCCCACAGTTATCGAAGCGAAGAGACCTGCTGCAGAACCCAGCTGCAAGATCTGCAACAGGGCCGGACACTGGAGCACTGAATGCTATAAATTTAAGAACGGGAACCCGGACACAAGATGGGAACTCGCCAAGAAGAATCAGTTGTGCTTCCGGTGTCTACGACCACGCTCAACGGGACATACGTGCCGGAAACTGAGATGTGGAATCGAGGGTTGTGCTGGCACGCATCATAAGCTACTCCACTGCCCCAAGAACGAAAAATCAAAAGAGGAATCCGTGGCGAACGCGTGGACAAAGATTACCTCTCAAGCCTATTTAAAAATAATTCCAGTTACTGTATTCGGACCGGCGGGAGAATCGAAAGAATTCGCTCTTCTCGACGATGGATCAACCGTTTCCCTCATGGACGAAGAGGTTGCCGAAAAAGTTGGAGCGCAAGGAATACCGGAACCCTTGAAAGTACAGACGATGGGGGAGAACATACAAGCCTCGAACTCGCGTCGAATCACACTCGCACTCTCTGGCCACCAGGGTGAGAGAGTCGCCTTCAAGGTCAGGACGATCCCGTCGCTCCGGTTATCACCGCAATCCGTCACCGAGGAAGACTTATTAGCCTGCAAGCATCTCGACAAAATCCGAAAACAGCTAATATACAAAGCAGCCGTGCCAAAAATATTAATTGGTCAAGATAACTGGAATTTACTGCTCGCCGAGGAGGTGATCAAAGGTCCGGAGTCACAACCAGTGGCATCGCGGACACCGCTGGGGTGGGTGCTGCATGGCGCTCACACCCGATCGTTGGGACACACCGTTCATTATACAAGTTCGATAACGCCGGATGCAACTCTAAACCGTCAGTTAGAAGAATATTTTTCGTTGGATTCGATTGCCGTGAATCCTCAAAGGCCAGCCTCTGACCCGGAGAAGAGGGCGGAGGACATCTTGGCAAACAGTACGCGCTTCACCGAAGAAGGCCGAATAGAGACTGCACTCCTATGGAAAAAAGAAGACGTTCAAATGCCGAACAATTATGAGAATGCCGTGAAGAGGCTAACAAGTATCGAAAAGAAGCTGGATAAAGACCCAGAACTCAAAAGAAAGTACACCGAACAAATGGACGCGCTAGTCAAGAAAGGATATGCCGAGCCGGCTCCGACAGAAATAACACAAGGCAGAACATGGTACTTGCCACATTTCGACGTAAAGAACCCTGCGAAGCCGGAAAAGTTCAGGATCGTCCATGATGCAGCTGCTAAAACGAGAGGAGTATCCCTTAACGACTACCTTCTCACGGGGCCGGACCTGCTTAAATCCCTGCCAGGGGTATTAATGCGTTTCCGCCGCCACGAAATCGCCGTGTCCGCTGATATCGCCGAGATGTTTATGCAGATAAAAATTCGCAAAGAAGATCGTGATGCTCTTCGTTACCTATGGAGAGGGGATCGACGCGAAGGCGCACCCAACGAATATCGCATGACATCCTTAATATTCGGAGCAGCGAGTTCGCCGTGCACAGCCATCTACGCCAAAGATTGGAACGCACGACGACACCAAGAAGAGGATCCGGCGGCGGTGGGGGCAATAATCGAAAATCATTACATGGATGATTATCTGGATAGCTTTAAAAGTATTGAAGAAGCAATCACCATTACGAAGAAGGTCCGGTCAATTCATTCCGAAGCGCATCTGGAACTCCGCAAGTGGCTCTCGAATGCTCCTGCAGTGATTCAAGAGTTAGAGCCGAATACCGACACCACCGAATTATTGAACATAGGATCCAAAGAAGAGAAGATTCTTGGTCTAATGTGGAATCCGTCAACAGATCAATTGGCTTTCAATCTCCGAATGGCCAGACTCCCAGCTGGCTTACTTAACAAGGAAACTACAACGAAACGGGAAGCCCTAAAAATTGTAATGTCGTTATACGATCCACTGGGTTTCGTATCTCCGGTCACCGTTAATGCAAAGAAGATACTCCAAGAAGCATGGAGAAGAAACGTCGATTGGGATCAAGAGCTTGACGAAGATCTAGCTGCCCAATGGATAACCTGGAAAGAGCACCTAAAGAAGTTAAAAATAGTAAATTTACCGAGGTGCTATTTAGGATTCACCGATGCAGTATCGCTACAGCTTCACGTGTTTACTGATGCAAGTGAAACCGCCTATGCAGCAGCTCTATACTGGAGGGTGGTCACTCCCGACAACCAGGTCCATGTATCAATGATCATGGCAAAAGCAAAAGTAGCACCGTTAAAGCTTACGTCAATCCCACGCCTGGAATTGCAAGCCGCCGTCATGGGCAGCCGCATGGCCGCTGCCGTTATAGAAGAACACCGTGTAGTACCCGAGTCAAAAACGTTCTGGACTGATAGCAAGACCGTTCTCTCCTGGCTGAAGAAAGGAGCAAGATCTTTTAAGCCGTTCGTCGCCCATCGAGTAGCAGCGATAGAAGAGAACACCAAAACCGATGAGTGGCGCTGGATACCCACAAAGCTGAACGTCGCCGACATCGCTACCAGAGATGTACCTTCCGACTTCGGCCCAGAACACGACTGGTTCACAGGTCCAGCGTTCCTGATGCAAGCTCCTGAGTCTTGGCCCGCCGAAAAGCCAGAAGTCATTGAGAAGACCGGGGAAGAACGTGCGCACGCCTGTACAGAAGAAACAAACGCGCCCAAAACTCAAGAAGCAATTCCAGACCCGAACCGTTTTTCCAAGTGGGAAAGACTCGTCCGTTCAACAGCAAGGGTACTGCAATTTATATCACTATGTCGACAATCGAAAGAGAAGACATTTTACAAGAGAACACTACGTAACAAAGAAGCAGATCCTGACTGGCGTAAAAGAAAACAGAAGCAGCTCAAGAAGTCTCCTTCCGAACAAACACCGAAAAAAGATCCGAAACGCTTCATCACTCTTGACGCGGAGTTCGTGAGGCGAGCAGAAGTTGTATTAATCCGCGCCAGCCAGGAGGAATCGTTTAAAGAAGATGTCCCACTTCTCCGCGAAAAGCAACCAGTAAACAACAATAGTCGTCTGCGAGCACTCCAGGTGGAATATCGGGACGGACTCATCGTTCTTCGAAGTCGTATCGCCGCCGTCACCGGAATAAGTAAGAAGATCAAGTCACCACCGATCATAGACGGAGATCATCGCATCACTCAGCTATACATCGAATGGACGCATCGCAGCCTACATCATAGTGGGACAGAACCCACGATCAACGAGGTGCGCCAACACTACTGGGTCATCAGACTCCGACCCACCGCTAAGAAAATCGTCAATCGATGTCTCCAGTGCCGCATCCGCAAGGCACAACCTCCGATCCCACCTACTGGTGATCACCCACCAACGAGGCTCGCGCATCATCACAAGCCGTTCACGTTCACTGGATTGGACTACTTCGGACCACTCTCTGTCACCGTGGGTCGTCATCATCAAAAGCGATACGTGGCCCTCTTCACGTGTCTCACAACGAGAGCAGTTCATCTCGAACTCGTCGCCAGTCTCAACGCAGACTCCGCAATCCTGGCGCTCCGCAGATTCGGGGCCCGCCGGGGTTGGCCGTCCGAAGTACACAGTGATAATGGGACGAACATGCACGCAGCTGACAGAGAACTCCGTGAAGCACTTCAAGAAGAAGCAAGTCGTCGTGGGATAGTGTGGCGCTTCATCACACCTTCCGCTCCGTTCATGGGAGGCGTATGGGAACGCCTTGTACGTTGTGTGAAGACCACACTATACACAGTCCTGAAAGAAAGGCATCCGACAGAAGAAGTCATGGCCACCCTACTCTGCGAAGTGGAGTACACCGTCAACAGCAGGCCATTGACGCACGTTTCCGTGGATCCCGACGACGACGAAGCTCTCACTCCCAACCATTTCCTGCTTGGGGGATCAGCAAGACTACCGACTCCGGGAACCTTCGACGAGAACGACCTACACAGCAAGAAACAGTGGCGGCGCGCACAAATCTTAGCAGACATGTTTTGGCGCCGCTGGGTTCGCGAATACCTCCCCGAGCTACAATACCGGCGGGAGCCTCATGGACGCGGTCCGTCTTACGAAGTTGGCGACCCAGTCCTGATCGCCGACTCTCAGCTCCCTCGCAACACTTGGCCACGGGGAAGGATAGAGGTCGTCCACCCGGGAAAGGACGGCCAAATACGCATCGCCGAGGTTCGCACATCCGGAGGAATTTTGAAGAGGCCAACGAAGAAGCTCGTCCCTCTACCGAAGTGAAGACATCGTCGCGTCGCTCACCGATTGGAATGCAGCATCTCGACGAGGCCTGATGCTGCACGGCGGGAGAAATGTTCGCGACGGTGAAGAAAATTTTAGCAGTTTGTTTAGAGATAAGTCATTGATTATTTTAGTCTGGCAAATCGTTAGTCAGAACGTGAGCGAAACCATCATACGTACAACGAAAAACAATCAGCGGCAAAATAAGCCACGCCCAACCCCCTGCGCGGGCGCTCGGTCGCTAGGCAACCGAGCGACAGGGATAGGATGATTTCGCTCTCCCGTTCTCTCTAAACATAATTACGTAATTTCGTAGCACATAAGTTTTTTATTATTGTTTAATAAGTAAGTACATAAGTAATGTGAAATTAATTATGTAAATAAGATAGAGCATTTCAATAGCTACATAATGATATAAGTTTTGTCTTTATAAGTTTTATAGGCTAAGAGCTATAATAAGATTAAAATGTAACAAGTTAAAAAATCATAGTCAATAAGTACTTTCATGCAAATTTGTAAATATTTGTTTGATCGTTTATATAAGTGTTATACATACTTAGAAAGTTCGTAAAAAGACCTATATAATAAGATAAGTTGTTATTGTATAAACAGAATAGGTAAAAAGATATTTTGTAAAATACATAAGAATCGAAGTGAAAATAAAGTTCCGACAGTACTGCGGTGGCTTGCGGCTCTCCTTAAGGTATTGCTCCGCACAAAGGACCCCCGGGCATTTGACCCGCGGATTCGTGGTTTGTGGTTCCGGTGGTTCCAGTGGTTCCAGTGGTTCGTGACAAGAAGAAAATATGAAGAAATAAGAAGAAAAAGAAGAAAAGAAGAAATAATAAGTGGAAGAGACAGATGTGATTCTGTCAGTTGAGCCACCAGCCACCAGCGGTCGCGGATCGTCGGAGTTCCCTATCAACGGCGTTTTATTTCACCCCCGGTATCCACCACCCTCCGGTACAGGGCATCAAGCGCCTCGACCGGGCGAATACCTACGAGTGAGCCTTTTTCGAGGCTTCGACTCGTATTTCCTATCTTTGTAGGCGAAGCCTTTTTCGAGGCTCCGTTTTCGTCCCGGCGAGCAGCGCCTGTCCGGTACACCTATTATATATTCATAAGTGATTCAGACGATTCTAATCGTTTTAGTTTACGAGATTATTCCTTTCTGCGCTAAAGAATATTGTCGGTGTACCTAACTTATAATAAAAAATCAGCCAAGTGCGAGTCGGGCCTCGCTCTTTCAGGGTTCCGTACATAATTATGAACAATATAATATTTTGGGTCTAAGAAATATTTAATTTCCGAGCTAGACATCGCAACAAACCGTGAAAGAAAAACCCAAAAAAAATGTTCGTTTATTTTGGTCACAGCTTATAAACTATTTAATAAATCGTTGTTTTCAGTATTTGTTGTTTAAATAGAGCATATAGTACATAATATACTGAAATATCATATTCCCAACTAGTTTAGTTTTTGAGATAGCCTCCGTCACAAAAATGGTCTAAAACTGACAACTTTGATGGCCTCCCATTCCCTTATTTTTTGAGATAAAAATTAAAAAAAATATATATTTGTACTCTACTTGATGAGCTCTAAACAATGATACGCCATAAGCTAGGGTAAAGAAAATTTTTTTTTTCCGGCTCCTTTTTCATGTATGGGAGCCCCCCTGAAAAATAATTTAATTCAATTTCTAATTCAATATTTGATTTTGGGTTAACGTTTTACACTAAATACCAAAATTTCAGGTTTGTGACTCATTTCGTCTGCGAGCTAGAGACCTGTGACCGGCGGACAGACGGACAGACAGACAGACAGACAGCCGAGTGACATTAATAGGGCTCCGTTTTTACCCTTCGGGTACGGAACCCTAAAAATGGTCTTAATGTAATAAGTATACGCAGTTATTATTTCCTGTTACGATGCTCTCTCGCTGACCCACTGGCCTTGTTATTGATGTGACGAGTCTGACAAGTGACAACTTGGTTTACACATGTTGCATCCGTATAAACTATAAAGAAACAGTATAAATCTACATAATGCGGAAGACCAGTTTAAATATCACAGTCTATTTTTCGTGTTTGTGCCACCTCTACCTACATCTGTCAATATCAAAAGTTATCGATATTTTGCGGCCATATATTTTTTTAATATATAATTTACAAACATATTGATGATATTATATGTATTATTTCATAAAAAACAGTGAAATGGGCACAAGTCAACATCAAATACTGTACTATGTACATACCAACCTAGTACCTAGTTACCTACCTATCGTGTGTATAATATTCATGGTTATGGGTAACAATTAGCTATGTATTTGTTGATAAATAATAATAATTAATACCAGATTAATACAGCTATAAAACTTTTAAGTTCTTAAGTTTTATTTACTAGTTCCTATGAGTGACAGAGATAAGTTAGACACTATCCCATGGCTTGATAAGTACCAAGCTTCATAGGAAGGGAAGACTAGTGAGACAAAGTTCGACCTTGCCAGACCAAAGACAATTTAGAAATTATAAATTCCCAAATTGCTTCTACCGGGAATCGAACCAGGGACCTCTCACTTATAAAATCATAGCGCTCACCACTGCGCCAGGGAGATCGTCAAAAAACGGTGTTTGATTTCAGTTACTTATGCATTTTATTTAAAGTTAAAGAGGTAGATTACAATGAGAGACAAACGCGGTCACAAACGATGTAACGCACCGGGAAGCCAACAAAATGATGCATGAGTGACGTCACATTGAGATTGTGCACGGACGTTGACCTCATTGATCCATTTACATAAAACATTCAAATAAACTTTCTTCGACCTTAATAAATATAGATAAATACTTGGTGTTTGGTAAATCCCTACCTCACTTAATTCACTATTAATTTTTTTTCTGGCGGTTTCTTTGATGAACAAAATTAATTTGATAAATTCATGACAAAACACCTAGGTAAGTAGGTACTTAAATATTTTTTTTAGAAAATGTAAATAATTACTTCTTTTTGAAAATAATTACCAATTTCTATACCTATTTTGTTCACCAGCCATTGACTAAGGCTGGTTAATTTTTTTTTATCTCGCGAACTTGATATTTTTTTACGAAACCTTAACTACCTACCTATAACCGAGTAGTAGGCACCTAAGTATTAATATTATCTCTTGTTTTTAACAGTTTAACAATGTGTATTAAATATGTCAAGGGATTTTTAAACAGAATAGAAACGTAATAAAGCTACAGTGCTGTTTGACGATTCAATCGATGTACCTACCTATCGATGTTTTTCCTATGAGTGCATACCAGTGCAGAAACAAGTACCGTAACACCATAGTAAAGCCTTGCCTCCACTTACATATATATGAATAGGTAAAGCAAAGCGATCTCTAAAGGGAGAAATCTGTTTTCCTAAGTAGGTAGTAAGATATTTCTTATTATCACTCGTCTATGGAGTAGGTAGGTACAAATCTATATATTATGTAAAAAGAAAAGTCCCGATTCACTCACTGATCAACGCCCATTCCAAACCCTTATATACCTAACTCGAGTGCTGTTTTACACAAAGATTCCCTTTACAATGTAATTACACAAGGAAGAAAGATGAATTTTTGGAAATTCTCCGCGGGATCGGAAATTTCTAGTTCCGTAATATAACGTGGGCGAAGCCACGGGCAGTCCGTAGTACTTCATACAATGGTAAAAAGATGTCTCATTATTTTCTTATACTTAAAAGGGTCTGTATGAAGTTGTTCTTCTTACTTATAGAAAAAAGTTATGGCTACGTGCTTAGTGAATAAAATATTTAATATTATCAGGTATAGGTATTTAGATTGCGTAGATTAATTAAAATTAATTACTTAATGAACGTAATTCTTTGCGATTTGTTGTGTCAGCTAAGCTATTAAAGCATGTGCTGTAAGCAAAGCCTTGACTCAACGTCTAGACAAACTCGTGTTTAATTCACTGCTATTACCGTTTCGTTTCGTATAACTATAAAAGTGAACTTTCATGGGAAAGTTTGCTTTTATGGTCAACCATAAAATGTATAGGAACTCCCTCTTCAGTTCCTACCTACGCAAGTAGGTACTTATAAGGAAAGTGGAAGATTTATGGGGAAATGAACATTGATTTATAACTTATAATATAATATATAATATTTTATTTTTAGTTTTATGTCAGCAGTAGAAAGTAACCAAAATATTAATATGAATTGATAACTTATTGCGATTTAGTATGAAAAAAAGCATGCAGTAGCAAGTAACCAAAATATTAATATGAATTGATAACTTATTGCGATTTAGTATGAAAAAAAGCATGAATGAAATTAGTACACATTTTAACTTTCATCCCCTCTCCCAAGGAAATCGTGCTGAATTTCGGGATAAAAAGTATCCCATAGGTACGAACTACTCCATCTAGTATGAACTAAAATAATGCTAAGTTTCATTTCATTCCATTCAGTAGTTTTTGCGTGATGTGCACACAAACATCTACGATCTACGATTTTATTATAATACTAGCTTTTGCCCGCGGCTTCGCCCGCGTGAATTTGGGTTTTTCACAAATCCCGAGGGAATCATAGATTTCCTGTTCCCGTTCTCGCTCCCTTTTCCAACATTTATACCTACTTTCAAGAAAGTTTGCCTATATCAGCCCGCCATGTTGATTTTGATGTAATTTCCCGATTTTAAATTTTAATAGTTACCGGATGATAGTTTTTGTATACGATAGCCTTCGATCAATTTTTTAATCGAAGACGATAGCTATTTCCTAGTTCATTTTCCACATAATATTTTGTACTAAGTATATGTTGGCCAGTCAGCCAGTGTCAATTCTCGAGACGCAAGCTACCTCTGTACCTACCAAATTTTGTATAAATCGGTTAAACGGACGGACCTTTAAAAATTTCGTGAGAACTCTTTAATTTTCCGAGATAAAAAGTATCCTATATCCGTCCCCAGGATGTAAGCTAACTCTGTACCTAATTACATAAAAATCGGCAGACAGACAGACACACTGTCGCATTTATAATATTATATAGTATGGATTACTGATTTACAACTATAATCCTCAACTATAACTATAATATAATATATTACAATTATTAAAAATACGTAAAAAGTTTTAATCTATCTGTAAGAAAAAATAGCGAGCATTAAAAATATCTAGTATTGAATAGTGACAGTCGCACTACAATTTTACGTATATTCCATGTAATCCAATAAGAATTGCCGAGACAAAAAGCGTTACGTCCGTTCGCGGAGAGGCCTCGGCTCATACTAGTTTGCTAGTTCAATTTCCTACTGCCTCTTTCTGAGTTTTGGTATATATTTCAAAGTTATTTTTTGGAAACAAATAGTACTTAATTTTAGATTTTTTTTTACTTATATTATTGCTAATATGTTTTACTTTTATATGTACTTAATTTTACTTATAAATGGCGAAAATTAATCTACTAAAATGACGGTTTTATATGTCTATAATTTACTGAAATTAAAATTCCTTTGCTTGGATTTTTATGATGTAAAAAACGCCAAATTAAAAAATGTTTTCTTCCATGTCTTTAGTTCAGGGCATTTCCTTTCATAAATATATCATTGTGTGTGAATTGAACAAGTAACTTTTGACGTAGTGAACGTGAAAGATTCCACGATTCCCAAAATTCAAAAATAGGCTTTTGGTATTTTGGCAATAAGACAAAAACTATCAATAAATTGCAAAATGTTGTCTTCCAATTCCCTAGAATACAAAATTTTCTACAATGTAGTATAAATAAGTTTTTAAGTAAATGCATAGATGAACAACATATGAAGGGTCAAAAAAGCTTAAAAATGAGCTAAAACGGCGCAGAACGCATCAACGCTCTTAATGAATTACAGCTAAATACACGTTTTAACTTTCATCCCCTCTCCCAAGGGAACCGTGCTGAATTTCGGGATAAAAAGTATTCTATCTCCTACCTCGGAGTATAAACTCAAATCGTACCACGTTTCATTTGAATCCATTCAGTAGTTTCGGCGTGATGCGCGGCCAAGATACAGACATACATACAGACAGACAGACAGACAGACAGACAGACAGACAGAAAGACAGACAGACAGACAAAAATGAAAAAAATTGCAGTTTTGGCTTCAGTATCGATTATAGAGTGCCCTCCAATAAAAATTTTCAAAATATCTTCAATGTACAGAATTGGATCTGTTAGCCCTCATACGCATTAGCGGTTGCGGTAGCGGTGCGGCTAGCCGCTTTTATATTTTTATATGCAACCGCTACCGCAACCGCTAATGCGTACGAGCGCTTAGTGCGTACACAAGTGTAAATTGAAAATTTAAAAAACCCCCGACATTCGCCATTTAGTGGCGGCGGCCATCTTGAATTTGCAATAGTGCTATTCTACTAGTCAAGCCCTTTCATTTGATACCCATATCAAGGGAGTTGTGAAAAAATATATCATTCGCCATTTTGTAGCGGCGGCCATCTTGGACCGATTTTCATTAAACATAGCTAAGAACACTCTCGACTAACTCACCTTTCAAACAAAAAAAACCGCATTCAAATCGGTCCACCCGTTTGAGCGCCACAGGGGAACAGACAGACACACACACACACACACACACACACACACACACACAGAGACACGTCAAACTTATAACACCCCGTCGTTTTTGCGTCGGGGGTTAAAAATGAGCGGTTGCATATAAAAATATAAAAAGCGGCTAGCCGCACCGCTACCGCAACCGCTAATGCGTATGAGGGCTTACAGTTTTATTATATTACGAGCGGATACCCGCGACTTCGTTCGCGTGCATATTGATTTTAATAATCCCGTGGGAATCATTTTGTTTTTCTTAAGCTCCTTTGAGCTTATACCTTGCTAAAAACTGTTATAAGTTCACTGGCGGATGTTTAGGTAGATCAACATGTAAACATCTGCCAGTGAAAGTCCCATCATAATCGGTCCAGCCTTTCAGAGGTTAGCCAGTAGTCTTTAAAGTATCTACTTTCTAACAAAAAAAAAATGAATGAAATCGGACCACCCGATAACGAATTACAGCTAAGTACACATTTTGCCTTTCATCCCCTCTCCCAAGGGAACCGTGCTGAATTTCGGGATAAAAAGTATCCTATATGTTACTCCGTAGTATGAACTTAAATCGTACCGAGTTTCGTTTCAATCCATTCAGTAGTTTTTGCGTGATGCGCGCACAAACATACAGACAAACAGACAAACAGATAAACAGACAAACAGACAAACAGACACATACAAACAGACAAACAGACAAAAATTTCAAAAATAGCTTTTATACGTTCTATTACTTATCCCTAACATCCTCCAGTTATTATTTTGCAAAAATGCAAAAATCTTCAATGTACAGATACGGCAAGTCTACGATTTTATTATATGTATAGATATGTAACTAATAGATATAATATAATAGATGTATAGATGTGTATATGAATATTTTCTTCAAGTTGTTTATTATTTATTTAGATGTTTGCTTACAATTTATGTTAATTATGTACCTACTTATTATATAGTTGTTGCTTTGAAGAAATCGTGCACAATATATGCAAAATATCTACCATGACTACTTATTTAATTATCATGGTAGGTAGGTAGATATTTTGCATTCTGTTTATAATTTTGTAATCAAGACACACGGCCGGGCATCATATTTACGCCAAATGATTACTTAATTATTTTTGTTACGCTCAATATAATATATTCATTTTGAATAAACATCTAAAGCTTGATTCATAATAATTATTGTAAATAGGTAAATAGTAGTTAGATTCTTGTAAATAAATTAGAAATTGATACAGCGGCGGCGTAGTTCGCTGTAATTTCGGTGGAATTCTGACAGTTGTCATTCAAAGATAGAATGAGTTATTTATATAAAAAACAGGTTTACCACCTGTATTTCGATTTTACCCCAAACTAAAGTAAAGTACCTACCTGAAGTATCTGTCATATCTACATGAGGCAAATAGTCCGGTCAAATTAGACCAAAAAATGGGGGTGAGGTTACAATAATTCACACCTGGCTGAAAATTGGTAGGATTGTTCAAAACACTATTATGTATAATTATAATTATATATCTATATATATATAATGTATATAATATATATATAATTATCTGATCTACAATTTTGTCTGAGCTAATTATAAGATAAAACTTACCGTTTTGCTGAAAATCGTGAAAAACCCGTTTTAATGACCTTTAACTTCGAGTAATTTTTTTTCCAGGTGTCGGGTCGATGAGGACTTTTCACATTTCATTTATAATAGTGTTTCGAACAATCCTACCAATTTTCAGCTAAGTGTGAATAAACTGCGCATGTCCAGGAGTAAATTTTTTTCCAGGTGTCGGATCGATGAGGACTTTTCACATTTCATTTATAACAGTGTTTTGAACAATCCTACCAATTTTCAGCCAGGTGTGAATTATTTGAACTAACGTTTTGGTAAATAACCAATATGTAGGTAAATGTATCCAGTAGGTAGCTCAAAGCTCCCAATGTTTCCAGGTCTACTACTGATTTAAGAGCAGATTTATCTACTTTTTAAAAGTTCTAGTGATCTATTGACTTTTTTGATGAAACCTACAATACAGCCGCTGTCACTTTATAGACCCATTCTCACTTTCAACAAGGTGCACGATGACGTCATAATATTGAACCAACTCAAAAGCCAAGTTGACAATCTTTTACTTATAGTTCAATAAAAGTCGATCAATCTTTATTGAAAGTGTATTCTCATGATACCATTGTCCATTGGCATTCAATTCGTAAACTGATCAACCAAACTGCGACGATAGAACGCCATTTAACTTAAACTATACTCGATTCCACTTATTGATACAGATCAAAAATGGAGATTCGAGGCCGGCGGTACATTGCCCTCATGGTAGTAGACTGCGGTGGCGCTGTGCTGAATGCTCGGATTACTGCGCTGTCGTCAGTCGAAAGCTCCAAGTTTGTTTGGCGCGACATTAAACTTAGAAGGACGCGATCGATTTGGCCTCTACTACTATCACTTGTATTGTTATTAGATGACTATTCAATTAAATTCAATTATTAGTTTATGGCTTCTAGGTGTGCCAAGATGGAAATAACTGTAGCGTATCACAATAGCTCGCTCGCACATCGACGTTATCTGGATCGCGATTTTGAATGATTCGTTATTTTTTATTTTTTTTGAAAACTGAAACGTTGCTGAATTTTTAAGTGGCTCATAACCTCCTGTGAGATGACATGCTCTGAAATCGGCAATAAATACGTGAACCGAAAAGTTTTGTTATTATAAAGAATGTTTAATGACGAATGTGTGAACATAGGTATGCCTTAGGGACCGTTCAGATAGACCGGCGCGGAGAGCGTCGGAGAGCATTTTTTTTTTTCACACAGACCGGCCGTTCAAATTTGCTCTGCTCTCCGCGCCGGTCTGTGTGAACGGACACGCGGATGCGTTCGGAGCCGAGCGTACGCCCTTGAGTCTTGGGCCGGATTGTACTCAGAGCAATTCGGCCTACGGTCGGCTGCGCGAGCATGAAAGAGCACGCGAACGGAGCCGGTCGGATGCTCGAGCGCGAAAGAGCACGAACATGGAGCAGCCGACCGGCTCGACGAGCAGCCGAGCGGCTGCTCTTATATATTTTACACCGAGCTTATTGGAAGCATCCTCGAGCATCCTCTTATCATAAAAGAGATAAAATGTAAAAATAAAGCTTAATTCAATGTTTTAAGATTCTATTTTAAATGCGATTAAAATTTGCTCTGCTCTCCGCGCCGGTCTATCTGAAAGGTCCCTAAAGGTACAAAAAGACAATTTGTTGATTCGATGAAATTTGATTTAGAGTTTTAAACATTTTTCTGCGCAAATCTTACAACGATTTTGTTATACGCGGCGTTGGTAGCCCTTGGAGAGTGACTGCGGAATAATTCCAAGCACTCAGGAGGTAACTGGAAAGGCGAGGTGGCGTAAATTGTGTAATTAATTGACCCGTGGCCGCAAGTCGCCCGTCGCCCGTCGCGATCGCAACTCTTTCTGACGTCACATGAAGCTACCATTTCATGATGATTATAGGACTCTAGATTTAGATTGATTTAAATGTTATTTCTAATAGGCCAAACGAAACATTAATTTAATGTATTTACATAATTGACATAATAATATAATACGAAATCTATTCCAACTTTGTGCCTAGCTTTTTCGCGTGTTCTGAATTCAGGCGTCTCAAATCAGCAATTTCTTCTAACACATCAGATTTTACTTTTAGAGTGGGTACCCATGGAAAGCAGAAGTGATTTAAGCCAACGGACAGATCGCTCGCTGAAACTCTATTTTCGAATCAAAATAGAGTCAAACGAAAAACAAGAAACATGAATGAGTCTGAACTCGTAGGCGCCGCCGGCGTCGAGGCCTTGGCCTTAACATTATGGTAATCGTGGGCACTCGACATTGTTGTGGCGCGGGCGGTCGACAAATGCAGCGCTCTCCGGCTGAGTTTGTGCTGAGAAAATTCCACTGCTTTTATTGCGATTCCCGAGAAGGATTTTAAAAAATCTTTGAACAATTTATCTTTTCAAATACCATGTCGCGACGTGGTTTACCGAAGAGAATAATGTTTTAATGTTTACTTACGTCTGAGACGTAAAGCTAACTAGGGGACTTACAGGTTACGAGTACCTACTTTGCGCTATGGAATCCAATAATATAAAAATTATTCCAAGGTTTATTTCTATTCTATAGATAGTTTACTTAGGTACCAATATTTACGAGATTGATGCGAATTTATTTAACGATTTCAAAGATTAATTTTATTATTCACAGACGTAGTAGGTTAAGGAAAAATCTATCGAAACTACGTTTTATTTAAATTATTTTCAAAACGGAATTAATACTTCATTCAGAGTTCAGACGTATCAGTAGACATTATAACTACATATTTTTCGAGTGATAGAAATGTTGATAGAAATGAGTGATAGAAATGTATACTGGCATTCTTCCAAGGTTACTCTTAAAACTGGGTCACAAAAAGACAAACAGGTAGGTATTTATCGGCTCTCCACTAATAGAAATATGACACAAATATGAAATATGTGACAGAAGTCTCGTGCAACTCACGGTTCACTTTTAGGTTGGACTGGAGTTAAGTACCTACCTACCTACCTTGCCGATGAACTTAGACAAAACACGATGGATTCACGATTCATGGTCATCATGGCTAATATTCTTTTTATGATTTCAACGAAATTACGAATCCTCCGCCAGTGTTGACATTATTGTTCAAACATCGTCGGACTTGCTACTAGAGATATTCGTAGTCGTGATGTAAATTGGAAATAAGATTTTATCGCGCTTTTATGGTCAATCAACTCACCAACATCTACGAGTAGATAGGTATCTATTTCAAATAACGTGCCTTCACTGTGGTTTTGTAAAATGAAGATGACAGTAATATAAAGAAATCATTTTCTTGTAACATGTATAATTGTATATTGTAGGTATAATATTAAAATTATTTATCGTTGTTTTTCTTCTAAGATTTTCGCTACACACAATCACATGTAACATCTGTAGGACATTAATCATTTATCTAAATCTTAGGCTAGAAATTTCATAGTTCATTTCTCATGCGAATAATTTGAAGATTACTAAGTGCCTTTTGTACTCGAAGGTTGTAAATAAATCAGCGGTGATATTTATATTGTTCCGAGTCGGAGCGTCGGAGGCACGGTTATGTGCTGTTACTTGCGCGAGCGCAGACAAGGCGAGGGTGTGGCCATCACGTGTTGTATGTACCTACTCGTTGGAACTCTTTGGTACTCGTAGGTACTTCTTCTTCATAATGGGCAAGTATCCGCACAATATACCGAGGTCTGTTGTGCGTGGCGTGGCTCTTCCGCCGAAGTCGTTACTCCAGCGATCCAACATCACTCCAGAAGCCTAGCAGACCGCCCAAGACTTCTTGGAGTAAGGTTGATGATCCCAGGGGGGTTATTCTGTAACTTAGTTAGCAACTGAAAATTGTTGCCAACGAATTAGTTCGATATACATTGCTGCTTTACTGTGTGAAATTATGAAAACACTTTATATTTCCCACAGTAAAGCAGCAATGTATAACAAACTAATTCGTTGGCAACTATTTTCAGTTGCTAACTAAGTTACAGAATAACCCAGCTGGTGGGTCTAGCGTTATTCTGCTGTAGGTACTCGTACTTATCTAGATTTGCGTTTAGGGGTTTTGTTTTTAAAATCTTGAATGTAATGTACCTGAGTAAAATTTTAAGACATAAATATTATAGAGGGGTTTTATCTAGCAGAAAGGTTGTCTTTTTTCGAATCCCGTATCGTTTAGAGCTGAATAAGTTCTCTTGTACATCTCAGTCCACCTCAGTTCAAATACTTTCATAGAAAAATATAATAAGTAAGATAAGCTCGGTCTATGCTGTTTCTGTAGGTAGGTGCAATGTTGTCATCTTCACAAGGTGACAAACTATGATAAAAACTTAATGGTTAAACTTACATGAAAAGTTTTCTGTATGGGTTCCAACAGGGTTCCTCCAGAGAATATGATGCCGTCAACCACGAAATTGCACATGAACGACGCCGCGACCACGACCCAGCCCCAACCACCGTCTGGTGGTACCACCTGAAAAATATCGCGTAAGTTATTACGTAATTCAATTTTTTTTTAATAATAGCGGGCAAACGAGCAAGCGGGTCACCTGATGTTAAGTGATTACCGCCGCCTATGAACATTAGCAGCACCTGAGGAACCACTAATGCGTTGCTGACTTTTGAGGAAGGGAACTGGCTATTCAGCTCGCTGCCGGTACACACTGGATGGTTTGCGGCTTATACCTACTTATTGAATGTTTCCGAGTAGCTTGTAAAATCTATTTTCGTGATATGTAACAATATATTAATCCCCCATAGCCGGTCAAAGGTTTCCCCTATTATAGGATGTAATGGAGCTATAAGATCTATCATGGTGCTCCAGAGCAAACGGAGGGCTACAAAAACTCCAAGCTCTACAAGTGTAAATTAAAAATTTAAAAAACCCCCGACATTCGCCATTCTGTGGTGGCGGCCATCTTGGATTTGCATAGTGCTATTCTACTAGTCAAGCCCTTTCATTTGATACCCATATTGAGGGCGTTGTGATAAAATATGTAATCCACCATTTTGTAGCGGCGGCCATCTTGGTCCGATTTTCATCAAACATAGCTAACAACACTCTCGACTAATTCACCTTTCAAACAAAAAAAACCGCATTCAAATCGGTCCACCCGTTTGAGCGCCACAGGGGAACAGACAGACACACACACACACACACACACAGACACGTCAAACTTATAACACCTCGTCGTTTTTGCGTCGGGGGTTAAAAAAGAAACCCCTTGAAATACTGTGGTACATCTGACAAATACGATAATATTGTGTGTTAATTCCCCATTCGTCCCTTAAAAAGCTTCTTTTATTGAAAACTAGATTGTCTCCTGGGATGTGCAGGGATGATACTATAAATATAAATAGACCTACAATTTTATCATACGAGTATTATAGAAAACAGAGGTTTCAGGAAGAAAACATTAATCGAAGGAAATCAAAGTTCGAAGATAATACTATTAAATTAGGTACCAAGAGGCAAGAAGCCAGTAAATAATTAATTTGTTAAGAAATTAAATAAACACAAATGATACACAACACACTCTTCCTGGGTCGATGCCTTCGTATCGCCTAAGGAAAGGTCCCAAGTATTTGTGATTGCAAAATCAGACATACTGTAGCACATCCTATAATACCAACAGTGCAATTTATGAGCTGATTTGGTTAGAATGCCTTGATCTCGTCTTGGTCCTAGGGATATATAAATTTTGACCCTTGCCATATTTAATTTGACAATGTTTTCTTGATGACATCTGCAAAGTTCAGAAACTTATCATGGTTCGACGTTAACATGGGTTTAATGACAATGCTTTTCACTTCGATTGCGAGGAAATTAAACAGTGATAAGTATTTATATAGGTAAATGTCTCTTAAATTAACTAAAATTTAATTATGTAGAACAATTTTGTATAAACAATGGTACCTACCTAATCGTCTTTTCTGTCATACAAAATTATACTGGTTTACATAAGTATTATACCTAAACACTTTTATAATATGTTAGCCCTGGACTAGGATTTCATGTTTTCACCTGGCGTTAAGAGTTCATGCAGTCAGATGGAAACGTATGGCACCTGGAAGGGGTATGAGTATGACAGTTGTAAATAAACACATACCCCTCTACTTAATCGATTTAGGGTTTTTGGCAGACAACTAAACCCAGCCAAATATAAATGTGGGTGTTTCATTAAACTCTATAAAGTGAAACAAGATCAAGGTATATTGACCAGTCACCAGACCGAAATACTGAATATTTTCATATGACCGCACGCGGCACGGCATCGATGGAAACATTCACGACATAATGTAGACGACAAACGTTGTCAAGTTTGATCAATGGTACTGCATAGTTATATTATTAATTTAGCCTTCCAGAACGCATGGTTTCAACTGTTAAAGTTCAGGTTTTCATATTAAGTAATTAAATGGTATGCCAACGGAGCATCCGAGATATTACGAGGTCGTGGGGTACATATCTATAAGATCGTTTCACATTGATACCTGATATAGTGTTGACTTTACCTTATAATAAGAACATAGTAACATCTAATCAATCAATATTACCAATTAAGCTTCCGCCCTTATCAGTCAAGTGGTCAGTCATACTGGGTGATTTTACCGAGGCAACGCCTTAAAGGAGGAGGCTATATTTTTTGCAATCCTCATGTTTTACCTACTGCAGTATAAAATTATTCCGTCCAGTTCAATATTTAAAATCATTAACAAATATTACGTGTATAAATTCTTTATTAACAGTATATTTTTAGACCAGTAGTTTCTACATGTGATTCTGAAATATTGGCGGATTCCGTTAATTTATTACTTGCATTTTAGATTTGAAAAAAGCCTCGAAAAGCTCCATTTGATTCCACCAATAAAATATCATGTTATGAGAATATACGTTCCAAATACGAGAGCAGCCCATAAAATAGCATCAGCCATAAATGATAGAGTTCTATTTAGTATTTCTCTTCGCCTTTGCCACACTCTTTGCATTGCCATTTTTTATTCAGTTAAGTATTTATTTAGAATCAAAGTATAACAAGTAAAAGGATGGCTGCGGACATTTCAGCAATTGCGACGGTGATCGTAGCTATCAAGCTGAGGTTTATAATCTTCTCTGCTATACTGCGAAGTTTGCTTTGCCTTCGCAATTTTTTCTCCAAAGCTGTCATATTCAGTGCAAATATTGTTGATAGTGTTGTTGTTTATGTTTGTATTGTTTTCTTTTGCAATTTATAATTATCGTTTTTCAAAACAAAGCTAAGCTGGAAATTTATCAATGTTTATAGCTCTACAGTATGTTAACATCTTCATTTCTTTTTCGTTGTCGAGTCACAGTTACAAGCTTCAATGCATTCTGATTTGGTTTCGATTCTATCTGTTTGGATTGTGACCGACTTCTTGTTCTTCTGGGAAGAATTCTTGGGTTCTACTTTATCAAAACTCCAAACAATCGAATAGATATGGTAGCCAACGATAAAAACTGCTATTACGGTTACAGGTGTTTTGTAGGAGTCTAATACCATAGCAATACTAACGGAATTAAAGGAGGCATATTGTTTTCCTCCATTTGGTTACTTTTTAAATGTTATAAAAGCGGATGGTTGCGATCGGTTGACGGACAAACCCTAAGATAATGTAATATTTATCCACCAGACAAACCCCTGCCAACCGTGTGACAACTGACAACCACAATAAATTGACATTTGATTGTTTTGATTTAATTATGACGTTTATTTTTTTTTTATTTAATTTTGATTGCCTGATATTTAGATATCTCTAACTTTTCGGAGTTATGTGCCCCTAGAATATGAAGAGTATAAGGAGACCGCTATCGACTTTTTACTAAATCCAATACCAATAATAAAACCATCTTATACCTACTTGTAGGCAATTAAGAAATAGAAATAGGCTCGTGATTCCTCAGTTACGCCTCAAAAGGGTCCAAAGGTCATTTGTGGGAATGGGCGTAATGTTCTATAATAAAATTCCACAAGCAATCTTAGACTTGCCTTTACACAAGTTTAAGAACTCTATTAAGAACTCTATTAAAAATATGCTCATAAAAAAAGCATATTATACAATTGAAGATTATATAAATGATAAAAAAGCATGGAGCAATTTCTCAATGTCTTAAACCGAGTATTTGATTATTGGTGTTCAATTCGATGCTTTGATCATGGGTAGCCTAAGTATGTCACGCTCTCTTTAAACATTTCTGTGGTGGTGTCGTGTGGTGCGGGTTGTTACGTTCCCTCGAATATGGTTGAGCGAAGCAATGGCTGGATCATGCGTCATGCTCGTGAACGGGTGCCACCGTCGGAAATGGGGCTACTTTTGTCTGCCCTTCTTCACATGTGTAGAATTGTAAGCACCATTCTGAACCTGTGGTAGATTCATTTGTCGATTCGTAAACGCTTCCGACAGTTTATCTGAATAAAATTATGATTACTTATATAAATGATAAAAAGGCGTGGATTTGACTCGTTCCAGCAATGCGCGAGACGGCAATTCAATCATGTACTTACCATAAAATTGTTATATTGATATTGTAAATTTGGAAAAGAGCAACCGCCGAGTTTCTTGCTGGTTCTTCTCGGTTGGAACGGCATTCCGAACCAGTGGTAGATTCATCTGACTATTCAAAAGCACTTGTAAAAGTTTATTTGAATAAAAAACTTTTCTATTCTATTCTATTCTATTCTATTCTATTCTTGTAGTACCTACCTAGCGGCGATATAGGTACGTAGTGTGCATAACTTGGCGACAACTTTAGGTATTTAACCAAACTTCGTTGAAACAGCTGAACCTGTGGTTGAACTCAAGCATCAGCTGATTGTATTACAATTTACAATAATACATTGCAACTGCAACTTAAAAAAAATACAGGAAATACCTATTTTAAATTTTTCGCGTTTTTTTGCGTGGTATCTTTTCAGTAACCATCACTACTATTAATTCCGAGAGCGGTCCCCTCACACGCGTTATAGTATATAAGTAGAATATAAGTATGTATGTATGCATACCAATGCTGCTTCCGGCTCGGAGTCGTCGCTCGCGGAGTCGCTGCGGCCCATGCCGCTCTCGTCGGACGACGGCGTCTCCAGCGGCCGCTCGTCCGTCGCCACCCGGTGCACCATCCTCACAGTCAATATAAGTATGTATGTATACATACCAATGCTGCTTCCGGCTCGGAGTCGTCGCTCGGGGAGTCGCTGCGGCCCATGCCGCTCTCGTCGGACGACGGCGTCTCCAGCGGCCGCTCGTCCGTCGCCACCCGGTGCACCATCCTCACAGTCAATATAAGTATGTATGTATACATACCAATGCTGCTTCCGGCTCGGAGTCGTCGCTCGGGGAGTCGCTGCGGCCCATGCCGCTCTCGTCGGACGACGGCGTCTCCAGCGGCCGCTCGTCCGTCGCCACCCGGTGCACCATCCTCACAGTCAATATAAGTATGTATGTATGCATACCAATGCTGCTTCCGGCTCGGAGTCGTCGCTCGGGGAGTCGCTGCGGCCCATGCCGCTCTCGTCGGACGACGGCGTCTCCAGCGGCCGCTCGTCCGTCGCCACCCGGTGCACCATCCTCACAGTCAATATAAGTATGTATGTATGCATACCAATGCTGCTTCCGGCTCGGAGTCGTCGCTCGGGGAGTCGCTGCGGCCCATGCCGCTCTCGTCGGACGACGGCGTCTCCAGCGGCCGCTCGTCCGTCGCCACCCGGTGCACCATCCTCACAGTCAATATAAGTATGTATGTATGCATACCAATGCTGCTTCCGGCTCGGAGTCGTCGCTCGGGGAGTCGCTGCGGCCCATGCCGCTCTCGTCGGACGACGGCGTCTCCAGCGGCCGCTCGTCCGTCGCCACCCGGTGCACCATCCTCACAGTCAATATAAGTATGTATGTATGCATACCAATGCTGCTTCCGGCTCGGAGTCGTCGCTCGGGGAGTCGCTGCGGCCCATGCCGCTCTCGTCGGACGACGGCGTCTCCAGCGGCCGCTCGTCCGTCGCCACCCGGTGCACCATCCTCACAGTCAATATAAGTATGTATGTATGTATGCATACCAATGCTGCTTCCGGCTCGGAGTCGTCGCTCGGGGAGTCGCTGCGGCCCATGCCGCTCTCGTCGGACGACGGCGTCTCCAGCGGCCGCTCGTCCGTCGCCACCCGGTGCACCATCCTCACAGTCAATATAAGTATGTATGTATGCATACCAATGCTGCTTCCGGCTCGGAGTCGTCGCTCGGGGAGTCGCTGCGGCCCATGCCGCTCTCGTCGGACGACGGCGTCTCCAGCGGCCGCTCGTCCGTCGCCACCCGGTGCACCATCCTCACAGTCAATATAAGTATGTATGTATGCATACCAATGCTGCTTCCGGCTCGGAGTCGTCGCTCGGGGAGTCGCTGCGGCCCATGCCGCTCTCGTCGGACGACGGCGTCTCCAGCGGCCGCTCGTCCGTCGCCACCCGGTGCACCATCCTCACAGTCAATATAAGTATATATGTATGCATACCAATGCTGCTTCCGGCTCGGAGTCGTCGCTCGGGGAGTCGCTGCGGCCCATGCCGCTCTCGTCGGACGACGGCGTCTCCAGCGGCCGCTCGTCCGTCGCCACCCGGTGCACCATCCTCACAGTCAATATAAGTATGTATGTATGCATACCAATGCTGCTTCCGGCTCGGAGTCGTCGCTCGGGGAGTCGCTGCGGCCCATGCCGCTCTCGTCGGACGACGGCGTCTCCAGCGGCCGCTCGTCCGTCGCCACCCGGTGCACCATCCTCACAGTCAATATAAGTATGTATGTATGCATACCAATGCTGCTTCCGGCTCGGAGTCGTCGCTCGGGGAGTCGCTGCGGCCCATGCCGCTCTCGTCGGACGACGGCGTCTCCAGCGGCCGCTCGTCCGTCGCCACCCGGTGCACCATCCTCACAGTCAATATAAGTATATATGTATGCATACCAATGCTGCTTCCGGCTCGGAGTCGTCGCTCGGGGAGTCGCTGCGGCCCATGCCGCTCTCGTCGGACGACGGCGTCTCCAGCGGCCGCTCGTCCGTCGCCACCCGGTGCACCATCCTCACAGTCAATATAAGTATGTATGTATGCATACCAATGCTGCTTCCGGCTCGGAGTCGTCGCTCGGGGAGTCGCTGCGGCCCATGCCGCTCTCGTCGGACGACGGCGTCTCCAGCGGCCGCTCGTCCGTCGCCACCCGGTGCACCATCCTCACAGTCAATATAAGTATGTATGTATGCATACCAATGCTGCTTCCGGCTCGGAGTCGTCGCTCGGGGAGTCGCTGCGGCCCATGCCGCTCTCGTCGGACGACGGCGTCTCCAGCGGCCGCTCGTCCGTCGCCACCCGGTGCACCATCCTCACAGTCAATATAAGTATGTATGTATGCATACCAATGCTGCTTCCGGCTCGGAGTCGTCGCTCGGGGAGTCGCTGCGGCCCATGCCGCTCTCGTCGGACGACGGCGTCTCCAGCGGCCGCTCGTCCGTCGCCACCCGGTGCACCATCCTCACAGTCAATATAAGTATGTATGTATGCATACCAATGCTGCTTCCGGCTCGGAGTCGTCGCTCGGGGAGTCGCTGCGGCCCATGCCGCTCTCGTCGGACGACGGCGTCTCCAGCGGCCGCTCGTCCGTCGCCACCCGGTGCACCATCCTCACAGTCAATATAAGTATGTATGTATGCATACCAATGCTGCTTCCGGCTCGGAGTCGTCGCTCGGGGAGTCGCTGCGGCCCATGCCGCTCTCGTCGGACGACGGCGTCTCCAGCGGCCGCTCGTCCGTCGCCACCCGGTGCACCATCCTCACAGTCAATATAAGTATGTATGTATGCATACCAATGCTGCTTCCGGCTCGGAGTCGTCGCTCGGGGAGTCGCTGCGGCCCATGCCGCTCTCGTCGGACGACGGCGTCTCCAGCGGCCGCTCGTCCGTCGCCACCCGGTGCACCATCCTCACAGTCAATATAAGTATGTATGTATGTATGCATACCAATGCTGCTTCCGGCTCGGAGTCGTCGCTCGGGGAGTCGCTGCGGCCCATGCCGCTCTCGTCGGACGACGGCGTCTCCAGCGACCGCTCGTCCGTCGCCACCCGGTGCACCATCCTCACAGTCAATATAAGTATGTATGTATGTATGCATACCAATGCTGCTTCCGGCTCGGAGTCGTCGCTCGGGGAGTCGCTGCGGCCCATGCCGCTCTCGTCGGACGACGGCGTCTCCAGCGGCCGCTCGTCCGTCGCCACCCGGTGCACCATCCTCACAGTCAATATAAGTATGTATGTATGTATGCATACCAATGCTGCTTCCGGCTCGGAGTCGTCGCTCGGGGAGTCGCTGCGGCCCATGCCGCTCTCGTCGGACGACGGCGTCTCCAGCGGCCGCTCGTCCGTCGCCACCCGGTGCACCATCCTCACAGTCAATATAAGTATGTATGTATGCATACCAATGCTGCTTCCGGCTCGGAGTCGTCGCTCGGGGAGTCGCTGCGGCCCATGCCGCTCTCGTCGGACGACGGCGTCTCCAGCGGCCGCTCGTCCGTCGCCACCCGGTGCACCATCCTCACAGTCAATATAAGTATGTATGTATGCATACCAATGCTGCTTCCGGCTCGGAGTCGTCGCTCGGGGAGTCGCTGCGGCCCATGCCGCTCTCGTCGGACGACGGCGTCTCCAGCGGCCGCTCGTCCGTCGCCACCCGGTGCACCATCCTCACAGTCAATATAAGTATGTATGTATGCATACCAATGCTGCTTCCGGCTCGGAGTCGTCGCTCGGGGAGTCGCTGCGGCCCATGCCGCTCTCGTCGGACGACGGCGTCTCCAGCGGCCGCTCGTCCGTCGCCACCCGGTGCACCATCCTCACAGTCAATATAAGTATGTATGTATGCATACCAATGCTGCTTCCGGCTCGGAGTCGTCGCTCGGGGAGTCGCTGCGGCCCATGCCGCTCTCGTCGGACGACGGCGTCTCCAGCGGCCGCTCGTCCGTCGCCACCCGGTGCACCATCCTCACAGTAAATATAAGTATGTATGTATGCATACCAATGCTGCTTCCGGCTCGGAGTCGTCGCTCGGGGAGTCGCTGCGGCCCATGCCGCTCTCGTCGGACGACGGCGTCTCCAGCGGCCGCTCGTCCGTCGCCACCCGGTGCACCATCCTCACACCTGCACCACAACACTAATATAACTTATATATACTTATCACCACCACCAGTCACCACTATAGCCTTTTTAACGTCCCACTGCTGGGCACAGGTCTTCTCTCTCATAAGATACAAGGATTTAGAGCTTACACCCGCCACGCTGCACCAATGCGGGTTGGCGGGCTTTAACGACTATTGTCATAATAATATAATAGGTAGTGATAGTAACCGGGACCGACTGCTTGACGTGCTCTCCGAGGCACGGAGGGCGAAACACTGTCAACTACCAACTCCAGGTCGGCACTGAGAATTTCTTGACAGAAAAACACAATACTTATTATTTGCCCGACCCGGGAATCGAACCCGGGACCTCGTGATCTACAGTCGAATATGCTAACCGCTAGACCAACGAGGCATTTATACATATAAGTAATAACTAATATACCTATGTTAATATACAGGCGTTTTTGAGTACCTAATCGGGTAACATAAAAAGATTCTGACGAATTGAGAACCTCCTCCTTTTTTTTAAAGTCGGTTAAAAATAGTATAATGTTGGATAGCAAGTAGCTCAGGGGGGTTATTCTGTAACTTAGTTAGCAACTGAAAATAGTTGCCAACGAATTAGTTCGATATACATTGCTGCGTTACTGTGTGAAATTATGAAAACACTTTATAATTTCCCACAGTAAAGCAGCAATGTATATCAAATTTATTAGTTGGCAACTATTTTCAGTTGGTAACTAAGTTACAGAATAACCCAGCAGGTATGTCACAAAACAAGCACGCAAAGACGTTGTTAAAAAGCTGTTTGTTCTGTTTATGGTTCTACGTTAAACTTTCAACAACAATAAATTATTCATATTTACAAAACTTTCAAAAAAATAAACGTTCACCCAACTTTGCGATAGGATATCTACAAGCTTATCAGGCCGCCTCTATCGCAAGTCCACACCACATCCAAACCACAGTCACAACCTCACAAGTCACAACATAATAATTATTATTAGGTATAGTTAAATGTTTTTATAACGAAAAATACTTTACAGATTTCTAAATATAGGTAAACGAAATATACTTTATTCGTAACATTTGACAAATTGCCTCAATCGGTGGAAGCACTAATTCATAATACATACTTACTAATTTGAATATAGAGTACTTATTTTGAATACAGTCAAAACCGTTTATGGCGACATCGTTTAGAATAACATACCGGTAATATTAACCGTAATCAAAGGTCCCGGCTGAATGCTATATGACTGCCTTATCAAAAACTTTTCTTTTTACGACATTGGTTACTTCGACATACTTACCGCATTAAGCGACCACATTTGACCAATGTTTTTGGAGAATTGTATCTGTAGAACGACCAGCTTAGCTGTATTGTAAACAAATTTGAATAGGCATAGTATAATGGTTAGTAAAAATAAACACGTGTTGAGTTTAGGGTCTTTTGTAATTCTTAGAAAACAAAACACGTGCAATGTGCATGCCGTAGAGTCTAGGCCCGGTTCTTCAAATTTCTTCAGTCAGTTTTTTACTTATCTTACTTAAAATATATTGTCGAATTGATTGTGAAAACTCGCGTATTATTTGAAAGCTAGAGAGCGGAGTTCTAAACAAAGACTTGGCAAAAGAATATGGTGTTGTATGGTGGAACCGGTTGTTATAACCATCGGTTTTTACGACTTAATATGAGTAGTCCCTTCGATGTCGTTATAACAGATTTTGACTGTATTTATAAAATAATTTTAAAAAGTTCATTTTAATATTGGGCTCAATACCACAAACAAATTCAAGATTTTATAAAAAAAATCGGTGCCACCGTTTATTATACGCGTAGGTAAGGTAGGTACCTAGGTACGCACGCACGCACGCACGCACGCACGCACGCACGCACGCACGCACACACACACACACACACACACACACGTCAAACTTATAACACCCCGTCTTTTTTGCGTCGGGGGTTAAAAATTAAGTATAAAATATAGATTTTGCTGCCCAGGCGTGGAATAGGCGCAAGGTGACTAAATTATAGGTACATAAAATAATCCCATTTCTCTGAATGAAAACAATATCGTTCGTGTTATCAGTGATAAGAGGAAAGTAAGTCAGCCATGGAAAAATATTGCGTTGAGTAGGTAGGTAGTAATTGAATTACTTAATTTAAAATATTGAATTAATTAACATTAAACAACCCAATGAAACTAGACGGTATGAAGGAATGTCCGTACATACGAAACTCTTAAATATTCCTCTTAAAATTTTTAATGTGCCTCTAGAAATTTATAAAAATAAGACTTGGATGAAATCATTACAAACATTGACAAAAGTGCATAAAAATCAACTCTAATATCGCAGGCTTGTCTACAGTTGCCAGTTATTATCATTTACTATTAATAATTCTCATACGGCGAAAAATCATCGCAACGAACTTGAAATGTTTTTATAGGTAAGTAACGAAGCTATGTACAGTCGAGGTCAGCACGGTTACAAACATTATCACAATGTACTTCTATTACGGATAATAATGAGTTAAATTAACATTTATATCGCGTTGTTGATAAACTTGACATAAAATGTGCTTAACTTACGCCATGGTTTTATCTATATGTTGCTACTATTAGAGGTGTTACTAAAAAGTTATCCGAACCTACGCATAAAGTACTTACGCATATTAATAAATTATTTAGGTAGCTTTTAATCAAAAGTATTTCAATAAAAACACTTATTTTAGTAGGTTTTTTTAGTAGAAAAAATTAAGAAATGATGTAATGACATCATTTCTTAATTTTTTATAGTGAAATACCACTAATAGTTATGAAACTTATTATTTAAACGTGACCATGTAACAATTGCTTTTTTACAATTTCACTAGTCAACTATATCAACCAAGTGATACCGCGTTATATTCATTTATAACGTTCGTTGGTAAATTAAAAGACGCAAATAATCAGGATTCGGTGTGTAGGTAAGTATGTATTTACAATAATTACAATAAATTACTGGCCCATGAAGCGAACGCGCCAGTTGCGTCAAGGCTTTAACGAACACATTGTTTTTATTTGAACAAGTGAATTTTAGAACACTTTAGCCAATCTACGCAGTGGATAACTTAAAACTTGTTAACTTTAGATATTTGTATTATTAATTTAATATTGGTCTAATATGTATCTTGATAACATTGGGTGAGTGAGACAATTTTTTTTTTGCACTACAATCTTTACTAAGATAGTAATCTTTAATAATTCTTTGTACGAGTTTAACGTCAATATTTGAGCGTAAAAGGATGTGACTATTACACCTACCTAATATTTTGTATGATCGATTCGTTTACTGGCAACATAACAGATAATTTCGCTATCGAGAACTTTCTCGTATGTAACGACTATACTATATAGAACATTGTAATAGTTTGACTCAACCTACACAATCATAAGCTAAAGGTCCTTTTGTACTGAAACCAATAAATCTATAAAGTGAAATCGATGTGTCTGTCTGATTGTATGTTAAACTTGATTTATTGTATTTGTGTTCGCGTGGGGGTGTTTGCTTCGTGCAGTTATCATTTGGGGTCAAAACATGACGCAGATGAGAGCAAATAAAGATATTATTATGAGAACAACGTTATTGTTTTTGCTTTTAGCAATGTAGCAATGGTAGGTACTCAATTAATTTTTTTTAATAATAGTTAATGAAATAGCCTTAACTCAATTAGTACTTAATAACTTTCCAAGATTTCGGCTTACATAATAATTATGTTATTAACTATTTTTATTTTCGTAAAATTACCTATTAAAGTTTCGAATGTGAAAATTATTTCATTATAACAGTATTGTTATAATGAAATAATTTTGTTATTATACAAAGAATAAAACCGTTAAATCTTAACGGGATTCAAATTTTCAAAAACTCTTTTCAACTTGTTGACAATCTTAAACTAATAAGCTTAGGTTTAGCTTGATAAAGAAAGCTTAGAGCACTAAAGCGACGGAGTAGAGATTTTTTAAGAAGGTATAGGTACATACGTCATTAATTTACACTAAGTAGGTATACTTAAACGTTTTTGATTATAATATTGTGAATTCTAGGAAAATCGTCATTGTAAGTATTTTTCAATAAAATACTACAATTACAGTTATTTGTTGGAGTTTTAATTTGCACAATTAAATAAATTTCATTACACTATGTTATCTACATACCGTGGAACTCTTGGCTAAAGCCGTTAAATGCCAAGTCTTTGTCAGGGATACAATTCAATCTAGCTGGTAGTGACATTTCACATTTAGATTCTTTTCCTTTTTGTTCGCTCTTTATATTTAAGTTAATTTGAAGAGAAAATTCATAGAACTATTAATTGAAATTGTCGTTTCCTTAAAACATTCGGGCAATGGTTTCAATGTTTTGAACATTTCAAACTGTTTTCGAGCCCTGGTCGTTACTCATGCCATCTTGGCGTCGTCGTATAACTTCAGATAGTGCTTGAACTCTTTGAACTCAGGGATAAACAACCGTTGATATCGAATGCTGAAATAACACGATCACTCAAGAATGTTTCTTAAAGACCAGCACAAACGATTTTAAGCACCGCACTAATGAGTATTGTAGTACCTAGTCCTGGTTATTTATGGTTTAGTACGGACTAGGAGCGCCTACCCTCCGAAACAAGCGATAAAGGAATGTACGAAAATAAGGAAACTATATATTATGTAGCACAGATTATAATATTTATTATATATTTGCATTCATGATAACCTACAATAAAGAACGTCAACGTTAACCTATTTATAAGTGAACTAGATTACATGGAAAATATTGAAGACAGAACTGATTAGTTATTAAAAATCTAGAAACATTTTGAATGTGGATTAATAATAATTACAAGCTTATTTCATCCAATATCAGAAAACTGCTATATTATAGAACGCTATTATTATACAATATTTAAGGAAGACAAGTTTTAAATGACCTTTAGTGTTAGAAATAACAAGATTTTCTGTCTGTGCATATGTACTCGTGGTAGATAAAGTGATAGGTATTATTAAATATTTAAGCATTTAACTTTGATAACCTTCTCATAAGAAAGATCAAGAAAAAGAAGCAATGTAAGGGACCTTCAGGAGATAAGTTTAGAATTAAGAAGCCGACTCACAGAAGAAATCTGGTATTTAGAATTAACAAAGAACTATTTGGGAACGTAATATATTTTTTTTTATATTGGAACCTAGTGTAAGAAATAATACCCATGAGAGTAAAATTATTATAGTTTCTAGACCCATATTGACGGATAACCGATAAAGACTATCGAATGCCATGCTATTTTCATATTTCTATAGAATAGATAATGCTTAACTTAAGCTTAACTAGTATACTTTAATTTCTTCGTCACAATCAAACTAGCCACTGCACTTCTATCGATTGCAAAATAGTAACTGTGTTAATTATGCGAAAATGATTATGTTTATATCGCATAATTTTTATGCAAATTTTCAAGTTCTATGTCATTTGAAACACTTGTATTGCAAGTTCTGGTTTTATCGATCAGGAATTTATAACGTAATAATACCTGCTTGTTTATAGTTTCATTCAGGTGACTGCTTTTGTATTCTATTGGTGCCCTTGTTTGTCAATATCGCCATCCCTCGCCTCAGCAATCTAGAACGGATTCATCGTTTTTTCCTCTTCATAGATCACAATATCATCGACATTGCTTTTACTAAACCTACGCTAGTGTTTTTCTAGTTCGTCTAATGGAAGTTATTTTATATTATATTTTATTATAAGT
Organism: Melanargia galathea; assembly: GCA_920104075.1. NCBI lineage: Eukaryota > Metazoa > Arthropoda > Insecta > Lepidoptera > Nymphalidae > Melanargia > Melanargia galathea. Next base: position 15,842,054 of record OV049870.1, on the reverse strand, counting down.
AGCAAATAATTAAGCAGAACCTAAATGATAGCCTACAATCCCTCCAGCATTTCACTATCGTAATTTATAGGTATAGTAAAATAACTGTCTTTGCCCCTCAACACTACTACCAAAGATAAACTTTATATAAAGGCTGGATGTTTACACATTGCAAATCTCACGATTCTATTTTTGTTAGGTATTTTTTTAATTAAGTTTAACGACCAAGTTTCGTTGAGTAATTTCATATTGCCTGATCATCAGACGAAACGATACCTTATCAAAAATTGGCGTAAAATATGAATTTCACTGATACTTATTATGTTGAATAACCTATAAGCAAAAGCGTGTTCATATTGTTGAACGTAGTAGGTACATAATATTTCATTTTTCCATGCCCATTTCGATGGCACGACTGCAGCTCCGTATGTTTATAAATAGCATTTTACAAGGAATGCGGTCGCAGCGACTTTCCATGAGTTCTCTATACGAAAGCTTGCACATAATTACAGGCATTTAAGTGCATAGTTGCATACTATTCGGTCTACACTTTTTCACAGAACAGTACTTTGGTACTTAAGAAAACTTGGATTAATACGTGCAATGCGTTGGAATTTATACATATAAATTATACACAAAAAATAAATGAGTCTGTCTGTCTGTGATTTCTAAATAACTGCTTCTTAATTGAACGACGACATAACCAAAACAGATACTCGTATTATTCATAAAATTTTTGGCTTTCTCTGTCTGTTTGAATGGTACTTTTTATGCCAGAAAAGTTTTTCCGAGAATTTTTTCTGTAATTTGTTTACCATAAGTCAGCTTAAAAAAAATTGTTATCATAATTATATAGATGTAAATCAACCGATTTAAAACGTTTTAAATAGAATTTTGCCGTTTTAAACCCCAAATAAACCGTTTCAAACGGTTGAAAACTCGTCTACAAAAATAAAAGAATTGTGTTCTACATTTCATTATGGGCAATTTATAAACAATAAACATATAGATTAAATACCTATAGGTACATTACTTAGTTGTTTTTAATATACCTAATTATGGACACAGTACCTAAATACCTGTGACCGCTGTGCAGCGGCCCCGCGCGGCATTTTAAGTATGTGCATGTGTGTAGGGTAGGCGAGTTGGCAACTTTGCGTTGAGTCCCGAGTGACGGCGTCAACGAGAGTGCGAATGTGTGAGTTTGGTTTTAAACCGAATCAAATTGATTTATATGGTTTGAAAACAATGAAAAAATGTTTATTTTCCACTACAGAGTTTTTAACTTTTCAATAGAGTTTATTATGTATTATCTGTTTGTGGCGCCTTCGAATAAATACGAGCACATTCACACGTCAAAGTGTCAGACAGCGCGGCCATTACCGACCTGTCAAGGAAGGCGGACGGTGTTTGTTTACGTTTTATTGTGGCATAATTTCAAGATTGCATTATTTTGGTCATTAGAAAATCAAATAACGTGACATAATTAATGTTGTTAACTTTAACATAAACATATTTGAAGGATTCAAAGGGGTAAGTTGCACGGGAATTAGTAAAACCATTCGTACGTACCTACTTGTCGCATACATAGTTTCAAGATTATTCCTAAAGTTGTTATTTCTATTGTCGTAGCCTAAGGGAATGCCCATTAAATCCTGGTAAAGATATACCCTGAAGCGAATAGCCCAGCCGTGGCATGGTTTTGGCAGAGTTCCATCCGGAAGCGAAAAAACTCTCCTGGCGTCCAACCCACCTAGTACTTAGTACTTAGCAGTTAAGTCTAGTTTGATAAGTAAATAAATAACTTATCACTCAGTTACCAAGCTTTTTAGTTGTGAACCCGTAACAAATAGCGCCCAACGTTAAAATTAATGGGTTTGCAAAGTATCCTTGGTCTCTGAAGATAAGGGCGAGTGTTATTATTTGTACGTCGGTACCCGCGTTCAGTTCATACTTCATTATTCACACTTATTTAAAGATCTTGCACAGAAATATGATAGTCAAATTTGGTACACTCCTAACTATCACCCACAAAGCAATCCCACTGAGCGGGTTAACAGAGTTATTGGTACTATGATAGCTTCTTATATTAATTCAAAAAAACACAATGAATGGGATATACATTTGCAGGAATTTGCTCATGCTATTCGGACATCGGTTCATGAAGCTACAGAGTACACCCCATCATTTTTGTTTTTTGGACGAGAAACGTCTTTTCCAATTAAACTTAATAGTGAAGCGGCTTGCACACAAGAGCTCACTCATAACCAGCCGGTTCGTGTTGACACTGAAGAATATCTTGCAAACTTAAAATCTCGACCCGCATTGCATAAAGTAGTGGAACAGAAACTTAAAATAGCCCATTACAAAAGTCTCACAGTTTATAACGAAAAACGTCGGGCAAGTAATTTTAAAGTGGGTGATGTAGTGTGGAAAAGGACTAAATTTTTGTCAAAAGCAGGAATAAAATTTATGGCCAAGCTAGCACCAAAATTTGAGAAAGCTATAATTATTAAGAAATTATCTGATAACGTCTTCCATTTAAACAATGCTTACGGTAAATCTATTGGTATTTGGCATGCTAAAGACTTGAAGCCATCGTGGCATGATGGATCATAAAAGAAAAAAAAAATGTAACGAAAGTTAACAGGGGTAAATATATTTTTTTTTCTTCTCTGGGTTGGGGGAATATTATGTATTATCTGTTTGTGGCGCCTTCGAATAAATACGAGCACATTCACACGTCAAAGTGTCAGACAGCGCGGCCATTACCGACCTGTCAAGGAAGGCGGACGGTGTTTGTTTACGTTTTATTGTGGCATAATTTCAAGATTGCATTATTTTGGTCATTAGAAAATCAAATAACGTGACATAATTAATGTTGTTAACTTTAACATAAACATATTTGAAGGATTCAAAGGGGTAAGTTGCACGGGAATTAGTAAAACCATTCGTACGTACCTACTTGTCGCATACATAGTTTCAAGATTATTCCTAAAGTTGTTATTTCTATTGTCGTAGCCTAAGGGAATGCCCATTAAATCCTGGTAAAGATATACCCTGAAGCGAATAGCCCAGCCGTGGCATGGTTTTGGCAGAGTTCCATCCGGAAGCGAAAAAACTCTCCTGGCGTCCAACCCACCTAGTACTTAGTACTTAGCAGTTAAGTCTAGTTTGAAAAGTAAATAAATAACTTATCACTCAGTTACCAAGCTTTTTAGTTGTGAACCCGTAACAAGTTTTTATAACTTCGGTAGGTAGTACTTACGCTTGGTCGGACGGAGATGGACCAATTAGAACTAAACCCGATAAATATGTCAATATCACTATATCACACATTTAAAAATCTTTACATAGTTTATAGGTACTCCGTTATATCCCTATTCCCTACCTCGGTAAAATCAAGAAATGTAGTTATAATTAAGAAAAACATAGTCATAAACACAAACCGTTTTAAACCGTAAAAAATGATTTATTTCGGTTTTTTTCGTTTTAAACGGATTGGTTTAATTGGTTTTAAACCAGCCTTACATCTATAATTACATACAATGAACTTAGGTATAATTCTTAACTTACTTATACTTTTACCTATATTGAAAATACGTTAATACATAACTAAGCCGGTACATAGTTCAACCACATAGTAGGTAGTACACCGAGTAGATAGGTTCAACCGTTCCGAGATACTTACAGGTAGGTACTTAAGTATATTATTTGCATATACTTACATTTATTACAAGAGGTGTTTGCCTAAAATGGTTTTCTCAAAACGTATTTTGAATAATTAATAAGGACACGCATAACTTTCGCTTCACACATTGAAAAATGATTTCAATATGTGTTTCGGATTTGCCATCAATGCAATAGAAAATCAGAAACACATATTACGTGACATTCAATTGTTATGGAATTTTGTCTAGGGTAAAATTAAAAAAAAATTGGTTAGCTGTAAAGTTGGTTTACGGACGATAATTTTACGTGATAACATTATAAGAAAACAAAAAGAGATAGATGCGTCACAAGCCGAACGTTAGACCACTCTCGCTTGCACGCGGTACGTGACAATGAGTCATGCTTTTGCGTGCGTGCATCGATTTTTAGCCGGCGTTCATCGATTTTTAAGACGTTATCACGTCAAAAAACATTAAATTCAAAGTTTAGTCGTGTTAATTAATGTGTGTGACAAACGTAAACGTACCAAACGTGTGGGACATATTCCTTTGATTAAAGATAAGTTATTGATAATATTTTCTGACTCTGTATAAATGTCTTAACAGTAATTTATTTCTTGTTTTAATTATTTATACTACGACGTGTACGGCGTAACTAAAGGCTGAGCTCAACAACAATAAACGTATCTATTAATCTTCCATTTGACTGGAGAATGACTGGAGTCCATTATTTCATTCACAATTCACACCCGCCAACGGTAATAGTTGGCGCCAAATGTGGGATCCTGGCTCTACCTTTTGTATCAAAGGTGCCGAAATCCTTAGGCCCCGCACAGCAAGGGTCGCTGTTACTTCCAAGAAGGGACAATATGCACCTGTTTTGTTATTTTTAAAAGGATAAAAAAATTATGAATCGTTGGAAATTATGCATTGACTTTTTATACTATTCTTTTAATATTTTACGTGCACGATGCAGTTCCAAATTCATTTCTTCTATGTACGTTATAATAAGTATACATTTTTACAAAAGTAGTTAAGATTTTGCAGCTTTGTCACTTATTGTTAATAGTCATGAAGGAATGTATAATACGTACAGGCTTAAGGCAATTTAAGCAGAGGAATCCAAGTAGGTACCTAGGTATGTGCAATTGGTTTTAGAAGTACATACGTACCTATGGTACTGGTACATAATATATGTATGAAGTTTTACCGATTTACTAGCTCTTAAAATAAGGTTTTTTTTAAATCCCTTAAGAGCTCTTTATTTTCCCAGAATTAAACTCACTTTAAACGACTTTATCACTTTAAAAATCTTAAATTTTTCATACCTGCCTTAAATTCAGTAATTTTTTACAGAGCTTCAATAAAACATGGCATATGGAGTAGGTTTTTTGAAATGAACTTTAATTTAAAAACTTTGATAAAGGACTTATTTACACCTTCCTAAATTTAGTATTACATTTCTAATTAGGATTCCTAATTAGGATGCTGATTGATTTAGCACATTATTTTAGGGTGCTAACTTGCTATTTATGCGAATACATTTTTCTGAATCTGAGTCTGAGTCTGTTCCCCTGTGACGCTCAAACGGGTGAACCGATTTGAATGCGGTTTTTTTTGTTTGAAAGGTGAATTCGTCGAGAGCTATGTTTGATGAAAATCGATCCAATCGCCGCTACAAAATGGCGGATTACATATTTTTTCACAACTCCCTTAATATGGGTATCAAATGAAAGGGCTTGACTAGTAGAATAGCATTATGCAAATCCAAGATGGCCGCCACCACAAAATGGTGAATGTCGGGGGTTTTTTAAATTTTCAATTTATAGGGTAAGGGGAGGTTATTCCGTGATACAGGTTATGCCGTGATAATTTTTTAGACGTATGCCACTGCTTTGCCTGTGACAGAAACGGGGCGAATACACGCATACGGGTGCACTAAAGAGTAAGCGAGATGGCAGTATGACGCGCAGTCACATAGCGTTTGAAGCTAGCTTCAGGTAGAATTTTTAGTCGCGCGCGGACGCGGATCTCTATCAGCTGACTTTAGATTGACTCGTTAGTGAAAAAAAGGATTTTATACTGGAAACTAAGGTAAATATCCGGACAATTTTGCACGACGCGTTAGAGTATTAATTAACAAACCTAATGAATGAAATATTTATCTGAATTTATATGATTTTTCATTCAAAAATACTTAAGTTTGTGGCCAGAATATTAAGGTTATTTTCGAAATTTTTCTAAGTGATTTGAGTGAGGTGTTTTTGTGACTGATTTTAGTCATCTTATCGGCAATTTCATAGGATTTTTATTTTTATATGTTTAAATATATATTCTTGGGAATACGTTGTGTCTGTTCCAATGCATTAATTGCATTATTTTTTTTTTGTCACGACATTACCTCTACTATCACGAAATTACCGGTGTATAATTTTTTTACAGAAATCATGTCACTATCGTCAAACATACGTACAAAGAATAGACAGTATACCGCCCAGGACCTACGGCTTGCCTTGGATCTAGTAGAAAACCAACATAAATCGTTGTATGCGGCAAGCAAAGCGACAGGTGTGCCATGGAGCACTTTAAAGGACTATCTCAGAAAAGAAGACAAATCGTTGGCTAAACTAGGCAGACCCTTTGCTTTAACTGCTGATTTAGAGGTAAAGCTATATAATTATATAATTACAATGCAGGAATTAGGTTTTGGGCTAACAGTTAACCAAATCCGGCACATAGCATATGATTTAGCGAAGACTAAAAACAGAGATGCTTTGCTTAATCCCAACTCCGAGGCAGCTAGTAAGTGGTGGTGGGATAATTTTAAAAAGAGATATAATCTAACACTTCGTGTGGCAGAAAACCTGTCTGCTTGCAGAGCTTCGATGGCTAACCCGGTCTTAATTGCCGATTTCTTTGATAAGTTAGAGACTTTATTGAACAACCTGGGTATCAAAGGCTGCACAGACCAAATTTGGAATTGTGATGAAACAGGATTAACCTATGTAACCAATAAAGGTAGAGTGGTCACAGCAATTGGAAGACGCTACATATATAATAGAACATATGCTGAAAAAGGAACTACTACAACGGTCATGGGCTGCATATGTGCAGATGGCACATGGCTACCTCCACTGGTAATATTCAAAGGAGTAAGATGGTCAGACACTTTAAAACAGGATGCTTTGCCGAATGCAATGGTGAGGTTATCTCCAAAAGGTTGGATTAATAGCGAGATATTTTTGGAATGGTTCCAGTTCTTTGTAAATGCTATTCCAGACGCTCGTCCTGTGGTGTTATTAATGGACTCTCACGCTTCGCACATTAAGCCAGAGGTGATTCAGCTTGCACGTGAGAACCAAATATATCTTCTCACTTTTCCTGCTCATAATACCCATATTCTGCAGCCGCTAGATGTCGGCGTTTACAAAGCATCAAAGAGTTACTGGAGCGACAGCGTTAAGGATTTTATGAAAAAGAACCCTACTCAGAAGCCTGATCGTTCAAATTTTCATCAAATATTGAATCCTGCTTTTATTAAAGCTTTCTCTTCAAATACAATTAAAAATGCCTTTAGAAAATGTGGCATATACCCACTGAATAGGGATGCCTTATGCCCAGAGGCATTAACTCCATCAAGACTCACTGAAGTGAGTGTTGATGGAGCACTCTGTCCATCCGAAGACAACAGCATATTGAAAATTCCTGCTCCAACTATGCAGCGAAAAGTGGCAACTACCAGAGTAAAGCGACAATTGGATTCTAAATCAAGGTGTCTAAATTATGATACAATACCTGTTGTATTATCAGAGGTTGAGGAAACTGTGAATGAACCGGCAATTGCATCATTATTTAAAAATCCCATGTTTTCAAATGATGATGCTATTGCGGGTCCATCTTCGCAACAAGATAGACCAGTTGCTGGAGAAAAGAAAAGAAAAACAGGAAAGAATAAAGAAAATAGAGCCGATGATGATGATTGGGTATGTTTCGTCTGTGATACAGCATACTCTTTCGATGTCAAAATGAAAAATGGTAAGAAATGGGTACAATGTTCTTATTGTTTCCGTCCTTATCATAATGTATGCTTAAATATTGCTCCTGATGACGATGAGGTATATGTTCAATGTGATATATGTGCAGAAATTGATCAATAAAATAGAATTTCATGTTATTTTATAAGCATTTCATTTAACTAGTATATTTTTTTCCTATCACGATATTGCCTTCCTACTATCACTACTTTACCTGTATAACTCACGAATTTACCTACATATACTATGCCAGAATGTAATTTAATATATGTTTAGTAGCCAAATGTGCATATCAAACATTGTTTCAAAATATATATAGTAAAATATATGCCCAGAACACATGACTACTTATTTTACAGATTTCTTAAGCACAATTCGAGAATTTACTTAAAATATCAAATCTATCACGAAATAACCTCCCCTTACCCTACTTGTAGGAAGGTGTAATAAGCTCTTTACTAAAGTAAAATGTTTTGTGTATATAACGTAGGTACCTATCTATTCGTTAACTGCAGCGATGTGTCAAAAGTAATAAAATTTTTAACCGAGGCTTAATATAACGAGGTCATACAACAACGTTTTATCTGTGGGAAAATCAAATATGAACGATAATAATAATTACTCACGGTAGCTGCTGAACGTTACATAAATATTTCCGTAGTTTCATATACTCTTTGGTAGTTACTTACTGTTTCTTTAAAGTGAGTATTTTATTTAAATACTAGCTTTTGCCCGCGGCTTCGCCCGCGTGAATTTCGATTTTTCACAAATCCTGAGGGATAAGTAGATTTCTGGTCCACCCGCCCCCCGCCGCGCGGCGGCGTACCGCGGTACCGCGTACGGCGGGCGCAGGGCGCTGGGGCGCAGCGCGGCGCGGCGCGGGGAGCGCGAGCGTCGGCCGTCGCGATCGCGCGCAGCGAAAATACCTATCAGGGCGTTTTTAACATCTGTATTTACCGATTTCAACACAACTCCTTTTTTGAAAGTCGGTTAAAAAAGTAGCCTATGTTACTCCTTGGTTAATCCTCTACTTGTCTGTGAAAGTCCCGTCAAAATCGGTTCAGCCGTTCCGAAGATTAGCCCGTTCAAACAGACAGACAGACAGACAAAAATTTCAAAAACGTGTGATTCGGTTATGGTATCGTTCAAATAACCATATGAGCTTAATATGTGGTAGTTATTTCGAAATTACAGACAGACACTTCAATTTTATTTATTAGTATAGATCACCTCTTTAATCGTTCATACTGTTCGTTTGGAATTTTTCGGAATTTTTAATTAACTTATGTACATAATGTAATTAATATAAAGGGTTCATGACTTGCAAGAAAACACAATTTATTATTGGATGCGGGTTTAATCACTTCTTCATCAACTCTACTTCTTTATCCACTGACAGACTTCGACTGTTGGACACAAGTCTCTTGTTGGGACTTCCACACGTCGCGGTTTTGGAGCTCGTATAAAATGTCGTTTGTCCACCTACTACCTATTATACCAAACTTTGGTCTTACTTAGACCAAATTCACTTAATTATTCTTATTCTTTAAAATACATTCTTTATTAAATGTACAGTAAAATTTATTACTAGAAGTAAACGTACAGGAGTCAGGACCTATTTGAAAAAATACCTTGGGATTAGATAAATGTTGGATTTAGAAGAATTTTAAAACTATTTACAATTTTTCGTTATCAGTCGGCGGGTATCATCGGTCACCAATATGTTAATCACTTAACATTTCACCATGAGTACTTAATGGACGTTAAAATGCGTCTCTCAATTACCCGACCAGTAACCCCTCAGAGGGGCACGGGCGAGTGCAGTATGACGGTTTATTTGTATTTGTCTATTTGCCTACACTCTGCTGCTCTGTCATAATAATATGACTAGACCTACATCTACCACCGTGTTTGTATGGTGAATGCACATACGCTACTTTTAGCATCAGCGGTGATCAGTGACTTGCTTCGAGCGCGGATTATAGCGATGCTGCAGCGTTTTTACCCGACTACGGCAAAGCCAAAAGGAAGGGTTTTAGCAGTCTATGTATGTATGTAATACTATGTATGTATGTATGTATGTATGTATGTATGTATGTATGTATGTATGTACTATGTATGTATGTACTATGTATGTATGTATGTGGCCGATTTTAGTATGAGATTCTGTGTGTACCACCGTAGCGCCTAAACTACTGGGCCGATTTTGATGAATGAGGTGTCAATTAATTCTTTGTTATGGTCCGGGTGACAGGCTACATTTTATATACGAAAAAAATCGAGAAGTGACGTGCTAGCGGCAATAGTTTATTATTATTTAGTTTCGGATAGATATAACAGATGGTGCCACTAGCTATTTGCCCGCGATTTCGGGTTTCGCTTGCGTAGTCGGGTTTAGTTTACGAACTAAATTTTCTGCGTGTGTCCAACACTGAGTTCTTATATTTTAATCATTGCTTACTTATTTAATTCTCCAAACGGTGGTCGTTAAGTCACTGCATCTTAGCTTCCGATGAAAACAAATGGGCTGAGTTAAAAGTTCAGCTTCGTGCTTTAACGATCGACGATCAAGTATCATTTGGCCCATAGAAGGCTAAAAACGATTCCTTTAACTTTATGCATGTGCCGAAGGTTTAAACTTCCTCAGTAAAACTAAAAACTCGTTAAAACTTTTTTTTTAAGTTTTATGAAGCTCCCAGTCTATTTAAGTGTTAACATTGTAAAACAGAAGAAGATGACCCGCAAGTTTAATTTTAAATGAAAAATGATGATTTTATTATTCCCGACTAATCTATACTATCTATACTAATCTATACTAATAAATAAAATTGAAGTGTCTGTCTGTAATATCGAAATAACTACCTCATATTAAGCTCATATGGTTATTTGAACGATACTATAACCAAATCACACGTTTTTAAAATTTTTGTCTGTCTGTCTGTCTGTCTGTCTGTCTGTTTGAACGGGCTAATCTTTGGAACGGCTGAACCGATTTTGACGGGACTTTCACATACAAGTAGAGAATTAACCAGGAAGTAACATAGGCTACTTTTTAACCGACTTTCAAAAAAGGAGGAGTTGTGTTTTTCTACCTATGTACACCGATATCTCCGAGATTTCTGAACCGATTTGCGTAATTTTTTTTTTAATCGATAGAGAAACATTGCGACACTGTCCTACAAAAAATTTGGATTCCAACTCCTCAATCCTGATGCTGTAGGGGATCTGATCCCGAAAACTAATGGGATTTAGGCACTGTCGGTTATTTAAATTGATATTGGGGATACCAATTAAAGACTTTATTGTTGAATGACCTCGAGTAGGTACATGTCCAACTCCTCAACCCTGATGCCGTAAGGAATTGCATTCCGAAATCGTAAGGATCCCACAGAATTTTTCCGTTTTGTGGACGGGTTACTACTTACTACAGATAGGCTACTTTTTGTTCTGGAAAATCAAAGTTCCCACGAGATTTTTACAAACCTAAATACACACGGGCGAAGCCGTGGGCATCATCTAGTTTTTAATAAACGTATGATGTAATTTGCCTGTAATATATTGCTTGTAACATAAATGCCCTGATGGGGCTAAAATGTATACATATAATATTATCTATTAGGTATGTAATTAATAAAATTCATACTCTAAGAAAAGTCACATCTATCTATGTTTAATTTACATAGAAATGAATGTTTATTTTGCTATCATCCGAATTGAATCTGGCATTGGCCTTGCATTCTGTAGAGTGTAGACGGATAAACAATACTTTCCATTCCGGGAAAGAGTTCCCCTGGTATTGAGGTTAGTAGACAATAAATTACTCACATTGGGCATGAATGGTAATTTAACAATTAGTCGTTTAACAGTTAACGTTATCAGTCGGCGGGTATCATCGGTCACCAATATGTTAATCACTTAACATTTCACCATGAGTACTTAATGGACGTTAAAATGCGTCTCTCAATTACCCGACCAGTAACCCCTCAGAGGGGCACGGGCGAGTGCAGTATGACGGTTTATTTGTATTTGTCTATTTGCCTACACTCTGCTGCTCTGTCATAATAATATGACTAGACCTACATCTACCACCGTGTTTGTATGGTGAATGCACATACGCTACTTTTAGCATCAGCGGTGATCAGTGACTTGCTTCGAGCGCGGATTATAGCGATGCTGCAGCGTTTTTACCCGACTACGGCAAAGCCAAAAGGAAGGGTTTTAGCAGTCTATGTATGTATGTAATACTATGTATGTATGTATGTATGTATGTATGTATGTATGTATGTATGTATGTATGTATGTATGTACTATGTATGTATGTACTATGTATGTATGTATGTGGCCGATTTTAGTATGAGATTCTGTGTGTACCACCGTAGCGCCTAAACTACTGGGCCGATTTTGATGAATGAGGTGTCAATTAATTCTTTGTTATGGTCCGGGTGACAGGCTACATTTTATATACGAAAAAAATCGAGAAGTGACGTGCTAGCGGCAATAGTTTATTATTATTTAGTTTCGGATAGATATAACAGATGGTGCCACTAGCTATTTGCCCGCGATTTCGGGTTTCGCTTGCGTAGTCGGGTTTAGTTTACGAACTAAATTTTCTGCGTGTGTCCAACACTGAGTTCTTATATTTTAATCATTGCTTACTTATTTAATTCTCCAAACGGTGGTCGTTAAGTCACTGCATCTTAGCTTCCGATGAAAACAAATGGGCTGAGTTAAAAGTTCAGCTTCGTGCTTTAACGATCGACGATCAAGTATCATTTGGCCCATAGAAGGCTAAAAACGATTCCTTTAACTTTATGCATGTGCCGAAGGTTTAAACTTCCTCAGTAAAACTAAAAACTCGTTAAAACTTTTTTTTTAAGTTTTATGAAGCTCCCAGTCTATTTAAGTGTTAACATTGTAAAACAGAAGAAGATGACCCGCAAGTTTAATTTTAAATGAAAAATGATGATTTTATTATTCCCGACTAATCTATACTATCTATACTAATCTATACTAATAAATAAAATTGAAGTGTCTGTCTGTAATATCGAAATAACTACCTCATATTAAGCTCATATGGTTATTTGAACGATACTATAACCAAATCACACGTTTTTAAAATTTTTGTCTGTCTGTCTGTCTGTCTGTCTGTCTGTTTGAACGGGCTAATCTTTGGAACGGCTGAACCGATTTTGACGGGACTTTCACATACAAGTAGAGAATTAACCAGGAAGTAACATAGGCTACTTTTTAACCGACTTTCAAAAAAGGAGGAGTTGTGTTTTTCTACCTATGTACACCGATATCTCCGAGATTTCTGAACCGATTTGCGTAATTTTTTTTTTAATCGATAGAGAAACATTGCGACACTGTCCTACAAAAAATTTGGATTCCAACTCCTCAATCCTGATGCTGTAGGGGATCTGATCCCGAAAACTAATGGGATTTAGGCACTGTCGGTTATTTAAATTGATATTGGGGATACCAATTAAAGACTTTATTGTTGAATGACCTCGAGTAGGTACATGTCCAACTCCTCAACCCTGATGCCGTAAGGAATTGCATTCCGAAATCGTAAGGATCCCACAGAATTTTTCCGTTTTGTGGACGGGTTACTACTTACTACAGATAGGCTACTTTTTGTTCTGGAAAATCAAAGTTCCCACGAGATTTTTACAAACCTAAATACACACGGGCGAAGCCGTGGGCATCATCTAGTTTTTAATAAACGTATGATGTAATTTGCCTGTAATATATTGCTTGTAACATAAATGCCCTGATGGGGCTAAAATGTATACATATAATATTATCTATTAGGTATGTAATTAATAAAATTCATACTCTAAGAAAAGTCACATCTATCTATGTTTAATTTACATAGAAATGAATGTTTATTTTGCTATCATCCGAATTGAATCTGGCATTGGCCTTGCATTCTGTAGAGTGTAGACGGATAAACAATACTTTCCATTCCGGGAAAGAGTTCCCCTGGTATTGAGGTTAGTAGACAATAAATTACTCACATTGGGCATGAATGGTAATTTAACAATTAGTCGTTTAACAGTTAACGTTATCAGTCGGCGGGTATCATCGGTCACCAATATGTTAATCACTTAACATTTCACCATGAGTACTTAATGGACGTTAAAATGCGTCTCTCAATTACCCGACCAGTAACCCCTCAGAGGGGCACGGGCGAGTGCAGTATGACGGTTTATTTGTATTTGTCTATTTGCCTACACTCTGCTGCTCTGTCATAATAATATGACTAGACCTACATCTACCACCGTGTTTGTATGGTGAATGCACATACGCTACTTTTAGCATCAGCGGTGATCAGTGACTTGCTTCGAGCGCGGATTATAGCGATGCTGCAGCGTTTTTACCCGACTACGGCAAAGCCAAAAGGAAGGGTTTTAGCAGTCTATGTATGTATGTAATACTATGTATGTATGTATGTATGTATGTATGTATGTATGTATGTATGTATGTATGTATGTACTATGTATGTATGTACTATGTATGTATGTATGTGGCCGATTTTAGTATGAGATTCTGTGTGTACCACCGTAGCGCCTAAACTACTGGGCCGATTTTGATGAATGAGGTGTCAATTAATTCTTTGTTATGGTCCGGGTGACAGGCTACATTTTATATACGAAAAAAATCGAGAAGTGACGTGCTAGCGGCAATAGTTTATTATTATTTAGTTTCGGATAGATATAACAGATGGTGCCACTAGCTATTTGCCCGCGATTTCGGGTTTCGCTTGCGTAGTCGGGTTTAGTTTACGAACTAAATTTTCTGCGTGTGTCCAACACTGAGTTCTTATATTTTAATCATTGCTTACTTATTTAATTCTCCAAACGGTGGTCGTTAAGTCACTGCATCTTAGCTTCCGATGAAAACAAATGGGCTGAGTTAAAAGTTCAGCTTCGTGCTTTAACGATCGACGATCAAGTATCATTTGGCCCATAGAAGGCTAAAAACGATTCCTTTAACTTTATGCATGTGCCGAAGGTTTAAACTTCCTCAGTAAAACTAAAAACTCGTTAAAACTTTTTTTTTAAGTTTTATGAAGCTCCCAGTCTATTTAAGTGTTAACATTGTAAAACAGAAGAAGATGACCCGCAAGTTTAATTTTAAATGAAAAATGATGATTTTATTATTCCCGACTAATCTATACTATCTATACTAATCTATACTAATAAATAAAATTGAAGTGTCTGTCTGTAATATCGAAATAACTACCTCATATTAAGCTCATATGGTTATTTGAACGATACTATAACCAAATCACACGTTTTTAAAATTTTTGTCTGTCTGTCTGTCTGTCTGTCTGTCTGTTTGAACGGGCTAATCTTTGGAACGGCTGAACCGATTTTGACGGGACTTTCACATACAAGTAGAGAATTAACCAGGAAGTAACATAGGCTACTTTTTAACCGACTTTCAAAAAAGGAGGAGTTGTGTTTTTCTACCTATGTACACCGATATCTCCGAGATTTCTGAACCGATTTGCGTAATTTTTTTTTTAATCGATAGAGAAACATTGCGACACTGTCCTACAAAAAATTTGGATTCCAACTCCTCAATCCTGATGCTGTAGGGGATCTGATCCCGAAAACTAATGGGATTTAGGCACTGTCGGTTATTTAAATTGATATTGGGGATACCAATTAAAGACTTTATTGTTGAATGACCTCGAGTAGGTACATGTCCAACTCCTCAACCCTGATGCCGTAAGGAATTGCATTCCGAAATCGTAAGGATCCCACAGAATTTTTCCGTTTTGTGGACGGGTTACTACTTACTACAGATAGGCTACTTTTTGTTCTGGAAAATCAAAGTTCCCACGAGATTTTTACAAACCTAAATACACACGGGCGAAGCCGTGGGCATCATCTAGTTTTTAATAAACGTATGATGTAATTTGCCTGTAATATATTGCTTGTAACATAAATGCCCTGATGGGGCTAAAATGTATACATATAATATTATCTATTAGGTATGTAATTAATAAAATTCATACTCTAAGAAAAGTCACATCTATCTATGTTTAATTTACATAGAAATGAATGTTTATTTTGCTATCATCCGAATTGAATCTGGCATTGGCCTTGCATTCTGTAGAGTGTAGACGGATAAACAATACTTTCCATTCCGGGAAAGAGTTCCCCTGGTATTGAGGTTAGTAGACAATAAATTACTCACATTGGGCATGAATGGTAATTTAACAATTAGTCGTTTAACAGTTAACGTTATCAGTCGGCGGGTATCATCGGTCACCAATATGTTAATCACTTAACATTTCACCATGAGTACTTAATGGACGTTAAAATGCGTCTCTCAATTACCCGACCAGTAACCCCTCAGAGGGGCACGGGCGAGTGCAGTATGACGGTTTATTTGTATTTGTCTATTTGCCTACACTCTGCTGCTCTGTCATAATAATATGACTAGACCTACATCTACCACCGTGTTTGTATGGTGAATGCACATACGCTACTTTTAGCATCAGCGGTGATCAGTGACTTGCTTCGAGCGCGGATTATAGCGATGCTGCAGCGTTTTTACCCGACTACGGCAAAGCCAAAAGGAAGGGTTTTAGCAGTCTATGTATGTATGTAATACTATGTATGTATGTATGTATGTATGTATGTATGTATGTATGTATGTATGTATGTATGTATGTATGTACTATGTATGTATGTACTATGTATGTATGTATGTGGCCGATTTTAGTATGAGATTCTGTGTGTACCACCGTAGCGCCTAAACTACTGGGCCGATTTTGATGAATGAGGTGTCAATTAATTATTTGTTATGGTCCGGGTGACAGGCTACATTTTATATACGAAAAAAATCGAGAAGTGACGTGCTAGCGGCAATAGTTTATTATTATTTAGTTTCGGATAGATATAACAGATGGTGCCACTAGCTATTTGCCCGCGATTTCGGGTTTCGCTTGCGTAGTCGGGTTTAGTTTACGAACTAAATTTTCTGCGTGTGTCCAACACTGAGTTCTTATATTTTAATCATTGCTTACTTATTTAATTCTCCAAACGGTGGTCGTTAAGTCACTGCATCTTAGCTTCCGATGAAAACAAATGGGCTGAGTTAAAAGTTCAGCTTCGTGCTTTAACGATCGACGATCAAGTATCATTTGGCCCATAGAAGGCTAAAAACGATTCCTTTAACTTTATGCATGTGCCGAAGGTTTAAACTTCCTCAGTAAAACTAAAAACTCGTTAAAACTTTTTTTTTAAGTTTTATGAAGCTCCCAGTCTATTTAAGTGTTAACATTGTAAAACAGAAGAAGATGACCCGCAAGTTTAATTTTAAATGAAAAATGATGATTTTATTATTCCCGACTAATCTATACTATCTATACTAATCTATACTAATAAATAAAATTGAAGTGTCTGTCTGTAATATCGAAATAACTACCTCATATTAAGCTCATATGGTTATTTGAACGATACTATAACCAAATCACACGTTTTTAAAATTTTTGTCTGTCTGTCTGTCTGTCTGTCTGTCTGTTTGAACGGGCTAATCTTTGGAACGGCTGAACCGATTTTGACGGGACTTTCACATACAAGTAGAGAATTAACCAGGAAGTAACATAGGCTACTTTTTAACCGACTTTCAAAAAAGGAGGAGTTGTGTTTTTCTACCTATGTACACCGATATCTCCGAGATTTCTGAACCGATTTGCGTAATTTTTTTTTTAATCGATAGAGAAACATTGCGACACTGTCCTACAAAAAATTTGGATTCCAACTCCTCAATCCTGATGCTGTAGGGGATCTGATCCCGAAAACTAATGGGATTTAGGCACTGTCGGTTATTTAAATTGATATTGGGGATACCAATTAAAGACTTTATTGTTGAATGACCTCGAGTAGGTACATGTCCAACTCCTCAACCCTGATGCCGTAAGGAATTGCATTCCGAAATCGTAAGGATCCCACAGAATTTTTCCGTTTTGTGGACGGGTTACTACTTACTACAGATAGGCTACTTTTTGTTCTGGAAAATCAAAGTTCCCACGAGATTTTTACAAACCTAAATACACACGGGCGAAGCCGTGGGCATCATCTAGTTTTTAATAAACGTATGATGTAATTTGCCTGTAATATATTGCTTGTAACATAAATGCCCTGATGGGGCTAAAATGTATACATATAATATTATCTATTAGGTATGTAATTAATAAAATTCATACTCTAAGAAAAGTCACATCTATCTATGTTTAATTTACATAGAAATGAATGTTTATTTTGCTATCATCCGAATTGAATCTGGCATTGGCCTTGCATTCTGTAGAGTGTAGACGGATAAACAATACTTTCCATTCCGGGAAAGAGTTCCCCTGGTATTGAGGTTAGTAGACAATAAATTACTCACATTGGGCATGAATGGTAATTGTTAGTTGCTCATGTACTATTCTACAAGTAGGTGTGTACTATCGTGCGTAATATGACCTAGTGTTCAATAAGGAGAGGTTCATTTATGCTTGCGTAATGCACCACGCTGTTTTCGATAGCATCGATCGTTCATTCTTGACATTAACGCCCGAAATTAATAATGTATCTCCTATCCACGATTGCGACCAATCCTGGATTAGTAAAGGATTATTTAAATGATAAGAAAGCTTGGAAATGAGATGCTTAATAACTTTGATAGTTCTAATTAGTTTAAGTGAGTTTGTTGTGGGCTCTTCTCAGACCGGGGCGCGTTTGGAACCCTCGTAGCTTTAGTTTTAAGTACACAATTAATTATCACCACTTATTATCTTACAAATCTAACAATTATGACCATCAAAAAGTATAAAATTTTACCTATTTTTAAGAAATTATTCAACTTTTGACTTTTCTAATGGTAACTTACTATGTAGATAGATTTAAGGTAGTTTTAACATGTATTTTATTAAAGACACATCAATAGAATGTACTTAAAAAATTGTTAATTAATAAAATGGTAAAGAAAATGTTTACTTTTCATAATCTTTTTTCTTTCTTTGTGTTTTTGCTGTAATCTAAGTAACTATTATTTTTGTTGTATATTTTAGCTAAATTTCTATATAGATAGATTTAAGATAGTTTGTACATGTATTTTACAAAATACACAATAACTATTTACTTACTACTTATGTACTTTACGTATTAAAATGATATGGTAAATAAAATGTTTACTTTTCATAATCTTTTTCTTTCTTTGTTTGTTTTTTACAGTAATGTAAGTAACTATTATTTTTTTTGTATATTTTAGCTAAATTTCTACTTAAAGCTAGATACATGCTGGTTATATAATATCCTTACTTTGTTATTTAGGGTTCCGTACCTCAAGAGGAAAAAAGGAACCCTTATAGAATCACTTTGTTGTCTGTCTGTCGTATCTGTCAAGAAACCTACAGGGTACTTCCCATTGATCTAGGTAGGTCTTATAGCCTATAGCAGATGGAAATTTTTGTCTGTTTATCTGTTTGTCTGTATGTTTGTGCGCGCATCACGTAAAAACTACTGAATGGATTGAAATGAAACTCGGCATGGTTTAAGTTCATACTATGGACTAACATATAGGATACTTTTTATCCCGAAATTCAGCACGGTTCCCTTGGGAGAGGGGATGAAAGTCAAAATGTGTACTTAGCTGTAATTCGTTAACGGGTGGTCCGATTTCATACATTCTTTTTTGTTAGAAAGGAAATACTTTAAAGATTACTGGCTCATCTCTGAAAGGCTGGACCGATTTCGATGGAACTTTCACTGGCGGATGTTTACATTTTGAGCTACCTAAACATCCGCCAGTGAACTTTTAACAGATTTTTAGCAAGGTATGAGCTCAAAAGAGCTTAGGAAAAACAAAATGATTCTCACGGATTTTTAAAAACCAATGTCCACGCGAACGAAGTCGCGGGTGTCCGCTTGTTACAAATATTTACAAAGACCCATGCTTACTTGATAGAATATCACTTAAAAATCTACTGAAAATAATTACTAATAAGGACTGCTCTTTGTTGGACATCTATGACTTCGTTATTTAAATATACTAAATTACTATCTTCTGGTGGTAAATCTACTTCTGAAGAAAGTTCCTGCAAATTATAGTTCCTGCAAATGTTGTGCAACACAGCAGTGGCAATTATTACTGCTTGCGCTTTTGGTAACGATAAGCGCAATGTTAGAGCCACAACAGGAAATCGTCGCTTCCAAATGCCGAAAGTTCTGAAATACCAGAAATAATAATATTATAAGTGTTAAGTACTAGATAATAATAATATGGTGAGCTGCTTCACTACACACAAGATTTTATGTAGCCCCTAGCCTTACTAGCCTAGTTAGGTCCTATGGTACAAAGATTGTGCCAGAGTCCGGCAAGTCAAGCTATTAAATTACCTAAAGAATCCTAGGGATTAAAGTTGTTTTTGAAATTACCTCTCTATGGTATTCCTAGTTCTTATGTGTGCTTCATTGTATCGCTGTTCCGCTTCAGTAACAGGATTTAGAACCGGTGTTAATAAATAAGATCTATTTGGATAAGCACTGTCACCAAGCATCCAGCGGTTACCAAACAGACCTGCATCACACTGAGCTGTAGACAAGTACATAATATATGTTTATTGATATTTACTAAGTTTTGTTACCTACAACTTTTAAAAAGATTAATAGGTACAGCAAAAATAAGGCATAACTGCACAGTTCACACACCTCTAAGAACAGAATTGTTGAAAATTGTGGCATCATGTGTTGATCCCGGCCATCGAGCAACTACATTCATGAATCTTAGATCAGCATCACAGATTGCTTGCACATTTAAGGAAAAGTAACCCTTACGATTCCTAAATTCTTCTCCTATTATATGACCTGCAAGAAACCATAGGTTAGTAACTAAATATTAAAAAAGTCAAGTGTAATAAGCTATCAAAAACTTACATGGTGACTGAATATGTATATGAGTGCAATCAATCGCAGCAAGAACACGAGGAAACTGTGCAATTCTGTAGAATTTTTCTGCACTTTGTTGGTGAACAACAACATATTCATCATACAAGCTGGCAATTGCTGATGATATATCACGTACAATTCGTCCTGCTGTTGATGTAGAAACACCAACAAAGTCAGCTACAGAGATTAACATTGTGCCTAATGCAAAGAATCTTAATGTTAACAGCAGTTGATGGAGTGGTGAAACTCCATGATTTCTGTAAAATAAAAACATAGATGGATGATATTAGTTATCTATAAAAATAAGAATACTTACCTACTGACTTATTTTTCTGAAGATTACATAGCTTGGTAGGTACCTACCTGGTTGAAGTTACACGGACTAAAGGCATTATTTGTGTTAATAGAGCATTCACTACAGTTTTAGGTAACCTAAACCTGAAGGTGAACTCAGCGTCATCCAGACTCTGCATATAGTTCACCCTTTTAATTCTGCGAGCACGAGCGCGTTGTCTTTCTTCAGCTTCACTATCGGTTTCGGTATCCGAGTCCGATAACAGAGCAAGTAGCTCCATATCACTGTCGTCACTATCACTGAATACTATATTTGCCATTTTTTCTTTTTTTTTGTATAATAACTTTCAACAAATTAAAAACAAACCACAAAATTTCAAGGATTGGTATCTGCGATCAATTACACCGATCGAAGTAAACGTCAAAATGGACGGATAGGTTATTGGCAAGCACAAATTGTCACTTTCGAACAGAGGCCAATCTTTAATCTGTGATCCGCCCTCCCAAAGATTGACTGATTTTTGAGATACCAAACTCAATCCGGGGATCGCTTATTGGCATGATTTATCCGAAAAATGGATTGATATATCAATCAGAGATGGGCAAAACGGGATCAAGATTGATTATTAATTTCGGGCGTAAGCCAGTTTCGTCTCAATAAAGAGAAAATAGGACAGAAAAATACAAGTAGATATCAAAGCATTATCAAAGGATTAGGAAAGTAATTTTGTTTTCATTGTAAAGTAGGTAGATATCGTTGCGTCAAAATATTGTCTATTTTTTTTATGCTCAGCTACGCATTTTGTGCTAGCTTTTTTTTAACTTAGTGGAAGCTTCGTAGCTTAAAACGTACAGTCGTAGAGTTCGGAGAATTTCTATAATACGTACGACTATCTTGTATATATGTATGTCTGTATGTGTACCCTGCACGGGATTAGGTTAGTGGTTCCGCTTCCGTGGCTTCCGTAGTGGTTTGAAGTAGGAGGGCCAAAATATAGGTATAGAGGTTAAAACCTTACTTTCTTTGGTGGGTACTTATACATATTTAGGTATCGTGTATACTCAAGTCTCAAGCATTTATAGCAAAGCAAGCAAGCCACTCACAAACGTCTCGCCATATTTATTCTAATAAAACGTGTAGCCAATGTTTACCTAGCCAAATTTCGCAGATAGTTTTGACAGTTCTTAAGACAGGTTCTTTATCTGGGCCCAGATAAAAAAAACCGAAAGGTCGAATAATACAATACGGTCGTAACATGTTTAGCTGTCCACATTCACTGGAAACAAGTTTTTTGTCTCAAGGCTCTCAATCCCAGATGGTCTTAAACGCAACCAATCGAGTAACGTTTCGATTAATTGTCGTACGGATAAGAATATTAATTTTGGAATTTTCCGGTGTCCAAGAACAGGATTGTGACCATCGCGTTGATCGGAAAGAGGTGTGTATTATTTCCTACAGTAAATAAATACATAGTTTTATACACATTTTTTTATAAACCATTAAATGCACGTTTCTCACGACTAGAGTCTAGACTGTGCGAAAAGCTTTTCAAGACAACAGTTTAATAAATGCGTAAGATGGTTTATGCAGGTTATGATTTATTTGTATCCACGACGGGATATGCGTTTGGCTTTAGGTTTTTCGTTTGTTTGTGCGGTTTTATTATTACCATTTTCCTGAAAAACTACTGCGCCCATTTTAATGCTGTTTCAAACCATTTACCTTTTATTGCAGTGCTATAGGCCGCAATTTTTTATTATGTTAAGTAGGTACCTACCATTTTCCTGATATATTCTGGGTCTATTTTAAGCGGTTTTTTTGCATTACTCAGGTTATTTGCCTCATCCCAGAGCAAGTTCTATTAAAATACTAGCATCCCGCCCCGGCTTCTCATGGCTAATTACCCGGTTCTATCCCACCATACATAGTTTTGGTTTTAAAAAATATTTTAATGAGATGAGATATGAGATAGACTAACAAAGAAAATCACTACTCAACACGATATTTTATAACATTAATTTGAATTAGAAGTGAAACAGCATGACAATGTCATAGCGAGGTTGGTGGCAGAATGTTCGAATAGGTACACAAGATCGTTTTGGCGTCTTCAGGTCGCATGGGGCAGCGGCGCCATTTTTCTGACTACCTTCAATAATAATTATATAACCTGATATTTGAGGGTGTTAAGGCAGCAGCCGGTGCTGAAGTAGGTAAGTAGGTACGTCATGGGTTTTTAAAGTTTTATGTCGTTATTGTAGCGCTTGTCTGTGATCTCACGAGTTGGTGCAGTGAATGCAGTATAAATATAGAAGCGGTAATTAGTAATTAATCGTAAAATTCAAAGTAATTAATCGTGAAAGTGGTAATTAGTCGTAATTCAGAGGCACACAATACAATAGATACAGACCGGTGCACGGTGTCACAATTGAATGTTAATTAATTCTTCGACTCGACATCAATCAAGTGATTAGAGTTTTTAATCCCCACAATATTAATATAATTTCTCTATCAAACAAAAACGATATAAAATAACCATGAATTTAGATTTATTTGTTGTTGTACTTAAAAGTTATGTTTGCACTTGTATGTATACATACATATATCTATTATCTATGTAACCTATTACCTACTACATATACCTAAATGTACGTAGTGATTCAGTGGTAAGGTCAAACAAATCAATTCCAGACTTTTTCGCTAGCATTGAGTCACGAGTTTTTTTTTTGTTAGCTTAGTTTTGACGCCTACTGATATACAGTTACCTTAAAAATAATTTTGAAATGATAAGTTGTTTAAAGGTATAATTATTGAATCTCTCATAAAAGTTCTATTATTTTGCTATAAAGAACTATTTGGCCGTCTTCAATCTATCTTTGTTTTCGACTTAAGTGCCATAACCCACTGGCGCGACACGTCGCGCGCGGCAAGCCGCGGGTTGTCGCGCGCGTTTTTATTTTCAATACAAACTCTATGTAAAACTGACGTGCAAAACCCACTGGCGCGGCACGAAATCGCGCCGCGCCAGTGGGTTTTGCGGCAAGCGTTTGCATAGAGTTTGTATAGAAAATAAAAACGCGCGCGACAACCCGCGGCTTGCCGCGCGCGACGTGTCGCGCCAGTGGGTTATGGCACTAAGAGTTGTCCCTCCTAGGCGCTTTCCTGCATAAAAGTTGTCAATTCGTCGTTCATCTGCATCTATAAGTAGGTGCATAGGTAGCAAATAGGTAGGTATCAGCTTCAGTATAAAAAATCGTCTACTAGCGGACCCGGCAGACGTCGTTCTGCCCGCTATTAGCGCCATCTACCGGGTCCAATTTTTCCTTCCTCTTGAATCACTCTATCTATTAAAAAAACCGCATCAAAATCCGTTGCGTAGTTTTAAAGATTTAAGAGCAGTTTTACCTTTTCTCTGAAAAATCTGAGATTTCAAGCTCCAAATTTAGCATCGTAGGAGAGACTTTCACATATTTCAATACATGTTTTAAATAAACTAATCCTTCATATTGACATTTGTCAGACCATATTTACAAAAACTATTTTATTTATTTTGTAATGATCAATTTCCCACACCTCGTTTTAATAAAATAAATAACAGACTCAACTTTGAAGCTCTATATCTGTCCTTTAAAGTCATATCTGTCCTTTAAAGTCATCTGATTTACTTGAAAAAAATACTTAAATATCAGACATATAGTCCTATTGACACATTACAGACCAGAATATAGATTTTTTATCAAATTAATGGGTAAAAAAAAAAGAACTTCCGCCAAATTTCCCGCATTATACGGTTACTTTAACACGATTTTTTGTATTGAAAAAAGCATAAATTCAATAAAATTTTTATGTAGAAATAAACTATGTTCTTTAACGAATCTATGTATATAGTTTAATTATTAATCCATTTATTTGATCAAACATAAAAACTTATTAAACATCACCCTAAATTACAATAAATAGCTATGCAATGTCTTAGCTTATTTAGTATGCGCCCGGCGCTCGTTGGGGAAGGACCTGTGCCAATTTTGCCACCATCCAGATGCACGTACGAGAGTCGTGTAAACACTAATTTATACAACGACTGCAAAGTTTTGAGCATGAATATTTTTCTAAAAAATATGCGTGAGTAGTAAGTAATAGTGCGTATTTTTTTAAATAAGTGAATTTACAGCATAGCACCTAGAACAGTCACGGAAATATAATATTATAAACTAATATTCCATTTTGAAATCCAAGATGGCCGTCGTATTTTTTTTTAAGAAATTATCTTCTAATACTATACATATAATAAAATCGTAGAATTGCCATATGTGTACATTGAAGATTTGTGCAAAATAATAACTGGTGGATGTTAGGGATAAGTAATAGAACATAAAAAAGCTATTTTTGAAATTTTTGTCTGTTTATCTGTTTGTCTGTATGTTTGTGCGCGCATCACGTAAAAACTACTAAATGGATTGAAATGAAACTCGGCATGATTTAAGTTCATACTACGGAGTAATATATAGGATACTTTTTATCCCAAAATTCAGCACGGTTCCCTTGGGAGAGGGGATGAAAGTCAAAATGTGTACTTAGCTGTAATTCGTTAACGGGTGGTCCGATTTCATTCATTCTTTTTTTGTTAGAAAGGAGATACTTTATAAATTACCGGCCAATCTCTGAAAGGCTGGACCGTTTTTGATAGGACTTTCACTGGCGGATGTTTACATTTTGATGTACCTAAACATCCGCCAGTGAAATTTCAACAGTTTTTAGCAAGGTATAAGCTCAAAGGAGCTTAGGAAAAACAAAGAGTTCTCAATGAGAGGGATTTTTAAAAACCAATATCCATGCGAACGAAGTCGCGGGCTTATCCACTTGTTTATAATATGGGTGTCATTTCATTTCCGAAGTTTTTTGGGGGACTGAACATAAAAAATGATGTTCATTTTGGAATCCAAAATGGCCGTTGTATTTTTTTAAGGAAGAAATCAAAAGAAGAAGAAAAAAAAATTATACGAAATAGCAAAATTCGTCCCCTCCTCCCAAAAAAATATACTAGGTACCTACCTAATGACTACAAACACCTGTTGTTTATTACTAATTACTGTAATAAAAGTCGCACTTGCACTTCTGACTAAACCGACAGTTTAGCAGTAAACAAAGATTGCATACTTTTTATTGTTCTATTGGTAAACTTTAAATAATTGTACTCTTATCAGAAAATGTATCCAAGAACTTCAACAGGTGCAATGCAACAGCTCTGTAATGTTATTTTCAGACAGATGATTTGAAATATGTATAATAATAATAATAATTGGTAATTGTTAAATAATTAAAAAGGTGATTGTTTCTTTTATTAGTTAGTTTAGAAAAAAATGGTTGAAGCCTAAATATGCGTGATACCTATGATATAAATACGGAACCCTACATGTCATTATAGAGAAGAACATCATATTATCCTGGTCGCTTTTGTTTTGTAAGTTGAACGTAGATTAATGAAATACTTATTCGATAAAGTCCCACGCGAAGTCATTTTAAAAATATTTTATAGTAAATATATAATATATAATACTACAATATCAAATAAATAATTTATAAATTAATATTTAATACAAGTACCAAAACTATAGTCATAGTCGCGCTATATCCAAGTAGTCGTCCGTGTAACTGGCCGCCAGCCTACCTGCCGTTAGATACCTAAACTTCCATAGCGTCAAACTGGGAGAGGGGTCTTAAGCATACATAGGGACATAGGGACAGAGAAAGCGACTTTGTTTTGTACCTACTATGTAGTGATTCTTCATATAGGTACAACGGTAAAAAAAATGTATTATGTAATAAGTAGTCTGAGGTAATTAATTAAAGAATTCGTGGGAGAAACAGAATGTAGAGTCGCCAAGTTATTCAAAACAATTAAGTAGGTAGGTATGTAGATACCTACCTAAGTTGCTAATTTAATTTTCAAATCAAATTGCTTTTCTATGTATATAATTAAGGAAAAACATATTTCCCCTATCTACCGTAGACTAATACGGTGCGCATATTAACGGATAAAATTTGAACCTACGGCATTAAAAAATCGATTTTTATTTTTAGGAAAAGCCCCGATGTAGGTACCTACTTAAATGATTGTTAGGCCGGGCTCGCACTGCGAAATTTATGCGCGCGATTTTTTTCGCAGAATTCTGTGACATATGGAAATGTACGAAGCTGCACGCACTTGCGATTTAAAATTCGCGAAAAAATATATTAAAATACGGAAAATAAACCGCGCGAATAAATTTCGCAGTGCGGCCCCATTCTTATCTACTTAAGAATCATACCTACTTAATTTTAAATGATCGTTTGATGAGCAGAAAACCTTTTGTATTATTGTGTTGTTAAAACATTTTGTAGGTAAATATTTTAATCAAAATCATTAAATTTACCTACCTATAGTAAATCTGAAACTAAGATTGTTGGTGTAAGTAGTTTGTCTATCTTCCTATCAAGATAGAGTTTCAAAACGCTCTTTTATGAAGAAAACAAGAGCACCAGTTAGGAGGTAGATGGGTACTACCATAGATAAAATGAATAAGACGAGATATGGCAAGGGGGCGTGGTTCCTGAGAACTCTTCTGGCGTTAAATACACCTGAGAACCGTTTTTGTCTTGAGTCGAATGTCGTCCAACGATCGCTTCACCGCTCTCGATTTTTAACAAAATGCCGTGTTGTTCAGTGGTTGTTTGCAAAAAATCAAGCAAAAAAGTGAATCATACAAAATATGGCATCTCATTTCACACTTAAGTACAAGCTATTGTTGTTATTTTCCATAAAAAACAAGAAAACATTATTTTGTATATTTACATTATGCTAAAAATGTGCTAAATTGAGAAGTCTATATCTCATTATGAACAAAATCCATTGCTTGCTTAGTAGAAATCAATCATTGAATCGGTCGGTCTTAGGACGCAATGGACTTGTACTATATAAATATATTCCTTCACTAAGACGTTAGACTCACGGTACGGACGCCGATCGGGTGGTCGTGGTCGTAGAGATGTCATGATGTTAGCTAAGTACATTGTTATCGATATTTTAATGACCAAACGATGATTTTTGATACAGTTATTATTAATTAACCCCCGAAGCAAAAACGACGGGGTGTTATAAGTTTGACGTGTCTGTGTGTGTGTGTGTGTATGTGTGTGCGTGTGTCTGTCTGTTCCCCTGTGGAGCTCAAACGGGTGGACCGATTTAAATGCGTTTTTTTTTGTTTGAAAGGTGAATTAGTCGAGAGTGTTGTTAGCTATGTTTGAAGAAAATCAGTCCAAGATGGCCGCCGCTACAAAATGGCGGATTACATATTTTTTTACAACCCCCTTAATATGGGTATCAAATGAAAGGGCTTGACTAGTAGAATAGCACTATGCAAATACAAGATTGCACCACCACCACAGAATTTTGGGTAAAAAGAAACCCAGCCCCTCATTTTTATTTCGAAATTAATTTATTTGAATCGTTATATCTCAAAAACGGTGGCTCTTAGGAAAAAAAGTATACAGACATTTTTTATAGATAATTATCTGATCTACAATTTTGTTTAAAATAATTTTATGATAAGACTTACCGTTTTGCTGAAAAATTTCCCGTGAAAACTTTGACACCGAGTAATTTTTTTCCAGGTGTCGGATCGATGAGGACTTTTCACATTTCATTTATAATAGTGTTTTGAACAATCCTACCAATTTTCAGCCAGGTGTGAATATTGTAATCTTGGAAGTCTAAATTGATCGTATTATATAAGTAGGCATTTTTTATATCGTATTATTTTTGATTCATGATAATAATAATATATCGCTTTTCTTAATATATAAGTCATTGTCAAAACCCAAATAGTAAAAAAATTAAGAATCGATAACTTTACATTTTAGTCAATCACTAAAGTTTTAATGGCTTTTACTCAACATTTTTATTTACTCATCAGTGCATACATACCAGCACTTTTATTTAATTTTATAATTACCTTTTTTAATTTTCTTTTTGCGAATAAACAAAATAACGAGTATCTATCGATATCGATAGACTAGACAATTCAATGAGTAGCAATACAGCGCCATCTATGGTCAAGTAGCGGAATTAATTGGACAATCGAATCTAGTGTGACTATAGCTCATAAATACATTCTTCCGTTAAAGCAAAATAAATCTTATTTCTATAAAATCAGGGTTTGTTTCCAAATCTGTGAGTTCTGTGAAGTAGGCTAGTTTTGACTAAACTTAAAACGACAAATCAAACGATTTGTTTCTTTGTAGTGCAATATATGATTAACGGTATATTTGTATGAGTTTGGCGACAGCGGTTCCTATAGTAGTTTTGGTGCATTTCACTTCCCCTGCCTTCTCTCTTCCGTGGGTACTACCAACCTATCTACTGGTACATAAAAATCCAAATAAACATCTTGCGCAGGTCAAATTTTAGAAAGTAACTTAAAAGTATCGAATTCGTTAACGTTCAGATACGTTTTCATAAATTTAATTGACCTTGATTCTTGTTACTTACATCGAAGTAAATAATTTGGTAATTTTATGTTTTATGCAAACGTTTTCATTAAGTACCTATTATCTCTCAACTCGAAGCTATTAAAACCGCCAGACCCGCATTACTTAACGATAAAATTAAAAACACGTAGATAGGTACGTCATAAGTAAAATGTGACTTTCATTCAAACATTCACACTGTCCATGTCGGTTTAAAGTCAAAATACAATACTTAATCACGGAAAATCAGAGTTTTCCCAGGATTTTTGACGTGATAACGTCTTATAAAAAAAGCATGACTCACGTCTGTGCCGCCTAGCCACGAGCTTGAAAGCGAGAGCGCAGAACAAGCGATAGAGAGGCAATGTTTTCTTTGACGTTATATCACGTAAAATCATTGCCCGTAAACCGACTTTACAGGCAGCCAATTTTCTATACCACGCGGACGATTAGCGGACATCAGCTGAATAGATATAAATATTTTGAAACACGAGAATGTAATTCAGATTAAACTTAGAGGTGTGAACGTCTCGTGCACCAAAAATAGCTGCGTGTGCGCATCCCGCGCTTTCTGCCTAGTCCGAGTTATAAATAACACCGTGACTAGATTCCCTCAGATGTCACTCACCCGCAATGCACTGCTCAACCAAATCCGCCGATCCCGTGTAGCTTCACAAATTCAAATTCCGTATGCTCCGTAATGACGGCTTGTGAGACCTAGTTGAGTTGATGCTTAACGTACACGCGTACGCTTCAGCGACAGTTTCACTCGCGCGCTTTTTTACACGTCAAGGCTCAAAGACATTCAGCCTAATTGCAGTAGACACTTTGTACACTGATATGATTGAGTTTCGAAAGTTTGTTGATCAGGTAGGTATCGTGTTTAATTTATGTTATGAGAAGTAGCGCGTGCCTCCGTCGCCGGTTGCGAGTGTACTGAGCGGCGCCGGCGCCCGACGTCCATGTTTAAAGCACGCGGTAGTTAGCTAGATAAAAAAATATTTTGTGTTCGATTCCAACGTATTGTTTACGTAGAGGGTCAGGCTCGATGACGGTTTGATAGCATTCGATACATAAGACCATCTTACGCAATCGATTTGATTAATCGGCGAAGACTCTAAGTACAGACTGCATCAAATATTAGGTATAGATAATTTACACGCTTGTAACACTTTTTATGTATCCTTACACCATCGTTGCCTTACACCAAAAATAATTAGACGATATTGTAACCCACGCGTTTGTTCGACGAAAGCTTAAGATCCAAGTTTTTTCTATAGAAACAGTAAGAAAATTATCTGAAAGTTTCAGACCAAAGTTTTCTTAAAACAAAACTGATTGCTTCTTTGCAGAATCCATTACACACCATACCAATAACCAACTGTAATTTTTTATACCAACAAAGCAGTGCCGTGAATAACTGACTGACAGAGGATAGCCTAAACCTGTGGACATAGAGATTTTATAGGAGAAAATATTCCATTACTCTTTTCTTTGCCCGCACTGCGAAATTTATTCGCGCGGTTCATTTTCAGTATTGTAATATATTTTTTTCGCGAATTTTAAATCGCAAATGCGTGCAGCTTCATACATTTCCATATGTCACAGAATTCTGCGAAAAAATCGCGCGATTAAATTTCTCAGTGCGTGCTAGGCCTAAATTAAAACTTAATCCCCAACGTGACATGTGAAATATGAAATCTATTGCTCAATTTATGTATGCCGACATCCCGTTACCCAGCATCTTTCATGCTCAATCATCATTCATCAGTCTTTTACTAATTTGTCATTTGTCATTTACCAATCCAACCAATCCGAACCCAACGAAAAGAAACCCGTTGGGCCTACGCTAAATAGAGCTGAGTTTCCGTGACTACATTCCTGCACCATTTTCCGACTAAATCAATGAGTCCATACACGATATCTCTGCTGTAAGTTGCTGAGGAGTTAGGTATCCTGCGGATTCCGGGTGATGAAACAGCATCCAGCTGTGCTAACATGCGACGCACGAGAAAATTATTCGCGTCAAGTAGTGGTAACATGTCCTGCAGGGCTAACATGCGACGCATTTTCTCATGCGTCGCATGTTAGCCCTTCAGGACATGTTACCATTTCGAATCGACCACACCTGCGGAAGTTGCTCTCATCTCTTCATTAACTAAAAAAGAGCTGAAGATCTTAAAACACTAGGCTGAACACTCACGATCAAGAATCAAGTCACTTTTCAAACAAAAAAAAACTAAATCAAAATCGGGTCATCCTTTTGGGGGCTACGATGCCACAGACAAACATACACACGTGTATGGCTATATATTGATGTGTATGGCACAGCTTTCGCTTAAAATGTATTTTTCATGTTATTGTTTTTTTCAAGATATTGACCATTGGACGGCTGACATTTCGCAAGCAAGGTCCTGAATTCGACTCTGTAATCAGTGATCAGTCAATTTAATGGGAAAACTGGGCTTTACCTAATAATAACTAAATAATTAATGAATATTATTATAATTAATGAATATATTTGTGTTCATTAGGTTAATTATTATCGTAGTTATAACTGGCCTAACAACATCGTCTCATTTTTCCTTATCCTTATTAAAAACAAGCGGACACCCGCGACTTTGTTCGCGTGGATATATATTGGTTTTTAAAAATCCCGTAGGAATAATTTTGTTTCTAAGCTCCTTTGAGCTCATATCATGCTAAAAACTGTTAAAAGTTCACTGGCGGTTGTTTAGGTAGATCAAAATATAAACATCCGCCAGTGAAAGCCCTATCAAAATCGATCCAGCCTTTTAGAGCTTAGTCGGTAATCTTTAAAGTATCTACTTTCTAACAAAAAAAGAATGAATGAAATCGGACCACGCGTTATTGAATTACAGCTAAATACACGTTTTGACTTTCATCCCCTCTCCCCAGGGAACCGTGCTGAATTTCGGGATAAAAAGTATCCTATATGTTACCGTAGTATGAACTTAAATCATGCCAAGTTTCATTTCAATCCGTCTAGTAGTTTTTGCGTGATGCGCGCACAAACATACAGACAAACAGATAAACAGACAAACAGACAAAAATTTCTAAAATAGCTTTTTTACTTTCTATTACTTATCCCTAACATCCCCCAGTTATTATTTTGCAAAAATCTTTAATGTACAGATACGGCAAAGTCTACGATTTTATTAATTATGTATACATATTACATGTATACATTGAATTATTATCAAAGTATGTATAATTATTAAAAATTTCATAAATCTATTAGTATGTTGAGTATGTAACATTTTGTTATGTGTAGGGAACAGTTATTTTTTCCTATACACACACATTGTGATCAATTCTAGGCAGTCGCAAAAGCGTTTTCTTACGCAATCACCGAAATGAATTTGTCAATTGTCTACGGGGAAAACCGTTTTCGGCTCCGTGATTTTTCAACTACTCGCTAGACGCATTACATTTCATACAGAAAAAATTAGGTAATTGGGCACCTACTTAAATTACCACCTCCTTAAAGAATATAAAAGATACAAGAACTTATTATGCTGTTTATTTAAACTTGCTTTTTAGTATGTACTTAGTTAAAAATATAACTAAAATATAAATAAAATAAATAAACTAAAGTTAAAAAAATAAAAAAAATAATAAAATAAACTAAATAAATAAACTAAAATAATATAAATAATTAAAATAAACCCGGCTGAGTTTGTTGTGGGCTCTTCTCAGACCAGGGCGTGTTTGGAACCCTCGTAGTTTTAGTTTTAAGTTTCCGTAAATAATTATCACCATTGTCACCATTGCCTTTACCTAAATTGACGTTCGAAAAGTGTACAGTGTACCAATTTTGAATAAAGTTTATTTAATTTGATTGATTTGATTTGAAAATTTCACTTTGGTCGTTTCCTTTTTTTTTTATAAAAATTTAATGTCCAGTGGTTGTTTTGGGTCAAACTTCAGAGTGTTACTTCAGCAACTGTGATAGTTCATCTATCATATACAATCTGTTTTTCCTTAGTTGTCCTAAAAGGTAAACAAATCGCAAAAATCTTTTCGGAGAAACGCGTAAGTGACGCTCTTTCCCCGGCGCTTTAAACGTTCTTGTATTTCAATTTTGACTTAAATCATGACTTCATTTTTAATTCGCGGTAAGAACGTCCTGTGCGCTGTGCAAAGCGCGTCGCTTACGCGTTATTGCGGGAATGGACTTATTTACCTTTTAAGACAAATAAAGAAAAACAGACTGGATCTACCATCTACATTGATCACATAAATGTGATGGTAGATGTGAAAGATGTGATGGTAGTTTCAAATGACGATTCGAAAGCACTTGTAAAAGTTTATTTGAATAAAAACTTTTCTATTCTATTGTGAAATAGCGTCAGGGCAGGGACTATAGTCAATGCGACGGTAGCCAATGTGCAACCAGCTTTACTTGTACAAGGCACATGGCAAATGCTTGTGTTTCAATAAATACGGGCGGGCGCTCTGTCATGTATGTCATTTGAGATAATTTTAGTATGTAGAGCGTAATGACGGTCATTGAACACCCGTTGGAACGGTAAAGCTAATGCGCTAATGACCGATGACTAGTAATTACTTACTACTATTTGTCTATTTCGAGATCAAAGCGACCTACTCGTAGTTATTGGAGAAGAATGAATTTTTTACAAACATCGCAACTCACGTTCTTTTAGAATATAGTTTTGTAAACATTCTGTTTGTTGTTGTTTCTTCATGACTTAAAGACTATTTCACTACCTTCTGATAAGTGTCGAATAGCCTAAACGTAAGTTTTGTCACTTTCTTACTTTATGTCAAGTGACAAAGACAAAAGTTGTGAATACGATATCCGACACTTAAGACGGTGGTGAAACATGCCCTTAATCTTGGGTATCATATAAGTATACTGCACCTTGCTGCACCCCTATTGATACCATATACACATCGACCTGTATCAAATTTTCGTTTTTTTTGTTACTTATTTCAAAAAATTAAAAAAAAAACAAGTTTCGTGATAAATTAATTAAAAACTTTACTCAAATACTTAACACTAGATGATGCCCACGGCTTCGCCCGGGTGTATTTAGGTTTGTAAAAATCTCGTGGGAACTTTGATTTTCCAGAACAAAAAGTAGCCTATCTGTAGTAAATAGTAACCCGTCCACAAAACGGAAAAATTCCGTGGGATCCTTACGATTTCGGAATGCAATTCCTTACAGCATCAGGGTTGAGGACTTGGACATGTACCTACTCGAGGTCATTCAACCATAAAGTCTTTAATTGGTATTCCCAGTATCAATTTAAATGACCGACAGTGCCTAAATCCCATTAGTTTTGGGGATCAGATCCCCTACAGCATCAGGATTGAGGAGTTGGAATCCAAATTTTTTGTAGGACAGTGTCGCAATGTTTCTCTATCGATTAAAAAAAAAATTACGCAAATCGGTTCAGAAATCTCGGAGATATCGGTGTACATATGTAGAAAAACACAACTCCTCCTTTTTTGAAAGTCGGTTAAAAAAGTAGCCTATGTTACTCCCTGGTTAATTCTCTACTTGTATGTGAAAGTCCCGTCAAAATCGGTTCAGCCGTTCCAAAGATTAGCCCGTTCAAACAGACAGACAGACAGACAGACAGACAGACAGACAGACAGACAGACAGACAAAAATTTTAAAAACGTGTGATTCGGTTATAGTATCGTTCAAATAACCATATGAGCTTAATATGAGGTAGTTATTTCGATATTACAGACAGACACTTCAATTTTATTTATTAGTATAGATTAAATAAGTACGCAATAAGCTTTCTGATAGGTACGCAGTACCCACATGAACGAGGATGTGGGTAGGGTATTTTGTATCTGGTAGGTATTTCCGAATCAGTTTTTGGAGGCGGCAAACTACAATCATATTTTTGACTTAATTATTATAAAATATATACGTAAAGCTATTTATTCCTTGTCGCTGAATAAGCTGATTGAATGAATTACTTAGTAGAAATTTATTTTTCTAGGACATTTGTGACGTTGCCAGAACTCTATCAGAAAACTGGTTCCTGGTAAGTATCAGATAGGAATGATGTAGAGTATAAACCGTACTACATAGTACCTATAATATATATTGATATTTTATACCTACCTGAACCTCACTACCTCTACATATATGTAACTGCCTCATTGAACTTGTGCTTAGCTTTTTAGTTTAAAAAAAATTGGTTGTCTGTAAAGTCGATTAACGGATGATAATTTTTAGGGTTTCGTACTCAAAGGGACCCTATTACTAAAGCTCCGCTGTCCTCCTATCTATCTGTCTGTCTGTCCGTCTGTCACCAGGCTGTATCTCATGAACCGTGATAGCTAGACATTTGAAATTTTCACAGATGATGTATTTCTATTGCCGCTATAACAACAAATACCTACTAAAAACTAGAATAAAACAAATATTTAAGGGGGCTCCCGCCTCCCATACAATAAACGTAATTTTTTTGCTCATTTTTGCTCGATCTTGATAACGGCAACAAGTAGACGCTTGAAATACTTATTCACAGAATATTTAGTTCTATTATATTCACTTTAAAAATAAATAATTAAATTAAAATAAAACAAATATTTAAGGGGGGCTCACAACACACATGATTTTTTTACCGTTTTTTAGATAATACGGAACCCTTCGTGCGCGAGGCCGACTCGCACTTGGCCGGTTTTTTTACGTGATAACGTCATAAGAAAACAAAGAGAGATAGATACGTCACAAGCCGAACGCTTAGACCGATAGTGCCTCTCTATCGCTTATTCCGCGCTCTCGCTTGCACGCTTTGCACAGACGGAACGTGACACTTTTCGTGCGTGCAGCCGGCGTTTATCGATTTACAAAGACGTTATTAGTTATCACGTCGAAAACAATTTTCGCATCACAGAGTTAGCTAGCTGCCTTATCAGGTGGCACCGAATACTCACCTATTTAGTTTGTATGTCATTCCAGTGACATATTTGCTGGTATCAAAAAACGTGTAAACAATCTTATCGCGACCAAACACAGTCGCAAAGACGTGCATACTGCATAATCCACGCTTAACCTGATATTCGGCTTGTACATATTAACTACAAGCGGAAACCCGCGACTTCGTTCGCCTGGATATTGGTTTTTAAACATCCCGTGGGAATCATTTTGTCTTTCTTAAGCTTTTTTGAGCTCATACCTTGCTAAAAACTGTTAAAAGTTCACTGGCGGTTGTTTAGGTAGATCAAAATATAAACATCCGCCAGTGAAAGCCCTATCAAAATCGATCCAGCCTTTTAGAGCTTAGTCGGTAATCTTTAAAGTATCTACTTTCTAACAAAAAAAGAATGAATGAAATCGGACCACGCGTTATTGAATTACAGCTAAGTACACATTTTGACTTTCATCCCCTCTCCCAAGGGAACCGTGCTAAATTTCGGGATAAAAAGTATGCTATATGTTACTCCGTAGTATGAACTTAAATCGTACCAAGTTTCATTTCAATCCATTCAGCAGTTTTTGCGTGATGCGCGCACAAACATACAGACAAACAGATAAACAGATAAACAGACAAACAGACAAAAATAGCTTTTTTACGTTCTATTACTTATCCCTAACATCCTCCAGTTTTTATTTTGCAAAAATCTTCAATGTACAGATACGACAAGTCTATGATTTTATTATATTAACTAGCTTTTGCCCGCGGCTTCGCCCGCGTGAATCTCGGTTTTTCACAAATCCTGAGGGATAAGTAGATTTCTGGTCCACCCGCCCCCCGCCGCGCGGCGGCGTACCGCGGTACCGCGTACGGCGGGCGCAGGGCGCAGGGCGCAGGGCGCAGGGGCGCGCGGCGCGGCGCGGGGAGTTCCGTGCAGCGCTAGCGTCGGCCGTCGCGCGCAGCGAAAATACCTATCAGGGCGTTTTTTAACATAGGTAAGTACTTACCGATTTCAACACAACTCCTTTTTTGAAAGTCGGTTAAAAAAGTAGCCTATGTTACTCCTTGGTTAATCCCCTACTTGTCTGGGAAAGTCCCGTCAAAATCGGTTCAGCCGTTCCGAAGATTAGCCCGTTCAAACAGACAGACAGACAGACAAAAATTTTAAAAACGTGTGATTCGGTTATGGTATCGTTCAAATAACCACATGAGCTTAATATGTGGTAGTTATTTCGAAATTACAGACAGACACTTCAATTTTATTTATTAGTATAGATGTATTATAGATTAATGTAAACTGAACGGCATTTTGTGGAATGACTTTAAGCATGCTTTTGTATTATAGATAATAGTTAAGTGTGTAGGTATATGAAAATTTATAACGTAATTTTTCAAGCTGATCGTACATTACGGCACCTGAATGGATTGAATGTTGGATGGACCTTACCAACTGCTTACTGCATCGCTGTCAACGTTGCCGAGTTGTGCAAAATCGTATATACTGCACGCGTCAGGATGATTTATGGCGATTTTTCACTTGAAAGTTTTGTCGCGTTCGGCATGTTCTACATTTTTAATTTCATAAATATTTTAAATCTTTATTTAAACAATTATCTACGTATAATAATAATAATAATAATAATAATAATATACCCAGATATCGTCTCTGAGAAACACTCTATCTTCTTTTACAAATGGAAAAATTTTAGATAACTATTATCACTTTTTTTTTATAAAAATTGCGGGCAAACGAGCAGGCGGGTCACCTGATATTAAGTCATTACCATCGCCCATGAACAAATGTTCATGGTTCCTCTGGTACTGCATTTTCAGTTCCAGAGGAACCACTTGCGTTGTCGGCTTTTGAGGAATTTGTTGACTTTCGAACAGACGTACTTAGCTGACTGACTTTTCATACTATTTGAAGATGGTTTCATTGATAAAAACTATAATTAAATAGTGTCAAGACTCAAGACAACAGGTAATTAGTAGGTAACTAACTCAAAGAAGCAGTCAGATGGAAAAAATAAATTAAAATGTTGTCAGCCGTCGTTGCTCACTGAACTACTTATTGTGAAGGTGTCCTTATTGCTAGCATACGTTACAGTTAAGTCTTCTAAATCTAGGAACGAGGAAAAAACACAGCAAAAAACTTTAGTTTTAGACGTTAGTTTCTTGGAAATTATAATGACTAACACAGAATACTTACACATACCTACAGGTACATAATCGTACCTACATATTATTATGACTAAATGGTCTTCAATGTAGCATTTATAGTTTGCTAGGGTTTGGTCTATTTATATACATATACAGTATGTAGAAAAAAACCCTGTCAGATCCGAAAGGGAAAGATTGTTAGCCCACAGACATCACTGAAAAAAATATTTAAAAAGTTTTATTCATTAAGATAAAAATGTTATTGTAATTTAAAATGCACATTTTTAGTGCCCTAATTCCCCAATAT
Source organism: Melanargia galathea (assembly GCA_920104075.1). NCBI lineage: Eukaryota > Metazoa > Arthropoda > Insecta > Lepidoptera > Nymphalidae > Melanargia > Melanargia galathea. The sequence goes on along the minus strand of OV049870.1, from coordinate 15,803,226 downwards.
TGCGCAAATTTTTGAAATGTGACAACACCAGAGTCGGCGGGCGGCATCTTTTGTAAATACCGCTGGCACGTGTAAGCCTGTAAAGGCGTGTTCACAATAAGCTTAGAATCGACCGGCGCAGCATATTGTTTGCCGACTAAAATAAAAAAAAACAACCAAGTGCGAGTCGGCCTTGATTCGAGAGAGTCGCACTCTTTTAGGGTTCCGTACATAATTATGAACATAATAAAACATAACATAATATTTTAGGTGTAAGAAATATTAATTAATTTCCGAGCTAGACATCGCAACAAACCGTGAAAGAAAAATCCAAAAAATGTTCGTTTGTTCGGTCACAGCTTACAAACTACTACGAGCTAGAGACCTGTGTGACCGGCGCACAGACGGCTGGACGGACAGTCAGACGGACAGACAGGCAGGCAGGCAGACAGACAGACAGACAGACAGTAGAGAGAGATTAATAGGGCTCCCATTTTACCCTTTGGGTACGGAACCCTAAGAAGCAACAAATCACCCAGCTCACACTCTCAGTCAGTGGCCTGAGCTGAGCCACAGACTCACGTACCTACTGAATTGTTTAGTGTGATCAAAATAAAAACTATCGAATAATTTTATGAATAAAACTGCTGATTGAATCAGATAGCGCGCGTATCGCAGCCGGCTGTATTCATTTGCGTGCGTAATTACTGCCGCTGACAGAACAAGTCGTTGTTTAGCAGCAAACTGTAACACTAGACATACCTCCATACTATTGGACCCTAACGCGTAATGAGCATAATGTGAAGATGCCTTAAGCTATCCCGACCTTGAAATAAGTTTATAGTCCATTCAGTAACATAGTGTCGGTACAGGCGCAGGTGCTCTTACTATTCTGCTTTTATTTTTATTATTTTTTTTTCTGTTTGTAATTTTTTTTCTATTCTAACAGAATCTCCGAATAGTCTGCCAATCCACACATGGCCAGCGTGGTAGATTATGGTTAAAATCCTTCTCATTTTGAGAGAAGACCCATGTTCATGATAATATTATATTTTATGTTTATGGTTATACAATAGAATAGAATAGAATAGAATAAATAGATTTTATTGCATGATTGTAAGTATGTACATGGTAGGTGTTACAAAGTTTTGTGTTGGCATGTTACAATCAGCCATAATTATAATGGCGTGCAATAATTAGATTTTACAGTTGTGAATAACATACAAAATTAGTCTAATTCTTATGCTACAGAAGTTATACAATTTTTATAAGAATTTTAATTTATTCATTAAGGAACTGGAACATTACAGAGCTGAAGATGCAGTTTTGTTTTAAATCTTGTAAATGGTAAATCTTTTATTATAGAGGGTAGCTTATTAAAAATTTTAATCATCATATAAAAACAACTTTTTGAGCTCAGAGCAGTTTTACATTGTGGATAGTAAATTTTGTTCGGATATCTGGCATTAAATGATACAACATTTTGACGTGTTTGAAAATATTCATTTTTGAATTTCTTTACGAAACACGCCACTTCGTAGATATATATATACCTACATGGTAATGTTAATAATTTCAGCGTTTTAAAAAGTGGCTTACATGATTGCATTGGATCTTTGTTACAAATTGCCCGGATACACTTTTTCTGAATTAAAAAGACTATTCATTTCGGAAGCATTACCCCAAATTAAAACTCCGTACAGAATATTGGAAACAACATAGCCATGATATGCCGAAAGAGCCGTGCTTCGGTCAGCAATTTTAGATATTCTACGTAAAGCAAAGACAAATTTATTGATTTTGTTGCACAAGTTGTCAATATAGTATATTGTAGTAATAAGTATATTGTAATAAAATACGAATATAAAAAAATAGAAAAAGGAAAGAGAATTTTAATAAAAAAATATGAGTAGGTATAAAACGGTATAACCCCTTGTGCCTGTACACCGCGCGCGGCATGCTTTGAAGTCGCGGCGGCGTCTTTGATAAAACACCGCGCGTCGGAGGCGGCTAGACACAAAGAGCGACACTAAGAAAATGAACAGACTATATTTATTTTATTACTATTCGTTTACACCAGGGATTCTCAAAGTATTTTGGGCAAGAGACCCCTTTTCCAAAATGAACTGATAGCTTAGACCCCCATAAACCAATTACATTAAAATCCTAGTTTTCTCTATTGATACAAAATATTTACCAACTTAAAAACTTTGCGGTTGGTTAAGTGAGTAAACTTGACATCATTAATTGGTAAAATATTAATCATTCTTATAACAAGTTGGTACACGTAACACAACTTAGGTAACTTGAAATTTTGAATAAAGCAGGGTACTCACCTAGCCGTGTAGCATGTAACGTATCTGATACTGTATCAAGTGAGTACGTAGGCACGAGCCCGCTGCGAGCCGCTCGCCCGTGAAGCGCAGTAAGTTCGTAGTGTCCCCCCTAGTGGCCGTATCACTGCGAACACAAAGGCGGCTCCCAATGTGCGCGTGGACGGCAACACGACCGTGGACGAGCCGTACCCACTTGCAAGTTGATACAGTATCAGATACGTTACATGCTATACGTATAGGTGAATACCCTACTTAAGAACTTGTGTTAATTAACAGGGTTTGACACCTCGTCGACCCCCAAAATCAGTTTTCATTTATGTCGACCCGTGATTGATGATGATGACACCGACTGTGGTCGATATCGACCCCCCACTTTGGGAATCCCTGGTATTTTAGGTACACAAATTTCGCTTTGTTAAAAGCCGTCATAAATGCCGCCAGTTCATACCGAAAGGCGGCGTCGGTTTCTTCAAAGACTCGACTGGGCGGCACGTCACAGAGGGTGGGCACGTGTCACCTCTGAAGTCCTGAAGTCACACAGTTTCGCGCGTAAACTGTTTCCGAGTGGTCGTTCCGTAGCTGTGTTTGTGTTCTGTCATTTCTGCGATATGTCTTATTCTAATCAAGAGTATTTCAATATGTTAATGTGTCTGGGTGCTAGCTAGATGAAGCCTTAGAAGTCTTGGATGTGGCTGCCCATCGGTCAATGTGGTTCCAGCATGATAGTGCCCCGCCACATTTCACCCGTTCCGTGCGTGAATACCTAAACGAGCAGTATGGAGAACGGTGGATTGGTAGAGGTGGACCAACTAAGTAGGTACGTGGCCAGCGCGGTCTTCTTTCTAAAGCAGTTTCATTTTTACCTCATCATAACCTGACCAAAGCTTTGTTTTAATTTTTTTAATTTGTCGTATTTAATATCCGTTCCAATATTACCTACCTTATTTTAACTAGGATTGATAATAATTAGGATCTGGTTTCTGTCGACGTATTGATTCAAAAACTAAAAGAAATGTTTAAAAGGATCAAAATAAAACATGTGCTACAGTAAGTAGGTACCTACATAGTATTGTTCTGTATTGCCCGTTAAACAATAAAGGTAACTAAGTACAGCTGTGCCCTTGAAATCTCACGCCTATTATCTTTTTGTACAGACGATAAGTACCTAAAATACTTTGTACCCGATAGGTAGGTACCTACCCGATAGGTACTTTACCCGATACCTACTGAGCGCTGACGCCGCGCCGCGTCTGTGTTACCATGTGACTTTCCCCATTTGATAAAATTAAATTTTAGTTTTTTTAAGGGTAATTTTTTTACTTAGTATTTCAAAATGATTACCATAAATAGAACCAACTCACGATACCTAATTACAACGTCACGGATCTGACAGGGTTTTTTTTTACATACTGTATAGGTATAGAAACAAAGCAATTCTCCTAAATCTTTGACCAAAATCTTAAGCTGCACATGACACAGTAAACAATACATACTTAGGTATCTACAAGGAAGGATGGTGTTTTCGTTTACTCATTTACATAAAAATGTTCATGACCGCCTATAATAGTAATAATAGTAATATATTACTAATAGTATAGTAGGTAAGTACATTCGCAAATCCCATGGTTAGGTACATGTACCTAAGTGTCAAATAAAAATAGGTGTAGAATACTGATAGGATGCAGTCACGAGCTACGAGACCTTAGCGCATGCGTGATGAGGACGCTTCAACAGTGTGGGAATATCGACGATAACTCCATAAATTGCTTTCACCATACAGTTGAACAAAAAATTATGGGCTTTTTTGGCACACGCACACGCATACGCACACGCACACACACACACACACACACACACACACACACACGCACACACACAACAACAACTTATAACACCCCGTCGTTTTTGCGTCGGGGGTTAATAATCTAAAGCTAATCTAATATCAGCTAATTCAGCTCTGTTAGAATTATTGTTATTTGATAACTATTTTTCGTCTAATTTGATCGGGCTATAAATCACTACATAGTATAAAACAAAGTCGCTTTCTCTGTCCCTATATCCCTATGTCCCTATGTATGCTTAAATCTTTAAAACTACGCAACGGATTTTGATGCGGTTTTAATAGATAGAGTGATTCAAGAGGAAGGTTTATAAGTAGAAAAATTGGACCCGGTAGGTGGCGCTAATAGCGGGCAGGACGATGTCTGCCGGGTCCGCTAGTAATATATAAAAGGAAAAGGTGACTGACTGATCTATGAACGCACAGCTCAAACCACTGGACGGATCGGGCTGAAAGGCATGCAGATGGCTATAATGACGCAGGCATCCGCTAAGAAAGGATTTTTTTGGAAATTCAACCCCTAAGGGGGTCAAATAAGGGTTGGAAGTTTGCATGAGATTTATATGAATCCACGCTCATATAAAATCGTAAAATTTTTGTAAAAAAATATATGTACCTAGTGTAGAAAATAGCTAGTCTGTCTTTCTATATCGGGTAAGATCGAGAAGCTGTCTCATTTGTTTGGGCTTTTAACAGGTTCGTCATTTTCGTCTTCAGTTCTACCTTGACATTTCCTACAATTGCACCCAATCAAAAGGTCGATTATGTCACAGTAAAGTTATGCCTTGTGGTAGTTTATTAAAATTTGATTTAAAAATTATACATATCCGGAAACCTGCACCATATTATGACGATACAAGACTTTGACCTCAAACGAATCTCGAATTTGAGGCAAGTACTTTTCTGAACATGACGTATGATCGAGGACCTCAACTCATGAAAGGAGCAATTATTTATTTTAAAGCAAAATATTATTTTAGAGATTTTGCGTTTTAGTTATTATTTTTTAAGAAGTCAAAATAATCTAAATCTATTATAAATCAATACTACGTGTTTAACCAACATAAAATGAAAAGTTACAAGTAAAATAAATTTTATATTTTTTGATACACACAATATATTATGTATAACAAGCGGATACCCCCGAAACTTCGTTCGCGTGGATATTAGTTTTTAGTTGTATTTTAGATAGTAAAAATCCTTTTCTTTGAGAACTCTTTGTTTTTCCTAAGCTCCTTTGACCTTGCAAAAACTGTTAAAAGTTCACTGGCGGATGTTTAGGTACATCAAAATGTAAATATCCGCCAGTGAAAGTCCAATCAAAAGCGGCCAAAAATAAAGAATGAATGAAATCGGATCACGCGTTAATGAATTACAGCTAAGTATACATTTTGACTTTCATCCTCTCTCCCAATGCAAGGGCCATAGTATGAACTTAAATCATGCCTTTCAGTTCATTCCATTCAGTAGTTTTTGCGTGATGCGCGCACAAACATACAGACAAACAGACAAAAATTTCAAAAATTGATTATGTTCTATCACTTATCCATATCATCCCCCAGTTATTATTTTGCAAAAATCTTTAATGTACAGATAGGTACGGCAAGTCTACAATTTTATTACCTATGTGTAGGTATAGATTAAGGTAGTAGGTACGTAATTTTCAGACTGAATTAATGTTTCATGTTGTAGAGGTCATTCGAATCGGTTAAGCTTTTAAAAGATAAGTTCGTACAGTTTAAAGAAATAGTTCAGTGCAATTACAGCATAGCATAATATCATTTTAAAATAAATAAACTCAGCAAGTGTGAGTCGAACTTGCACATGAAGGGTTTCGACGGACTTGGCGAAACTATATAAGAGTTCCTTGTTGACTACGGAACTCTAAAAAGCGCACAATCAGACAATTGTTTTGTTTTGCGTGAAAAGTTTCAAGTAAATAACTTTAACAATGTGGGTATGATGAGTTCTTGTAATTAAAATGGAAAGTTTGTAGTTTGCATGCATTCAATTAACCCGCATGATAAATACCTATAGCGTAAAAGTTATATCAACATCGGAATATTACTCGACATAATAATAAGTTTATTATTAGAAAAGGTCAAAATAATATACTATCTTTAAAGGAACCAAAACAAAGTCCCCGTCTGTCTGTCTGTCTGTCTGTTCGCGATAAACTCCAAAACTACTGAACAGATTTCAATAGACGGAGTGATTCATGAGGAAGGAATATATACAATTTGTGTAAATTGGTTGAAATATGACGATTATTGTTGAAAACGTCGGAAAAGTCAAGCCGCCTCGCCTGGGAGCTTTCATCGAAAACACTGCCTAATCCCATGAAGATAAAATTAAAACAATGAATGGTGGGAAAGTCGCGGGTAATTACTATTTAGATAGGTACTAACTACTACCACCTACTAGGATAGTACCTACCTACATGTGCAGAGACGGGGCGGGTTTTTTATTCAAATAAACTTTTACAAATAGGTACTTTTGAATGAATAAGTATATTATAAGCTCTAGGCCATCAGTGATCAGAGAGCGCTACAGATCGTCGTGAGTTTTTTAAAGCGTTTAATAATTTTGTGTCTCCTTATGCTACTCTAGCGGCACGCTATGATGGCCGGTTTGACGTTTGTCCGCTCATGAAGTTCCGTATTAATTGATAACGACTTTGAAGGAAATAATTGTATTACTTTATTGACGATAGTGATGTGCAGAGATTCATAAATTTTATCGAATGTAGTTTTAGGTTTAGGACTCAAAATTTATTTATTAAATTGATTTCTTAAATGTATACAAGTGTAGAAAAATCAGTTTGCACCATTTAAGGGGTGAATGTACTTGTGAATATGAACAATTTTCACTATGTGGACAAACCTCTGAAATCGCAAAAAAATATCAATAAATTTTTAAAAATGGAATCTAATACGATCGTCACATAGGATCGCTGGCTAGCACAACTACTACCTCCGGCAAACTCGCGTCAATGCTCAATGCAAAACAAAGCAGTTTCGAATTGACGTTGCTTCGAAAAGTATAAACTGTCAGTGCAATGCGATTGTGATATAGTTTTGACCTGGCTTTGGATTTCAAATATTGATACTGCATTACTGTTGACCCTTGCTCGTTAATTTGGACTCTGTTCAAGCCCTTTGTTGTGGATTTCGTCGATATGACCGAACGTACGCAGAGAACTGTTCTAAATAGTCAGACACGTGAGTTCGTAATACGCCTTCGTAACTATTTCGATCGTGAAGCTCAAAATGGAGGGCCAATTTTACCTATAACGTCAGTGGTTGAACGCGTAGCTGATGCGCTTAATATTGGACAACGAACTGTTAGACGGATAACTAAAAAAAATATGGCGAGACTGGCACAGAAGAAAATAAACTTCACACACCAAAAAAGAGAAAACGAGCAAAACCAGTCGTAGGCATCGATAGCTTTGATGCCGATGCTATCCGAAGACATGTTTACGGCTACTATTTACAGAAGGAGTATCCAACAAGAAAAAAGTTGGTGCATTCACTGAAGGAAGCTGGATTATTCTTCGGTGGGGAAAGTTCTTTAACGAAGATTTTGAAGACCATTGGATTTCGATACAAAAAATGTAACAAACGCAAAATATTGATGGAAAGATTTGATATAGCGATGGCAAGGTATACTTTTTTACGGCAAGTGAAAGAAATCAAAAATTGGCAAAATGTTGTGTTCTTGGATGAAACATGGCTTAATGCTAACCATACTGTAGGCCGTTCTTGGAACGATGACACAGCAGCATCTACTTCCAAAGTTCCTGTAGGAAAAGGATCGCGACTTATAATTTGTCACGCCGGAACCATCAACGGGTTTGTCGAAGGTTCTCTCATGGCTTTTGCGTCAAAAACCACTGGAGACTATCATGAAGACATGAATGGAGAAAAGTTTACTGAATGGTTTACCTCAATGTTGTGTAGCCTCCCTGAACCATCTATTATAATTATGGACAACGCCCCATACCACTCGATGCAAATTGACAAGCCACCTGCCCAATCCCAAAAGAAAGCTGATATCGTCGCATGGCTTCGTAAAAATGGCGTAGATGCAAACATGAATATGTTAAAAGCGGAATTAGTACGTCTTTTAAAAGAAAACAAACCAACCAAGATCCGATACGTCATTGACGAAATAGCATTAGAACATGGGCACAGAGTTATACGGTTACCGCCTTACCATTGTGAGTATAATGCGATTGAGTTGGTGTGGGCTCAAATTAAGGGATATGCTGCAAGACACAATACAGAACCCCCATTTACCACAAAAAAAATGCTAAAATTATTAGAAGAAGCTTGTGAACATGTGACTAAAGGAGACTGGGAAAAGGTTGTGAATAGAACTGTTAAATTAATAAGGGAAGATTATGAAAGAGATGTGAAAATAGATAATATTATAGAAAACGAACATATAATTATTAATGTATGTGATGATAGCAGTGACGACAGTGAAAATAGTAGTATGGACGAATCTGATTAATTATGGCCTTTTGTGGCACCTTTTTTGGTATCTTTTGTATTCATATGTTTCTTGTGTGCATATAAAGTATGTATATTCATTTTCGTTCAAATATTCAGTTCGTTCAAATAAATTAAATAAACATATACATTTTTGTTTTATTAAACCTATTTAATCAGGTACAAAAACAAAACTTAATTGTTTTTTGTTCGAGAATAAATTGACATTCCACATCACTATTGTAATGTGTCAAACCGGCCATCATAGCGTGCCGCTAGTATAATCGATTTCTCGTTTTCAGCTTGCTTCGCATCTCTGCGTTCTATTCTGGTGGTGGAGTACATCGGCCTGGAGCAGCTCACCAACTGCTTCGGTCTGTTTCTGCTGTTCCAGGGATTCGGGGCGCTTATCGGCGGACCCATCGCTGGTGAGCTATTTAATTTACATAATTTTTCTGGTTTATAAATTGTACCTAGTAGGTGTAAGTCAAATAAGCAATCAAGCTTCTACACTCACTTTAAGTAAGTAGGTACTTAGAGTGTCTTAGTAACCAGTAAGTATTTCGTTATGCTTGTTTATTATTTGACTAGCGACCCGCCCCGGCTTCGCACCCGCCATGGTTTTCTAGTAAGTATTGTCTGTGGTATTGTGGTGAAGTTAAGGTGGCGCGTGCGGCGCGGCGCCCTCTAGACTCTGGCGCCCCGGGCGACCGCCCTCACTAAGGCCGGCACTTTACAGTGTATAATCAACAATTGGTAATGCATTTAGATGAGTATAAGATAAAACAGGAAAATGAATCACGATGGACGCTGATATGAAATGATACCAAGAACTCATTGCCATTAAATTAAATTCAAAATGTTGTTCAAAAACGACGACTAAGTACCTAAGTGGATACGGTTCATACCGGTGACGCAATAAAGTAATGAAATATCGCAAAAACCTTAAATTACGTTAAATTGTTTAAGTAAAGATTTTTCCTCAACTAAACACGGTATTCCCCTTGCAAGTAAGTTGGTATGCTGGCGGTAACTGGGGTTAATTATCAGATGCTTATAAATAGGTATAAATAGTAGGGTTGTGGAATATGGTATTTTTAACAGCATGTCATCGGGTGGACCTAGAGATTTGTTTGGAGGAAACATTCCTTGTGTACCCGAGAGATGCACTAAGGAGGAATTTTTAAAATTACATGCCTAAAGAGGTGATTTCAAAAATTTTAAATCCAAGCGGACGTAGAGTACCTACCTACCTACTTTCCTACGAGTATAATATTAGAGCACATCTCTACCTAGTAATATAATAAAGAAGCAAATCTTTGTTTGGCTTTATCTCTGTAATATAATTTTTGCACGGCTTTTCCCACAGCAGACGATGGAAGTCCACTGCTGGGCAAAGCAGGCTGACACTTTACTACTACTGAATGTAGGTGCTTGTTGTTTACAATCCGGTTTACTATTTATAAACAATTCAATGCCCTGAACTTTATTACATCGATGACTTTATACAAGTTTCCGATATCAAACATGATTAGGATGTAGAAAATATTTCAAGGTCGGTTACATAGGCAGTAGGTAGAGCTACTAAATAAATACTATTTACAAAATAATTCCTTCTACAAGGCACATTTTTTTTAAACCTGCAGTTATTATCCACCATTTAATAAACCAAAACAGAATAAATAATATCAAAGTTTTGATGTAAAACGTTCAGTTAAATTCCAACTTCTGTCATCTGTTTATCATTAAAGGAAGGTAAAAACTAAAAAACGACCAAGTGCGAGTCGGACTCGCGCACGAAGTGTTCCGTACCGTTATCTATAAAACGGCAAAAAAATAATGTCTGTTGTCTGGGAGCCCCCTTAAATATTTATTTTATTCTGTTGTTTAGTATTTGTTGTTATAGCGGCAACAGGACTACAATATCATCTATGAGTCTTAGTAATAGGGTCCCGTTTTTACCCTTTGGGTACGGAACCCTAAAAACTGCATTATAAGACATAGGTATCAGCTTAAAAACAGGGTCTACTATTTGATCTACCTTGTGTACCTAGTTATAGAGTATACGAACTGTATTTAATTAATATTAAATAATTATATTAATTGTACCTAGTTATCTACTGTGCAAAAAAGATAAACTACAAATTAAACTTTTTATTGCGCCTTATTTCGGAAAATTATTATTTTAAGGGACGGGGCATACTAGCACAGGCCACAGAGTCGAAGCGCATCGAATCGTCAAGCAAAATATATGCTCATGACATATTGGCACCTATCTCTACAAGCAAGCACAACGATCAACAACTATGTGCCAAAACCGATTCAGTAAAACCACACCGTGAGCGACAAACGCAGCGCCAAAAAAAAGAAAAAAATATATGAAATTCTTTTACGTTGCCGAAGTCGCCACATAATATAGGTATGCTAACATTTAATGCAGTTTTAAAAGTGAGTGGTAATTTCCTATAAGCCCTCATACGCATTAGCGGTCAACCGCGTGTGCGGCCAGAAGGCCTACTACAATCTTTAATCTAACGATCCAATTCCGATGCTATTCAATATCGGCGCTTAAAATAAATCGCACTGAATTCGTACCATGAAGTATCTTTTTGTTTCTATATTTTTATACTAGATTATTGTTTCTTTCATGACGTTATGACGTCTATTGGGCGGATAAAAGAGTTCATGGTACGAAATAGCGATTCAGTTCAGTTTAGGTCTTTAATTGAGTCGCGATTATAGTTGATGGTAGACACACAGGCCTGTGTCACTCCGCGTGTAGGTATTAAAAACATACCTACAGGCGGCGGCCGTTGCACAACGGCCAATCTAGTAGGCTGCCACAAGCGAAGAAAGACACGCGCGCGCGCTATTTGTTCGACCACGTTCAACTTTCTCGATAGTTGCAAGATGGACACAAAACGAAAAAAAGCAAAAAGATACTGTGCAGTATTTAATTGTTTAAATACGGATCGTGATCGAAATTTAACTTTTTTTTGGTTGCCTAAAGACGCTGACAGGTAAAATCTACTTTGATTGGATTACATTATATTCCTATTTGAAATGAAATTAATTCAAACTACAAACCCTTTCTCCCCTTGTTGAACAAAGTACTATTCCAATACCCTAAAAGTAGAAAGCGCTAGATGGCGTAAGTAGTTTCTCGAAGTCACCTCGAAGTAAGCAACCCTAGAGTCCGCGGATCTTTCAAACGTATAACCACGTATAACCTATTATGAACCATAGTCCAGTGAATTAAGGCCCATATTCCCTCAAAAAAAAAAATTGGTAGGTACGTAAATGAACACGTGCTCGACTGGAACGCGAGCTAAATTAAATCATATTGTTTATCAAATTGAGTACATATTTCTTTAAAAACCATTGCGAAGTAAGGCTTCTATACCTTTAGGTACTAGTTATTATTCTGTGGTGCGGCTAACCGCGCGGCTAGCCGCTTTTATATTTTATATGCAAACCGCTCATTTTGTACGCACTAAACCGCGACAAAATTCTATAAAAGTGGATAGCCGCGCGGTTAGCCGCACACGCGGTTAACCGCTAATGCGTATGAGGGCTAAGGTATAAGGGTAAGTAGGTAATAGGTAAGTATACGTACTTACTTATAAATGACTTACGAAATCAAAAATCTTAATTAAGTATTCTATTGACCTCACTCTTGACATTGACCTGACTGTTACTGTGATCTAAAACCCAAAATATGTTGTTTTTTATGATATTAGAGTTCGTCTAAGACGGAGTGTCTTACACAGACAGATGAGGTTTTAGAGCGTACACATTGATTTTGTTAGTTAATTTCGAAATAACTACCTCATATTAAGCTCATATGGTTATTTGAACTGCACCATAACTTTACATCGATGACCATAACCGAATCACACGTTTTTAAAATTTTTGTCTGTCTGTCTGTTTGAACGGACTAATCTTCGGAACGGCTGAACCGATTTTAACGGGACTTTCACCTACAAATAGAGAATTAACCAGGGAGTAACATAGGCTACTTTTTTAACCGACTTTAAAAAAAAGGAGGAGTTGTGTTTTTCTACCTATGTACACCGATATCTCCGAGATTTCTGAACTGATTTGCGTAATTTTTTTTAATCGATAGAGAAACATTGCGACCCTGTTCTATAAAAAAATTGGATTCCAACTCCTCAATCCTGATGCTGTAGTGGACCTGATCCCCAAAACTAATGGGATTTAGAAACTTTCGGTTATTTAAATTGATATTGGGGGTGCCAATTAAAGACTTTATCGTTGTATAAACTCGAGTAGGTACATATCCAACTCCTCAACTCTGATGCTGTAAGGAATTGCATTCCGAAATCGTGGGGATCCACGGGATTTTTCCGTTTTGGGGACGGGTTACTACGATAAGCTACTTATTGTTCTGGAAAATCAAAAGTTCCCACGGGATTTTTAAAAACCTAAATCCACACGGGCGAAGCCGTGGGCATCATCTAGTATATTCAAATAAGAATCAAAATTCCTTTAGCACTGGCTGCGCTTGGAAAGCGCCGCGCTCCAGCGAGACATTGTTTCAGGTTTCATATACCCCCGTCGCACTTCAGTTTCGCACCTAGTCGAGGGGGAATTCTCGCTCCAACAGTCAACATCACCTGTCTCCGGTAGGTACCCCCTGATCAATTAGCGAGACTCTATGGCAACCACAAATAGAGCTGTATAACCATTTCAAACAGTCTAGACTGGATAAATATCGGTATTGAATATCGCTGGTACCGGTACAAAGTAGGTAGGTAGGTAAGTACCTACTTGTAAAAGTTTATTGAATAAAAAACTTTTCTATTCTATTCTATTCTGTAATGAGTTTGCTCTGGCGATGACCAACCTGTCTGCCTATCGTTGTCGTTATTTGGCAAAATATTGTATACTAGATGATGCCCACGGCTTCGCCCGTGTGGATTTAGGTTTTTAAAAATCCCGTGGGAACTTTTGATTTTCCAGGACAATAAATTACGTAATTAAAAAAACTAAAAACCCGACTGCGTAAAACAAACTAGTTCTGGTAACTGAAAAGCAAAAAACAAGCTTTGTACTTTATAAACTAGAATTTGATAAGTTCATAAACATAATTAATGTTAGAAAATGTATGGCATGCGGGGGCGAACTAATAGTCCTGAGTAGTTGGCTAAGTAATGCCCCCGCCTGCCATACATTTTCTAACATTAATTATGTTTATGATCTTATCAAATTCTAGTTTATAAAGTACAAAGCTTGTTTTTTGCTTTTCAGTTACCAGAACTAGTTTGTTTTACGCAGTCGGGTTTTTAGTTTTTTTAATTACGTAATTTATTTCTTGGTTTTTAGTGCAAAACTATGAAAAATTTTTAGATGCATATTTTTACAAGAGATAAAGTTCGTAAACTAAAACCCGATTAGGACTACGCTTAGTAATTTAATTTAATATAAAATAATAATTTAGTGTGCAGAACGCGGGGCAAGCAGCTAGTGGCGCCATCTATTATGTCTATCCGAAACTAAATAATATTTTACTTTTGCCGCTCGAACGTCGCTTCTCGATTTTTTTCGTATATAAAATATAGCCTATGTCACCCGGACCATAACAAAGAATTAATTGACACCTCATTCATCAAAATCGGCCCAGTAGTTTAGACGCTACAGAATCAGAATCGCACACAGAATCTCATACAAAAATCGGCCACAAACATACATACATACATACATAGATTGCTAAAATCATAACCTTTCCTTGTGGCTTTGCCATAGTCGGGTAAAAACTAAGGTGTGTTATTGATAGCTTGTGCACGATTTCGCAAACGATTTAATTCTTGCAACGAGTTGAGGGTTATTTAGGAGCTTTCTTGGATCTAATGCACTAATAGCCAAGCCTTCAAGCGTCCTCACTCGACTTAGGGCCACATATTATGCTTGACCTTTGGCGAATAAATTATTGCTTAAATCCACCACAGCCCTATCTAATGTATCTATCTAATCCCTGTAGTTTGTATGTAAGAATACAAGAAATAAAATATAATAATAATAAGTAATAATTAGTAATTAATAGCTAATAAACCTTTTAATTCAAGCAAATTTAGTAACCCGAACTACGAAAGACATCGAAAGAACGATTAATCAATCAATCAATTTCTCAATATAGCGCGAGCCCATAAGACGCAGTCTATAATATTATTATGTTCATAACTTCATGTATTAAAAGTATAGCGCGTTTAAGACCACTATTAGCGCCATCTGTTGAACACTGGAAACTTTAATAAGGTCCTTCATAATATTATTATTCTATTATTTTAGTGTTTGGCGATTTAAGGTTAAATTATTAGTGTTACAATAATTGATGGGAAGGGGGGAGGTGTAGGGGGGATTATGTGGAATGTAGTAGAGTGGAGTGGGAAGGGATCTTAAATAAATTACCACCAATTTACCTACTCACAGTGTAGTTGTTATTTATTTTGTTTTCTATGATTTGTCACTCCAAACTGATTACAAACATATAGATTGTATATATTTTCGTATTTGCCTTTTAAAGCGCTTTATTTTGATACCCCACTCGAGGGTCTTGAGGAAAAAAATTTTTTTCAGCTCGCACATTAAAGTGCATAAAATCCGCCATTTTGAATTTTTATTAATTTTATGTACCCAGTAACATTTGCGCTGTTAAGACAAATCTAATGACGTATTATTTATCAAAATAGGTTGAGTCGTTGAGTAGTTACGAACTGACATAGGAAACGGTCATTTTCTATGATTTATCACTCCAACTTATTTTTTCAAATATATAATTGTATACATTTTTGTATTTGCCTTTTAAATCCCTTCATTTTGATACCACACTCGAGGGTCTTGAAGAAAAAATTTTTTTTCAGCTCGCACATTAAAGCGCATAAAGTCCGCCATTTTAATTTTTTTTTAAATTTAGGTACCCTATAACATTCGCGTCATGAAGACAAATCTAATGACGTATCATTTATCAAAATCCGTTGAGCCGTTGATTAGTTACACGCGGACATAGGAATGGACATACATACACACAGGTGAAACACATAACCCAGTCGGGTAAAAAGTAGCTTATCTGTAGAAACCCGTCCCCAAAACGGAAAAATCCCGTGGGATCCCCACGATTTCGGAAAACAATTCCTTACAGCATCAGGGTTGAGGAGTTGGATATGTACCTACTCGAGTTCATTCAACGATAAAGTCTTTAATTGGTACCCCCAATATCAATTTAAATAACCGAAAGTTTCTAAAACCCATTAGTTTTGGGGATCAGGTCCCCTACAGCATCAGGATTGAGGAGTTGGAATCCAAATTTTTTTTAGAACAGGGTCGCAATGTTTCTCTATCGATTAAAAAAAAAATTACGCAAATCGGTTCAGAAATCTCGGAGATATCGTTGTACATAGGTAGAAAAACACAACTCCTCCTTTTTTGAAAGTCGGTTAAAAAAGTAGCCTATGTTACTCCCTGGTTAATTCTCTACTTGTATGTGAAGGTCCCGTCAAAATCGGTTCAGCCGTTCCGAAGATTAGCCCGTTCAAACAGACAGACAGACAGACAGACAGACAGACAGACAGACAGACAGACAGACAGACAGACAGACAGACAGACAGACAGACAGACAGACAGACAGACAGACAGACAGACAGACAGACAGACAGACAGACAGACAGACAGACAAAAATTTTAAAAACGTGTGATTCGGTTATGGTAGCGTTCAAATAACCATATGAGCTTAATATGAGGTAGTTATTTCGATATTACAGACAGACACTTCAATTTTATTTATTAGTATAGATAAATAAAAACAGGGACTATCACCACTCGATTCGATGTCTCTCAGATGCACACAAAAGCCGTTTCAACTTTGGTCATGTGCAGCGTATATGGGCATTGACGACAGTACTTAACCAAAATGTTACCTACCTTCTATTAATATATATATAGCTGCTCGTGCTGATTCATTGACTGACTCACTGATTGATCACCCCTCCTGTAAAATTTTGTATGAAAAATTTTTTTTTCACTAATGGTTTCGTATAGAGGACAAAAATTCATTCGGAACAAAAATATGGAGAGAGCTGATGATTGAGGATTTCGGAGACAGGTGAGCAGCACGCTTATGGTATTGAAGATAGGTGGGGGGTGCTCGAACAAATGTCACTCGAAACGTCATCCAATTGGCAGTTAGCTGAAAAAAAATTCAAAATGGCGAAAAAAAGATGGCCGCCATACAAATTTCATCGGTCTCCATCTCGGAGGGTATAAAAGATGGAAGAGTGGTTTCTTCGCAAAAGATGATGAGAATCCAAAGGTCTACTTGATGAATTGAAAAAAAAATCAAAATGGCGGAATTTATTTTTCCATAGAAAATGTATGGCGAATATTGAAGAGACTACAAGTTGTAAACTATGCAAGGCTTTGATGCGATTCTTTGGAGAACTCTCAAAGAAAAATATGGAAAGACATGATGATTGAGGGTTTGGAAGATGGATGAGGAGCCCGGGCAGGGTATGTTAGATAGATGGGAGGTGCTCAAACAAAAATTACTCAAAACCTCATCCAATTGGCACTGAGCTGAAAAAAAAACAAAATGGCGGATTCAAGATGGCGGCTATACAAATTTCGTCAGAGTCTATCTCACCAAGCATAAAAGATGGAAGAGTGGTTTCTGGGAAAAAGATGATCAAGACCTAAAAGTCTACTTGATGAACAGAAAAAAACAAGATGGCGGAATTTATTTTTTTCACACAAAATATATGGCGAATATTGAAGAGACTATAAGTTGGGAAACTATACAAGACTTTGATACGGTTCCTTTTCAAAATTTGTTTTTATGGAAGAACTCTCCTTCTGGCAAATGATTCGGAGAAAAAAATTTGGAGAGTGATGATGATCGAGGGTTTGGAAGATGGATGAGGAGCACGGCCAGGGTTAAAGATGCTGAAAATGATAGAAGAAGGTGGAGGCTGCTAAAACAAAAATAATACTGAAATCCCCGCGGTCCGCTTTAGCGGGCCGCGCAGCCAAGCGCCCTACTAGTTAATATATATATAGCTGCTCGTGCTGATTCATTGACTGACTCACTGATTGATCACCCCTCCTGTAAAATTTTGTATGAAAAATTTTTTTTTCACTAATGGTTTCGTATAGAGGACAAAAATTCATTCGGAACAAAAATATGGAGAGAGCTGATGATTGAGGATTTCAGAGACGAGCGAATGGCACGCTTAAGGTATTGAAGATAGGGGGGGGGTGCTCGAACAAATGTCACTCGAAACGTCATCCAATTGGCAGTGAGCTGAAAAAAAATTCAAAATGGCGAAAAAAAGATGGCCGCCATACAAATTTCGTCGGTCTCCATCTCGGAGGGTATAAAAGATGGAAGAGTGGTTTCTTCGCAAAAGATGATGAGAATCCAAAGGTCTACTTGATGAATTGAAAAAAAATTCAAAATGGCGGAATTTATTTTTCCATAGAAAATGTATGGCGAATATTGAAGAGACTACAAGTTGTAAACTATGCAAGGCTTTGATGCGGTTCTTTGGAGAACTCTCAAAGAAAAATATGGGAAGACATGATGATTGAGGGTTTGGAAGATGGATGAGGAACCCGGTCAGGGTATTGTAGATAGGTAGATAGGCTCAAACAAAAATTACTCAAAAACTCAATTGGCACTGAGCTAAAAAAAACCCAAAATGGCGGATTCAAGATGGCGGCTATACAAATTTCGTCGGTGTCTATCTCATCAAGTATAAAAGACGGAAGAGTGGTTTCTTAGCAAAAGATTATCAAGACCTGAAGGTATACTTGACGAACAGAAAAAAAATCAAGATGGCGGAATTTATTTTTTCACACAAAATATATAATGGCGAATATTGAAGAGACTATAAGTTGGGAAACTATACAAGACTTTAATACGGTTCCTTTTCAAAATTTGTTTTTATGGAAGAACTCTCCTTCTGGCAAATGATTCGGAGAAAAAAATTTGGAGAGTGATGATGATCGAGGGATTGGAAGATGGATGAGGAGCACGGCCAGGGTTAAAGATGCTGAAAATGATAGAAGAAGGTGGAGGCTGCTAAAACAAAAATAATACTGAAATCCTCGCGGTCCGCTTTAGCGGGCCGCGCAGCCAAGCGCCCTACTAGTTCTTATTATATTTTTGTTCTATTTAGCACGTGACAGTACCAAGACTAGATGGATAGATGGAGTGGAAAGTGGTCCGAGGACCTGAAGGAAAGAGGTTCCTGGAGAAAGTAGAAGATCTCTGATCGTGTCAGGTAAGGAATGCTCTAGATAAGACTGCAAGGTTTGCAAAGGGCTGTAGTGCTAAAAGTAGTACTTAGGTAAGTATTAGTTACTTTACAAAAAATTTACTTCAAACTACCTAAATTAATTTAACTAACCATACTTACCGTCTCACTATCACGAACTCAGTTAAATTAAATATACAATATAGGATAATGATTTTAACTGAGAGTATTTCAAGAAATGCCCAAGTAGGTAAGTAATTAGTTTAATTGGAGCCGGCCTCAGAGGAATACGCTGACGTGGACGCCTTGACCGCGTTACCCGTTCCAACGTGACTTCTTCCTATTGTACCTACTACTTATGTAACCAGATTATTTTCATACTGAAATTCTAAAGTTTCTGGTGCACTTTGTGATACTTTTAGCTTGTTTCACCACCTTCTGATAAGTATCGTATAGCTTATTCAAAACTTTTGTCTTTATCACTTGACATAAAGTAAGAGAGTGACAAAACTTACGTTTAGGCCAAAGGTTTAGGCTATCCGACACTTATCAGAAGGCGTGAAACAGGTTCTTAGCATTTTATTCTGATCTTAATACTCAATTCAATTCTTTCCTTCAAAATGTAATTGGAGGGTTTTTCAACAAGAAATTCTCGAAGCTCGAAGTTGGGTCGTTGGCGGTCATTGACGGTATGATGTCACACCATTGACGCGTCTCGTAGAGCGCGTAAAGCCGTGGCGTAGGTCCCACGCCTAATCTCTCAGATCTTGTCGGATTGCCGTCCCATCCAGGGCCGGATTAACCCTATCGGGGCCCCTAGGCCCTTTTTATATTTGTATACTTCCTCCATTAAGAATTTTCTCAAAAAAAAAATTTGTTAGATGAAGCTTTTTTTTTTCTTGTTGCGTGGCGCGCTTCGACTAGGGCCCCCATCGACAAGGCGCTCACGGGGCCCCGTGGGCCCCTAGTCGGTGCGAGGCCCCTAGGCAGTTGCCTAATTCGCCTTATGGATAATCCGGCCCTGGTCCCATCGGACAATGTGAGTAACGGAAAAGAGAATGCACTTTTGTATGCGAAAGTAGAGGATCAAGCCGGTTCTGCATCATGGGTCCACTTCTTTCCCACGGGTCAATTTATATATAAAAAACACAAAATCCCGTTTGCCGTGATGCTTGGCCGATTCAGCATCAATTTGAATAAAAAAGTGCGCTCGCGGGGGCTACCTGCCGGTATGCGGCCCATGACAAAAGCGCATCCGCGCCAGGTACCCGAGGCAGGCAACCCCTCCGTACGCAGGTAGCAGACCCTTCGGCAACTATGGACTCTTGCTTTGCTATGGTTTCCATTATTATCCGACTTCATATAAAAGTGTACTACGAGCTATGAGTTTATCTTGTTATTTCATGATAATTATAATGAATGAAAAAATAGAATTTTATATTTACTTATTTATAGATTTAAATATGATTAATAGCTAATGTATGTTATACAAGCAATGCGAACAATTTCAATTTCAACTAACCTAACCTTTATAGTTCTTATTATTCACTATTTAATTAATTACAAAGAAAATATACTCGAACTTAACTGTTGAGGAATTGAACCCAAGACACACTCTATTATAAGACCGCCTATTGACGGTGGTCAGTTTGTCAATAAATTCATTTCACAAGTATAAATTGAAAATTTAAAAACCCCTGACATTCGCCATCTTGGATTTGCATACTGCTATTCTACTAGTCAAGCCCTTTCATTTGATACCCATACTCTTGAAACGCGGCTGAAAAACATGTCTCCCTCTCTTGCGGCTGTCGGACCGGTTCGACAAGACTATGTTATCCTAGTTTAGACCTTATAGTTAAAATTATTAAGAGAGTTGTGAAAAATATGTAATCTGTCATTTTGTAGCGGTGGCCATCTTGGATCGATTTTCATCAAACATAGCTAACAATACTTTTAATTAATTCACCTTTCAAACAAAAAAAAAAACCGCATTCAAATCGGTTCACCCGTTTGAGCGCTACGGGGGAACAGACACACACACACACACATTATTTGTCCGACCTGGGAATCGAATCTGGGACCTCGCGATCTGCAGTCGAATATGTTAATCACAAGACCAACGAGGCAATTACATCATAACTTACTTGTACGTTTCAAAGAATTTACCCTAATAATAGAATAATTTATAGCTCTATGCACGAATCTACCTGTTCGATTTTTTTGTCCATTAGATTTATGCATTTTACGATCTCACCAACCCCTTGACACGCACAAACTTGTCTGATTTTTTATTACTCTTTTATATTTTATCATCCCATTATCTTCGGGGAGGTATGTAGACAGGAAAAAATATTGCACGCAGGTGCAAAACAGGTGTTCAAGCATGTTGCTGCACGTCTAAGAGCATATAGTATAAGAACGATACATTTCAATTTTTCTAACACAAGTTTACTCAGTGCGACATCGTTAGGATCTCAGTCTAAAATAAGTCTTAAATATTAATTAGCTGTCAGTAGTAGAGTAGTAGAGTCAGTGTGTTGTGAACCTACATATTTATTATGGCGGTAAGTGTGTAATTGCACCAATTATTTAAATAATGATAGCTTATAATATTTTTTAGTGACAAAACCCAGGGACATACCTAAATTGCTCTAAAAGCCAACAGTTCAAATAATCATTTATAAGGTTTGACCATATTGTGACATGGTGATAATAAACCCTCGTATTTTTAGTTTTAAGTTTTCGTGAGTAATTATCACCATTATATCATGTTCTTAAATTGACGTTCAAAAAGTGTACAGTGTACCAATTTTGAATAAAGTTTATTTGTCTTGACTTTGTAACTAACATCTTGATTCGTTAGTAATGGGACTTTTATAAATTGTAACAAGTACTTTATAAATTGAAGTTAATTTAATTAGTTTATGTAATTTTATTTGTTGAAATATCATCTTTTTATTTCAGGACTCGCAGAATGATGAATTCACCTATAAACATTACTACTATCCACTCAATGTGTCAGACGATCAAGATGCGAGTGATTGTGCGTCAAATAATAAAAAGACTGCTTCAAAAAAGAACAAAATGATGGAGCAAAACAATATAGATGTATTTTTTGAACAACCAAAAAAAAAGAAGAGAACTACTATTTCTTCAACGGTAGCGCAAGCGACTGAAGGAGGTCTATCGTATATCTCATCCAATGATGGTGATGGTGTCAGTGCAACTCATCTCATCAAAATAGATGTCTATGACATGAAGAATCTGAAAGGGGTTTCACCTCTTGAGTACTGGAAACATGCAGATTTACGATTAAAGTACTACGCGAATTCAGACGCTGATAAATTTTATCACGCCACTCGAGATATTATTTACAACATAACAAAGCAGATCGCAGGAAGAAATGATTGTAAAAAATATTTTATCGACAGAGATGTCAAACAATAAAAATACCTATAAATTATTCCATCGTAAAAAATATAACTATTTAAAAGATGTTTAGACGGATTCCTAATGATGGGCGTATACACATGTGTTTTTAATAAATTCCTAAACCGAGTCCCCCACTCTTCATCGACGGAACAAAGTATAAAAGTGTTTTGCCCTGAGAGACGAACTTCATATTCTATTTCACTACGTCAAAACCATACAATGTCGTCTCAATTGTGTGAACTGAACGAGACCATTTATGATGAAGAAATGGTTTCACTATGTGAAGAAGTGGAAGAGGAAAATACGCTCAATTTTGAGGATATCGAGATCGAGTTGTGTGAAGACATACAAGATGAAAATCATTATTCCAGTCCAAGTCCAAGTCTCTACAGCCCGGTTGAATTCATTGAGAGGGAAGATGCTCTATTTGGAATACGAATACCAGCAACAGACTATGAAGACTCTGAGCAAGATTCACTCCATTCGTTCTCACAAGATGAAAATCATTATTCCAGTCCAAGTCCAAGTCTCTACAGCCCGTTCTCATCACAGTGTACACTTAAGTTATCGTTACTTTAAGATTTATTTTAAAAAAATGGTATGTAAATAAAACTATAGTTATTCAAAACAATATTTTTTTTATTTCATTACCTTATAAATAAAGTCATAAACATATATTGTACAAGTTGATCATTATACAAAGTATTATCAGAAAATATATTAAGAAATTGTGACATTGAGATGTTGTTATATTTAAAATATATATAAACTAAACAATACATTCCGCAAAATGGGCTGAAATAGTTCTGAAGTACTTTATTATTATGACTCCACTTCTTACAATTGTTTTTCAAAAACATTTCATGATAATCCATTGGTTTTCGACCAAACGAGTCAAAATATTCACCAACACCATTAGTATCCACGTATATTGCTACCCAGTGAGATCCAGGTTTTGTATCAGGATCTAAATTAGAAATTAAATAAGCCGGTGGTGTTAAATAGATCGGTATCTTATTTGCTGCAAAAACATTGAAGTGAATATTTGGATCGATTATGTTTAAATATTTCCCAATCTCAGTAGTATCCATTGAAAACTTAAATAGAAATAAATTTAAAAGTAAATAAGATAATCTTCTTGATTGAATGAGTGGTTAACAAATGACTCAAAAATTAAATACCCGCATTTATATTCATTTTTAACTATTGTAGTCTAAACTAACATCTCGATTTTTATTAATTTCAATTACATTGTCAAACTCTGCGTATACAATACAATTAAGAGTTGTTGTTAGAGCTCTTTCAAATCGAACTTCAAATCTTACACTACCCCGTTTTATGAGATTCCAGTGGGAGTTTGAATTAGCAGATAAATCAGGAGTTAAATCAAAAGCAAGCAGACAATATCCATTATTATACTCCTCCTTAGAGACGTCATTTCCATCATTCAAGAAATGAATTCCTGTTCCAGAGAATAAAGTATGATATGCACTCGTGAACATATTATTATCAAAAGAGGGTGTTAATGTTTTTGATGGTATAGATTGGCCATCAACATACAAACCGAACAGGTTAAGTCCGTGATTACCAAAATTAAAAGGGTTTGTATTTAAAGATCCATTAAAGGCCGAATTTCCTACGAAACCAACTATACATCTTTTGGGAATTTGTCCTAAAAATACATTATCAAGCATTTTTCCCTGAATCCCTGATGGAATCGTTAAGACTTTAACTTCAGCACGAGTGACAGGATATTTTGCAGTTGTAGTAGCTAATACTTTCTCATGTGCAATTAATACACTGGGATTGATCCGAACTTTGCGCATTACAAGGCTAGCACTAGATATATGCACTTTGAATTTACTATCTGCTGTTGAACACATAAGATTAAAAGTATCTTTAGAACGTACTAGTTTTAGACGCATTTCGACACCGTTGATTAAAAACTTATCTTGATTAAAAATATCAGCATGTATGTGACCAATCATTTCAATAGTTTGACTTTCCTTTGCTAATTCTTCTCTTTTTGTGTATCCTTGATTTGAAGCATCACATGAATCCATTTTCGAGGCTGTATCTTTATACCAAAGGCCACAAGTAAGATGAGATTTCTTAGCAGCTGCACCATAATTAAGCAAAGTCTCGATGTAAGCTCGATACCCATAAGTGTTGTTTGGAGGTGATACGAGCTTTTGATTTAAATATATGTCAACCTGACTAAAAAGTGAGTGTAGCCAATTGTTAACTGGAGCAACATTAGTCGTCGCCGAAATGCTAGTTGCATCAGCATTCTGAACTTTAGCTTTTATGTGAAGTAGGGTATGAGATAAATCAATGTAATCATCTCCATTTCCAGGTACTAAAAACTCAATGGGACCATCATCAGTCAACGATGAAATGGGGTTGTAATGAATCCATTGTCCTCCCTCAATACTAGTTTGAGTTGATGGTAAAGCAAACAAATCCAACTCAGATTTTACGCATTCACAGGAGTTATGATGTAAAAATGACATTATTTAATTTTAACTTTTATGAAAAATATCTTGAATATTACTCTGTTTAATTTTCTTAGTACCGTTCCGTTTGAGAGTATTCTTAGGAGTGATACGTTTCCTTTTTTGTCGCCTAATTTTATATCCTGATCCTCTCATTATTGAATCAATTTTTTTGTCAGCTTTTTGTTTTAGATTCGAAGTTGCTGTTTTTAAACGTGATCTCATAGATTCATCCATAGGTTGCACATTTAACATATCAGATAATAGACCCACACCAGCATTCAAAGCTTCTTTACCCACAACTTTTGCACCACTTTTCAAAAGTGGAAGAACAGATCTGAATAGTCCACCCAAAAAACTACCAATACCATGACCTCGCTGATAAGGTGCACCTTTATAAATTGCACCAATACCAGTACCAGCTTGATGAGAATAATAATGTAAGTACGGACACGACATTTTAAATACACTTTTTCACTTGATTCTCTTAAAATGTACTTTAATACATGTGGTCCCAAACTGGAATGGTACTTTTCGACCTGTACTCGTTCTTATATCTATTTCTATCACATCGAACTCTCTACGCATGACAGGTACATAATGAGGCGGTGAAAAAATATGCATTTTATTAGCCCCGTATACATAGACTGTTGGATCTAGTGGTGCGATTCTGAGAAGAGGGGCCATAACATCTCCAACAATTTGTGGCTCTATTATATCACAATAAATGAACAACTGAGATGGCAATCCTAATTTTAAATTATAAGGATATGTTCCAGTTTTATTTTGAATTAGGTTTGTATTTGGTTCAAAACCGAGTTGTAAACATAACTTTGTTGACAACTTAAGTACATCAATGAAGGTATTCGTACATAATACCGATACTTGCTTCTTTATTTCATCATAATTAAACATTATTCCAGCATCGGTATTTTTATTTAATTCAGCTACAATATGATCAATGCTATCATAATTCATGACAGGAATACGGTTTCTATAGTGCACTAATGAACTTATATCTTCATCGGGTATTGTAATCCACTTTGATGTATAAATAACATTTTCATACTCTCGAACCGTATACATAGTGCAAGGATATTGAAATTCAACAACTCCAACGTGCCATTCTCCTTCCAAAATAAGTGATTTTGGTAATTTTGTTGAGAACATGGTCGTCGTGTTTTCCGGGAAGTATTCCATTGAACTATTACTAAGTAAAGTTAAATAAAAATTGTCTTCCATCATCCTATCTGATTAAGACTGGATTCTAAAATCCAACTGTTAAACTTATCAGGATAACCTTTCCACTTGACAAGTACTTCTTTTCTGTTACCTGAGTAGCGAGACCGTAGTATTTTATCAATTTTATATTGAGTGGTGGGGCTATATGTAACTTTTTGTAATTCATTCTCATAAAAAGTACCAACAATAGGTTCACTTTGAAGATCTTTAATAGTATATACTACTCTGGACATGTTATTTTTTATACCAGTTATAATAAATATTTCATCACTCCAATTTGTCTCATATCCTTTTTGAAAAATGTGCTTATATTTTGTTATTCTTACATGATCTCCAATCGAAAACTTAGACTGTGGTATAGCACTGATTTTATTATTTATATTTCCATATAAATTATTCCAAACTATCATAATGTTATTAAAATTAACTTCAAACGGACACATTTTTATGCTTGAATGGAAGCTATGATTATAAGAATAGAGTAAATCTTGTAAAATATTAATATAAGTATAGGTATTTTTATGTGTAAAATAACGCCACATTTTAGTTTTTAATGTCCTCTGAAATCTTTCAACTACACTTGCTTTAATATCTGGGTTGTTGGTTGTGTAATAATTTACATTTTTACTTTTAAAGTATTGTCTAACATCTTTTGATACGAATTCGGTACCTTTATCTGATTGTAAGTGGGTGGGAGTTGCATTAGCTTCAGTAAATATGCTTTCAAATGCTTGTTTTATACTTTCAGAATTTTTCTTTTTTAGGGCTCTAGCGAAAGCGTATTTACTAAAAACATCAATAACACAAAGAATATAATTAAAACCTTCATTATATTGAGAATAAGTACGCATATCACTTAAATCTGCTTGCCAAAGTTCATTAAGATTAGACAATATATATTTATTCCGGGGGAATTTTCGATGCACAGGCTTATGTAATGTATAAGTTTCCTGAGCTTGCAACCATTCTTTCACTTGCTTTCTATTCATTTTACCTTTTAATGCTCTTGATAATTTCTCTGCGCTTCCATAACCAGCAGGATTGGACACATCGTAATATATATCTTTGATGTCTAATATGGATTCCATCTTTCCCAAACGTCCTGTTTTTTCCTTAGTTTGTATGATGTTAAAGTTTTTGGACTTTTATCATCAATTGGAGAACTATGTCTTCTGGATTTTGGTGATATATTACTAATATTTTCAGAAGCTTGAGGGTTACCAATACATATTAAGGGAACCCCTATATCTTTTATAGTTTGGATAAATTTTTCCCATCCATTAGGCTTGGGGCGTTTTAATGGTCTCAAGGTATAATTTACTAGATCCACTATATTACTACCATCTACAGCTTCATTATCTACGACTATCAATCCATCCTTTTTCCAACAAATTTTTTCTTTATTGTTTAACAGAGTATTTAACAATATTTCACCTTTTTTTCTATACGTTTTTGGTATAAGTTTGTTTATATAAGTAGGGGTATATAAAATTTCAATCGGTAGCCCAAGTACGTGCTTATCATCATCTGATTCCGCATTAACTGCTGAATCATTGTCTTTCATTTCCTTTTTAAATATACTGTTATTGTCATAGTTTCGATCGTCCTCTACAGTGACTGGTAATTTAATTGGTTTTCTCTCTCCTTCGGTAATATGGAGATATCTTTGTAAAATTTGCGTGTATAACGTCCATTTTTCACGATCATCTAGTTTACTTTTCAGTATTTTTTGCATTTCTTTATCTAATCTTGACAAAGAATCGTCAGATGCAATATTTCTTGATTTTAGTCTTTCAATGACCTCTGGTTCAATAAGAACCATTTTTTTTGCGTGTTCCATTTTTATATTAAATTAAACAACCCATTTAAAACAGCTCCCAAAATAATAGGCAGAAATGCTCCTCCTTTTTGAATGATAATACGTTTTCGTGATTTATTTTCCCCTTTCTTTATTAATTTTCTGAGAATAGTTTTGTGTTTTTTTAACTTAGTCTTCTCACAATCCTTTAAAGGTAGTTTACCATTTAGTATATTGAAAATACACTCGCAAATACAATTGATTTCCTCGTCCTTACACACTTTCAATAAGGCTGTTCGGAATTTTGGTTGAAGTGTGTGTAAAGCCTTTAGTAAATTTTTGTGTGTTTTTACTCGTGCAGACATTGTTTTACAGTGATTCTGAATACATATTTATATTAACTTTGTAGAAAAGAAGCAATTCAATTTTACAGACGATTCTCTTGTCTCTTTATTGGGGGTATTTTCTTTAAATATTTCTTTGATATACTCACAAACACGATTAATTTCTTCTTTCTTAAGAGAGCGAAGTAAAATTTTACGATATTTTGGTTTAAATGTTTGTAATGCACACCTCAACTTTTTCGTGTCTTGCGTAGTACTTCCTTCAACCATTATTTGCTACTGACAAGAATTGAGTCATGCAAACCATATTTAAACCCCTTTTTAGGGATGTATACTACACAATCATTAGAAGTATTATCAATCTTAGTTTTAAAACGACATGAATCATTTGTATTTTGCTTTAAATCAATCATTAAATAACCATGAGGTTCTGTAGTGGCATCTTTATAAGCCTCTTCAACAAACTTTGAATTCTCAGGAAATACTTGACGTGCTAAATGGCGAATTTGTGTTCGGTCTCTGGGATTTTTAAAGTAAATTATGTAACTTGTATTTAGAGAAATATCTCGTTGCCCTTTCCCTTGATGAAAAAGATTTTGTGTGATATAAAATACACTTAAATTTCTGTGGTGACTACCTTTAGTAAAAATATCAACAACACGACCATCTGACTCCCTCATAAGATCATCAATTATGACTAATCGAGGATGTTTTCCATCAAACATACTCATTTCAGGAATTCCTTGAATGTAAGTTACATTTTCTAGATTGTATAGAGGCTGCATTTCATCGTAACACCACAAAATTTGATCAAATCGTGTATTACATATATCATTACAGTGTTTTAAGAAATTTGTCACAAAATGTGATTTACCACATCCACTCGGTCCTGCAACTATAGCAGTAAATGGATGGAGAAAATGATACATGTTCAAAAATACGTGTAGTTTCAGTTGAATTAGATATAGAAATGGGGAATAAAGTAATAAGACATTGATTTAAGTATACATTTATTCATAATTATATCTTAATTTTCTATACAATTTATAACTTAAAGATACATCTATACATTGTAGCACTTACTTAAAAAATAACATCGAGTCTTACCGCAAATCATTAGTAATCGACTTTATTTTGTAATGACCCCAAGCTAAAGTGTTGGTAGAGTTATTAATTAAAAACCGTTTAGTATCTGAATGTGATAATGATATTTTATTATTTTTTTGAGTAAATATTATATGCTTTATCGATCTGAATCTATACATTTCACATAACTCATTTTTTTGTTCAAATAAAACTGTTTTATAATTCTTAATTTTAAAATTTTTGGTAACCGATTTGTTTACGCCTTTTGCTTTAGCAATGAATTTATTTTGTGTATTAAAAGCATACACTTTTGATCTCAAACCAACAAATTCAGTCATAATAGTACCATTATTTTCATCCTTAAAATAACCAATTTTTTTTTTATTTGTCTGAGGAATATCATAACTATTATTAGAGGGGTAATCCGAAGTATCAAAGTATTTATTTAAGTCAGGTTTAATGTCATCATAAAAGTTATCAGTAAAAATGTGATATATGAAACTATCTGTGTCTGTATAAAGCATTTTACAACTTGAGCCATATTTCTTTTTCATATATTTGTAATGGAAATCATACATAAGAGTTTTAGAAATATCTAAAATACAAAATCCTAAGTAAATAGGTTTATTATAAAGTAATTTAGTTTTTCTCAATTGTATAGCAACCAAATTTTCTGAAAATATTGAGACACTATGAAACTCAGGTCTCGCAATAAATTTTTGAGCACCAACAGATTTTCCCTTATCTTCCCAATGTGTACATAGTTTGACATCTACACGTTTTTCAATGTTCTCCATTGTTTTCCCAAATATTGAATTATTCATTAACTTATAGAAATCCTTTTCAAAATCAGATTGGGCAGATGTACGTAACTGTGTGTTTAAATCAATATATTTTTGTAGCCAAGGACTTTGATTGAATTTTAAAATCCGATGAATTTTTTTTAGTTTTAAACCCATTTCTAGGCACTGTATAAGATTTCTATAATGAATTACATACTTAGTTTTATCGAATAGATTTGGAACTAATTTTAAAGTTTTACTCCCTCCAACAAGTATATTCTCTGGACAAAGAGGAAAATCGGTATGTAAGTCATGTAAAGCTTCGGGATATTCTAAGTCTACTTCTAGAATATAACCCACATCAGAATCAATCGGTATGTTGAAATTAGTCTCACAATTTACCCATTCAAATCCACCTGTAGGAAGGTATTGAGACATAGCCCAACCATATAAATTATTAGCGTCTAAGTATGCGAGATAAGATGATTGAATTTTCTCATTAAAATTTGCCATGTACTTATTATTGGCTTGTGCATAGCGGTTACTGCACTGTGAAACACCACCGCGTATACCTGATTTTACGAATGCAATTTTTTCAAAATCTGTTAATAAATCTAATGTTATTTGTGTGTACTTTAACATTGCATCCCAACTAAGACCTGGTGCTGTATAATAATGAGCAGGATCTAAATCATAAGTTTTAATACAAACGTTTCTAAAATTTTCAAATATATCTGTTAAAAGTAATACATCCGTTTTCAAGTATAAATCAGAGTAATCACTCATATAAAGACATTTAAAATGGTTCCAAACATCTCTAGCATGTTTATAATCTTCATTTGAAATAGTACTGTTTGTAAGTGTACTGAAAAATTGATTCTGTGTTGGAAGTGATGTTAAATTTAAGGAGTCAAATGATGTCATATATTCGTATGGGTATACACCTTTACGTTTTAAATAATAAATATCTTTTTCACTTTGAAAATTTCTTCGCAATTCGATGAAATCTTCATCATTTAAATTATTTGTTAACGATTCTAGACTACTAGATAAAAATTTAAAAGAATCAATAAACCTCAATTCAATTTGTTTGTTCGTGATTTGTGTCTTTTTTGAAAACGAAATATATCGTTCTTTATTTTGGGGTATGACATTTATTGCACCTTCTGAGAAATTCAATGCATGCACAATGAAATGAGCATCGTAGTTACTAAGGTTATGTAAAATTATCGGTATAAATTGAGGAGTTTCTAACTTTTTACTACAACTTTTGTGGCAGACACCTACAAAAACTCCAGTGTATTTATTATATGCTATTTCGCGATCCGATTTTAGTTCTTTTTCACATATAAGACATGTAGATATTGCAGATAATTTTTCGTTGTCATTTATCGTTAGAGGCAGTGGATTAACTTCAATTAAATGATCATCATAAATTCGTTTTATATCATCATTTAAGGTCTCCATAAACACTTTGGCACAATCAGTACCTGTATATGTTTTATATATTGATAGACTATCATTAAATGTACATTTGATATAGTATCCAAAGCTATATACTTCATGTTTTTGAAAATTTGTTGTGTATGAGGTAGTTGGATCATTATCACATCCTTGTATAGGATTTAGAAATGCTTCAAAATCTGCGTAAACAACAAAAGGCAATTTGAGCTTTCTCTCATATTTATTAAATGTTAATTTAGCTTTCGTGATATCGGGCATATCAGTTTTAATGTGATTACAATCAAACTTTTGATGTGATTTTAATTTACTCTCCGATTGAAAATATAGTAAGCAACCATCGCAAATAAATGTGGCGTGGTGATGTTTGTTTAATTGTTGACCAACTAGCCTGGAAAGATTTTTTATATAACAATAATGACCATTAGAACCATTATTTATGTATAATAAATTTATGTGTTTATGTTTTCGAGATTTTGTGAAATAGAGAGGACCAATAATCTTCGTAGAATTGCTTTTTGTGTCATGTTCAAGTCCAAAAACATTTATACTAATATTATTTAATGTCTCAAATTTACTGATATCTTTTAATTGTACTGGAAATGAAATATTTGTAAAATCTAAAGAGTTTTGTTTCGTTATATATGAAGTCACTCTGTTTGCATTCACTTTGACTGGATACAAAGCGGAAAGTATAGCCCATTGAAAGCATCTATTGTCATTATTTTTTACATTAATAATAGCAAGTTTATGTTTGATATCTATTGGTAAATCTATATAAGAGTTCCCTTTTAACGGGTTTAATTTATTTATATTTAAATCCACATAATTAATTTTTTTAAGACTCCAACCACTATCTTTCTTTTCAAAATTACAAACTTTACTCGAAGTTTCAGCTAATAAATCCGAATAAATGGTATTAATTTCATCACCTAAACAGAATGTATAGTTACACGTTTGAAAGTCAAATGAATTTTCTAAATTTTTTGATTCTTGAATAAAGTCACCGTTTAAAATGAAGTTAACTTTAATCAAAGTATGCTCTTTTAAAAGCGTATGAAGCAAGTCATGAACAATATTTTTAATGGAATTAAAAAAAGATTCAGGCGTCTCAAATTCTAAATTATTATTGGAAATCCTGTATGTTGCTATCCGTCGACCAAAAGCATTTTCTATTAATTGCACGTTGGTTAAGTTTTGTACCGAACTATTAAGAAGTACATTATTCATATGTTTCTTGCTTTTAAGGTGGTTGGTATAGTACTTTCGACTAATATTTATTTTACAGTAAGGACACTCAACACTATGATATTTTGTAGAACTTACAGATGAGGACGATTCTTCCTGCACTGATTTTGATGTCGTTAATAACCCCGTAGATGTAGAAGGTTCTTGACAACATGGTCGTTTACTCGTAGACTGTGTGACTGCAGTAGCCTCTCTTTTCACTCCGGCTCCAGTTTGCTTTGAACTGAAAAATAAAAATAGAATTATGAAACATATTTTCTATAATACAAACGTTACACTAATCTTTATTTAAATATTTACCATTTGTAGCACACATATTACAATATGCTTTCATAGGAAATACACCGTCAATTTCATCCGAAAGAGGACAAATGGAGATACGATGACCACTACATGGTGTATAAAACGGTTTAATCTCTGGGTCATCTAACATCCATCTAGGTAGTCTTTCAGAAATGTACCACAACCGTATGTATCGGTGCATCTTATTTAACACAAATGATTTAGTAAATACACTTATTTCATCATTGGAAAAAGCTTCCATGATTAATATTTTTCTATCACAACTTCGCTCTGAATGAGTGTAGTTAACAATAAAACCGAGTATTTATACGTAAATAGCCCCTCCCCATCAGCGTTGTGTTTAAACAAGTTTGAACTAGTCAGGGACGAGGGTGTATGGGATGGTGGCCGTTACATCAATAAAAAAATATAATCATGCACCTTATCTTCGGTCAACCGTTTGGGGTATAATAGATTAAAATAAACACTGTTCATGGAGAAAAAAATGATGGATAAAAAATACTCACGAATAAACTTGATCTCGTTCGACTTCCATACATATGTTAACTAACTTAGCGTTCAATTCTGCTTCTTCACAATTTGCCAGCAATTCTTCATCGTCAACAGAGTCGTTAAAGGCACACAGTTGACACAGCATTGTTGTAGATGGCGAGATGGAATATGACTTGAGTGTGTTAGAACAGGACTCTTTTATAATTTGTTTCGGCTGTGTTCACAGGCAAAATAGTAGGGAGAGTACATATTATTTTGAAATATATTTACGTTAAGTGACCTGGGTTACTAATTTTGTTATTTATTTGCAGCAGGCAGCGATGTTATCTTTTAAATAGTTATATTTTTTACGATGGAATAATTTATAGGTATTTTTATTGTTTGACATCTCTGTCGATAAAATATTTTTTACAATCATTTCTTCCTGCGATCTGCTTTGTTATGTTGTAAATAATATCTCGAGTGGCGTGATAAAATTTATCAGCGTCTGAATTCGCGTAGTACTTTAATCGTAAATCTGCATGTTTCCAGTACTCAAGAGGTGAAACCCCTTTCAGATTCTTCATGTCATAGACATCTATTTTGATGAGATGAGTTGCACTGACACCATCACCATCATTGGATGAGATATACGATAGACCTCCTTCAGTCGCTTGCGCTACCGTTGAAGAAATAGTAGTTCTCTTCTTTTTTTTTGGTTGTTCAAAAAATACATCTATATTGTTTTGCTCCATCATTTTGTTCTTTTTTGAAGCAGTCTTTTTATTATTTGACGCACAATCACTCGCATCTTGATCGTCTGACACATTGAGTGGATAGTAGTAATGTTTATAGGTGAATTCATCATTCTGCGAGTCCTGAAATAAAAAGATGATATTTCAACAAATAAAATTACATAAACTAATTAAATTAACTTCAATTTATAAAGTACTTGTTACAATTTATAAAAGTCCCATTACTAACGAATCAAGATGTTAGTTACAAAGTCAAGACAAATAAACTTTATTCAAAATTGGTACACTGTACACTTTTTGAACGTCAATTTAAGAACATGATATAATGGTGATAATTACTCACGAAAACTTAAAACTAAAAATACGAGGGTTTATTATCACCATGTCACAATATGGTCAAACCTTATAAATGATTATTTGAACTGTTGGCTTTTAGAGCAATTTAGGTATGTCCCTGGGTTTTGTCACTAAAAAATATTATAAGCTATCATTATTTAAATAATTGGTGCAATTACACACTTACCGCCATAATAAATATGTAGGTTCACAACACACTGACTCTACTACTCTACTACTGACAGCTAATTAATATTTAAGACTTATTTTAGACTGAGATCCTAACGATGTCGCACTGAGTAAACTTGTGTTAGAAAAATTGAAATGTATCGTTCTTATACTATATGCTCTTAGACGTGCAGCAACATGCTTGAACACCTGTTTTGCACCTGCGTGCAATATTTTTTCCTGTCTACATACCTCCCCGAAGATAATGGGATGATAAAATATAAAAGAGTAATAAAAAATCAGACAAGTTTGTGCGTGTCAAGGGGTTGGTGAGATCGTAAAATGCATAAATCTAATGGACAAAAAAATCGAACAGGTAGATTCGTGCATAGAGCTATAAATTATTCTATTATTAGGGTAAATTCTTTGAAACGTACAAGTAAGTTATGATGTAATTGCCTCGTTGGTCTTGTGATTAACATATTCGACTGCAGATCGCGAGGTCCCAGATTCGATTCCCAGGTCGGACAAATAATGTGTGTGTGTGTGTGTCTGTTCCCCCGTAGCGCTCAAACGGGTGAACCGATTTGAATGCGGTTTTTTTTTTGTTTGAAAGGTGAATTAATTAAAAGTATTGTTAGCTATGTTTGATGAAAATCGATCCAAGATGGCCACCGCTACAAAATGACAGATTACATATTTTTCACAACTCTCTTAATAATTTTAACTATAAGGTCTAAACTAGGATAACATAGTCTTGTCGAACCGGTCCGACAGCCGCAAGAGAGGGAGACATGTTTTTCAGCCGCGTTTCAAGAGTATGGGTATCAAATGAAAGGGCTTGACTAGTAGAATAGCAGTATGCAAATCCAAGATGGCGAATGTCAGGGGTTTTTAAATTTTCAATTTATACTTGTGAAATGAATTTATTGACAAACTGACCACCGTCAATAGGCGGTCTTATAATAGAGTGTGTCTTGGGTTCAATTCCTCAACAGTTAAGTTCGAGTATATTTTCTTTGTAATTAATTAAATAGTGAATAATAAGAACTATAAAGGTTAGGTTAGTTGAAATTGAAATTGTTCGCATTGCTTGTATAACATACATTAGCTATTAATCATATTTAAATCTATAAATAAGTAAATATAAAATTCTATTTTTTCATTCATTATAATTATCATGAAATAACAAGATAAACTCATAGCTCGTAGTACACTTTTATATGAAATCGGATAATAATGGAAACCATAGCAAAGCAAGAGTCCATAGTTGCCGAAGGGTCTGCTACCTGCGTACGGAGGGGTTGCCTGCCTCGGGTACCTGGCGCGGATGCGCTTTTGTCATGGGCCGCATACCGGCAGGTAGCCCCCGCGAGCGCACTTTTTTATTCAAATTGATGCTGAATCGGCCAAGCATCACGGCAAACGGGATTTTGTGTTTTTTATATATAAATTGACCCGTGGGAAAGAAGTGGACCCATGATGCAGAACCGGCTTGATCCTCTACTTGCGAACATACTTGTGCACTATAATATCTCCCACATAGTTGGCTAGCCTACGCCTCGATTACGATTGGCTGCCATGATGGAAATTCGGTGTGAAGGACATTAAATGTCATTAAATGGAATTCCAAGATGGGGTTATCTCCATTGGCGTTTATTTCTTTTTATTTGCCAAAACTACTTGTATTAGTATTTAGTACGGCAGCCCTGGAACAAATACAAGCTGAATTTTCGTGAGTAGGTTCGTTTCGCCGAGATGAACAAGTTTTTTATCTATGAAAATTCTCGATGGAGGTAGCTACTCGAGTGGGGAGGTGTTAAAAATTTCGATTCGCTCGGGTGGGAAATCGTTCCACTATTTTTG
This sequence comes from Melanargia galathea, assembly GCA_920104075.1. NCBI lineage: Eukaryota > Metazoa > Arthropoda > Insecta > Lepidoptera > Nymphalidae > Melanargia > Melanargia galathea. The sequence continues at coordinate 15,766,517 of OV049870.1, read as the reverse complement.
TAGGACTACATGGCCATTTTATTATACAAGTATCTACTAGGCTGCATACAAAAAATTAGCTCGAGTAGCTACCTCCATCGAGAATTTTCATAGATAAAAAACTTGTTCGTCTCGTCGAAACGAACCTACTCACGAAAATTCAGCTTAAAATTTGTTCCAGGGCTGCCGTACTATATGTTTTAAGTAGAAATTATAAGCATTGGATTAAAAATAGGTTAGCATACCTGAAATGTAGTATATAATTATATGTAGATAAATTGTAGAGTAGGTATTCTGCACTGTGGAGTATGCTTTCTCATTATAATCATGGTGAAAATCCTAAACAGCTATGGCGAAGTGGCATTTGAGTTTGATAAGATTATACGGGTAACGTGGAAACTCTGGGTTTTTATAATATACACATTCAGATCAGAGTTAAATAGCTATGCCTTCCCGGAAAAGAAAATGCAAATAAAGAGGAAAATAATAATTAATTGTCATTAATTATTTCTGCTGCCGGTGGAAGCCGGTGATTTGTTTCCTTGATATAATATTATGTAGATAGATTAACTGAAACTGAATTAGTGTCATTCTAGGTGTTATATTTACCTCTATCCGGTCGATATTGATAGGACCATAAGCACAGATTAACCGAATCCAATAATCGAGTCGAAATATTTCCAATATTTTATGTGTTTAAGTGTGTAACTTATATGTGTAAGTTATGTGTAAGTTACACACTTACCCATATAAAATATTATAAATATTAGAATTTCGGGTAAAAAGAAACCCAGTCCCTCATTTTTATTTCGAAACTTACTTATCTTTTTGAATCGTAATAATTATTATCTCAAAAACGGTGGCTCTTAGGAAAAAAACTATTCAAACATTTTTTATAGATAATTATCTGATCTACAAAGTCTGAGCTAATTTGATGATAAAACTTACCGTTTTGCTGAAAATCGTGACAAACCCGTTTTTGTGACCTTTGACCCCGAGTAATTTTTTTTCCAGGTGTCGAATCGATGAGGACTTTTCACATTTCGTTTATTTTTATATATAGGTATTTTATATATAGGTTTTGAACAATTCTACCAATTTTCAGCCCAGTTATTGTAACCTTGGAAGTCTAAATTGACCGGTCTACTATGACGTGTAAATAAATATCTACAAAGGTAGTCTTAGAATAGATAGGTAACAGGTAGTAGTATAAGTATGGAGCTATACTAAATAATAATTAGTATTTCTATGAACTATTAATTATCTAAGGTAAGTCTATCTAAATTCCTTTGAAGATAATTTACCGTGATTACTTACGCTTTTTTAATTAATGGAATATTTTCATGCCATTTTTTTTAATAATTCAACATTTTTATTATCTTTAAATTGGATTAAGCTAAGCCCAACTAAGCCTATATCTATTCATTTCGTAGATACTTAGGTACTTACGTAACTACTAACTTTTATCTATTTTACAATTTGACGTGACAGGGTCAATCTAACGCCGGAAACATACTTACTTTATACTTATGTGTCTTATAGCGTGTCGTGACTCGTGACGTGTCAGAGCATAATATCAGTTTCATACATTTGGTAAACAAGCGACACAACCTACAAATGTGTCTCTAACTATACTAAATGTATGAACAAAGAGTGTTTCTGGCGCGTCACGACACGTAGGTAAGTTTGTTTCCGGCTTTAGTTATTATGTGACGGGGTTGGTCACGTCACACAACCGACAAGCGTGCCCTTAAGCTAGTTTCAGACAGATTATTCTTAATTAAGAATTATGAAACTTCAAAGACAAAATATTATCATCCACTCAATCGAAAACGCTGATCGTAATCGTATTGACCTTACGCACATTGTAGTTATTGCGTCATTTTAAAGCTGACCTCAACTGTCAAAACGAAGCAATGAATGAAAACGCATTTTCATTGTGCAGTTAGCCCACAGACATAAGGTAAGTCTATCTAAATTCCTTTGAAGATTCAGACAGATTATTCTTAATTAAGAATTATGAAACTTCAAAGACAAAATATTATCATCCACTCAATCGAAAACGCTGATCGTAATCGTATTGACCTTACGCACATTGTAGTTATTGCGTCATTTTAAAGCTGACCTCAACTGTCAAAACGAAGCAATGAATGAAAACGCATTTTCATTGTGCAGTTAGCCCACAGACATAATACTTAGGGAATAGACCTGGCTTTACGCACAGTCGAACGATAGAGTTGTAATGTAATGTAATTTAGGCAGTGGCGTAGCGTACCTTGGCGGGGCCCCGTATAAAAATTTGTTTGGGGGCCCTTATGAAGGGTAAAGATTTCTCACAAAAGAAAAAAAAATGTTTGCATAAAATTAAAAGCAATATAAGCATCATAATTATTTATCTGTCACTTTTTCTAAAATTTTTACAAACAATCCAAATTAAATATATACTCTCCTTGCCTTTTTTTCGGCAAACTGATTTATTAAATCATATAGTTGATAATGACTTTTGTTTTTCTAAAGATTCTGCCTCTATGGACAACTTTTTGGACAAAATTTTTTGACTTTTGTCATTTCTGAAATAAACAAAAATTTGGGAAGTTTTTGTTAATTTTTACTTACGCACGTCGGGGGCCCCCGTGGCTCGGGGGCCCCGTATAATTGATACGGCATATACGGCGATAGCTACGCCCCTGAATTTAGGTAACTAAGTAAGTATGTATCCTACATACTACTTGTCTATACAATTAAAGTGAAATTAGAGGTAGGTAGGTACTAGGTACAAAACATAAACTAGGTAAGTACCTACTTAAGTAACTGGAAGAAAATAATTTATTCGATACGTAGTACTATTATATATTCTGTGTTCGAACTAAGTAGATCATAGTTAGGTACAGTAGTAAGTAAATTAAATATTGTACCTATCTAGTTAAATACATAGGTATTAAGCATAGTGTTTTTTTTTCCTTGGAAATTACCGTAATAATATGTAAGTAGCCAGTAGGGTATTCTTTCTATAGCTGTGATAGCCTAGTATAGCTGTGATAGCCTAGTGGTTAGGACCCTTTACGACCGACTTCTAATCGGAGGTCGTGGGTTCGATCCCGGGCACGCACCTCTAACTTTTCGGAGTTATGTGCGTTTTAAGTATTTAAATATCACTTGCTTTAACGGTGAAGGAAAACAGCGTGAGGAAACCTGCATGCCTGAGAGTTCCCCATAACGTTCTCAAAGGTGTGTGAAGTCTGACAATCCGCTTGGCCAGCGTGGTAGACTATGGCCAAAACCCTTCTCACTCTGAGAGGAGACCCGTGCTCTGTAGTGAGCCGGTAATGGGTTGATCATGATGATGATGATGATGAGGTATACGGCAATTCGAGCACTTAATTTCAGATGATACCTACCTACCTACGGCTGGTTTTTCATTACCGTAGAATAAAATATTAAGTACATTTCATTGGAGGAGGTAGGTACTAGGTAAGGAACCTAACCTAGTTCCCTTGAAACTTGGTGGCAGCACGCTTCCGCGTGTATATTAATAATGATTAATCTATTTCTCCAAATGTTCTCCTACAATTATAGGTATCTACTTACCTACTCACTTTAGTTCTTTAATTTCCACGTTTCGTGAAAGCGTTATCGGTTTTTGATTTTTTTTTGTAGTAAATACCTACATAGTTAAAAAAATTGAACGGTTCATTTGTGAGCAAGAATTCGTCTGGCGCAAGTCTGGCGATTGTTACATCATACGACTAAGCACACGTGAATGTTCAATATCTTCTGATACGGTTATTTCATTGGCGTGTTAGTTTCAGAAATCACGTGAGTATACACGTACGAGTTGTTCAATGGATGACGTAGCATGTATGTTTTCGTCATCATTGAGTTTATTTGTAAACGCATAGTAATGGATGAACGCACGTTTCTTGGCATCGTCTCGTGCTTTTATTTATATCTGCATGGAATGCATCTTCTTTCATTTATATTTATATTCGCGGTAGGTAGGTAGGTATTTGCAGTTTGCTAGTTAAATACTTAAATATTGATTTTTATATACTTAGGTATCAAATTAGTACCTAGGTAAGTACGTATTTCTTATCTTAAGTAGGTAAGGTGAGCTGGGGTAAGTGCACCTACCCTCAAAATATCAGGAACTACTGATGTTATAGAACTAACGACATCTTACATCTCTGCTACAAACCAAAACATAGTTCCATTCGCAGTCGCAGATGGTTCTGTTCGCCCTAATCCGAAATATCCACCATTTTATTTTTAGTGTAATTCATACCTGTCATCAATCATCATAAATGACCTCATGTTTGTTATCGACTGATATCTCAAAATATTTAATGTATTGCGTGAGGTGAATACATATGTCGGCTCGTTGATATTGTAGTGTGAATAAGCGAGCATTGCGCCATTACGTCATTCTCCCTACCGACATTCTATTATAAGAGAGAGAGGAGCGGTAGCGCGGGTGACACATTCCGATCTGGGCGCTCGACGAGAGCGCTGCTTCGCTCGTGCGGTGTACTGTGTTATAGGTTGTGTTGTACAAAGTAGGTGGTATCGTGCGATGTGTGTCGTGTAGATTAGATTGGTCGGAAGCGGTTCGGTTGCAGGGGAGGAGGAGACCGAACTAGGTAGGGCAAAGTCAGTTAGTGAGTCAGTTAATGAGAAGGCTTTTCAATTAGGCCCGTACCCATGTGACGCCCACAGCAATGTAATTCGATCTACCCTGATAATGAATAATGATACTACTAGAATAGCCTTCTGATGTCGTCCGCTGGTCCATCTCTGGTCATCACTGGCGACATCAGAAGTGGGATCTGAAGGGCAAATTGATGAGCCGGAGCCTTTAACTGCATTTGCGTTTGTCGGTCTCCTTCGTGGCACAAAAGCCTTGTAGAACCGGTGTTGTGTGCGCGACGCGGGTCGTTTTCATTTTGTTAAGATTTCGGTGCCGCGATTCTTCTCGTTAACGAAAGTATTGCGAATAGGCTATCGGGTGTGCGTTATAATAAAATTGAATTACCGGTATTGAGAATTCAAGTGTTAATAGTACCTTGCAAATTTTATGTGAAATTTTTAATTGATGGACACACCCACTTTACAAATTTTTGTTTGACGTTATATTAGATGAGTTTTTGCGTTAAGTCGTGATATTTTAAAGGCAGGTTGTGCAATGACTGCGGATACTTTTTCTATTTCAATGTGTAAAATAGTTTTCGGATATTGATACGGATATACCAGATGAGGATAAACCGCGACTATTGTCATTGCTTAACGAAAACTCGGATTTCTCGATTAACGGATTACCGCGTTTAAGGGTCACAACCGGAAAACTTAAGATTAGTTTACTTGAATCCTCGTAAAACGGTTTAGCGTCATATGCGCACCGCCTTTGATTTACGGCAGGTGGTTCGTGATAAAATTAGCGAGATGTTATATGCGGGTAACCGACCCAAATGGAAATGTGAACTCAATTGTTCACCTTTTTCTAGGAATTTTTAGTTAATAAAAGCGTGACGGTACTGAGCGATTGTGTGTGGGTTTCCGAGAATTGATCGGCCACACTGTTACCGATTGTATCGGATCAAATTGCGCGTTTATGTGGTGTTAACTATAACTAGTGTTTAGATTAGAAACCGAGATAGTTTCAGGGGCCTGGCGGGCTGCCTAGGTTTTTGACGGCTTTTTGAAGTAGGGCTGGCGATCTCGGGTATACCGATTGCTGAGGATAATTAATAGTCGCTCGAGGACGATCGAATGTCAGGGTTGGCCGTGCCGGTCGGCGGACAGCTTTATGTCGATAACAACTGACAACGCTAAGCTGATAACAAAAACCAACTAACAAAAAAAAACCAAAAAAAAAAAATCGTGATTAATTGAAAGTAAAGTTCTACAAATACTCGCAGAATAATTAAATACCCGCTATTGAGATGAGTGATTAGTTTGACAAATGGTTTTGGTTGCTAACCAAATTCTGTTGTCCAGGTACCTTCATCGATGTTCAAAAATGAGCAAGTTCGAAACGTGGTTGTGATAAAGCCGTAAAGAGGTTGTAGTTCTTAAAATGGTTCATCAAGATGATGATATGATAAATGGTTTACACGATTGGAACTAAAGAAATAGGATTGCGTTTACGGGAAGTAGTTTTTGAATTGAGATGATCATAAAATGATAAATGCTTTACACGATTGGAACTAAAGAAATAGGATTGCGTTTACGGGAAGTAGTTTTTGATCAATTATGTTAGAAAGTTAGACGCCGCCGAGTTTCTTACTGGTTCTTCTCGCTAGGTTGCGGCATTCCGAACCAGTGGTAGATTCGTTTTAGTTTGAGTTGTTTAGTTGAGAATAGGTAAGAGTAACTTTAACCGTGATATTTGATTGAGGGTTTGCGATAGCAATTGCACCCTAATCAGATGAGTGTTGCCATTTTCGGGACTTGGCAGGGAAAATGACGTGTGCGTGTGTGATGTAGTTAATCGAAAGAACTGGCCTACATAGGTCGACGTTCTCGACCAGACTAGGGGTTGACTGTGATTATTATTTTGACTATGACGTTGACTTTGACCTTTGTTATTGGAGGGCGAGTGAATAGTCTAAGGAACTGGCTCATGCGGGTCGAAGTTCCGGATTACTTCATTTGCGGCAGCCTATGACCGTGTGTTACAAGTGATGACTGACAATTGACAGATTGAAGTACTGACTGGTTGGGTGTTATATCAAGTTACTGAGTCTATCCTGGTAAGAAAGTGTCGTCCGGGCCAGACTCGTAGGAGTTGGTTGAAGGGACACACTCCTTCCAGACGTGTATTGCGATTGACAGCTGAAATGATGACAGACAATTGACAGATTGAAGTACTGACTGGTTGGGTGTTATATTAAGTTCCTGAGTCTATCCTGGTAAGGAAGTGTCGTCCGGGCCAGACTCAAGGGAGTTGGTTGAAAGGACACACTCCTTCCAGATGTGTATTGCGATTGACAGCTGATGTGATGATTGACAATTGATGCGTGACAGACGGAGGTGACCTAGAGGCGGTGAAGTGTCAGGGATGGGCGAGCGTATTTAGAGGTGTACTTCACGGTTCACCTGTGTGTTGTTCTTTGTGGACATCCTTGGACGCTGGCAGTCGCACGGGGACGTGCGAATGTCAGTATGGCCGTGTCGGCTCGTTGATATTGTAGTGTGAATAAGCGAGCATTGCGCCATTACGTCATTCTCCCTACCGACATTCTATTATAAGAGAGAGAGGAGCGGTAGCGCGGGTGACACATTCCGATCTGGGCGCTCGACGAGAGCGCTGCTTCGCTCGTGCGGTGTACTGTGTTATAGGTTGTGTTGTACAAAGTAGGTGGTATCGTGCGATGTGTGTCGTGTAGATTAGATTGGTCGGAAGCGGTTCGGTTGCAGGGGAGGAGGAGACCGAACTAGGTAGGGCAAAGTCAGTTAGTGAGTCAGTTAATGAGAAGGCTTTTCAATTAGGCCCGTACCCATGTGACGCCCACAGCAATGTAATTCGATCTACCCTGATAATGAATAATGATACTACTAGAATAGCCTTCTGATGTCGTCCGCTGGTCCATCTCTGGTCATCACTGGCGACACATAGTTTAGATGTTGTACTTTAAATCTCTGATTGTAATTTTTACTGCTAAAAAGTCAAATGAGTGATGTTTTAGGAAATTGAAAATTTTAACTTCAATAATGTCGAGTGAAAAAATTCTTCAAAAAGTGGTCAAAAATTATTTTACTGTTTGTTTTAGATGGTTCGTTCTTATAAAAGAGAAACTGAAAAACTTTCATGGTTCAGGGAAACCTTATGTCAAATAGTTGAAGCTGTTGCATGAAGCATGTTATCTAAATTCTAGATACGAAGCAGCTAAAACTTATAATATACCCCTTAAATTAATAATGGATCACTAGCACCAAAGGAAAAATTGTTATTGTTATTTCAAGCCATTTTATAAAGTGGAATTGTGTTATCTATTTCTATAAATATCTTTTAATCTATAAAAGCATATTTTATACATACCTAATTTAAAAACTTATAATCAACATAAAATGTTTTGAGCCCCTGGTAACAAAAGTATGGAACACTTGCCCCAAATTTCATTTGAAAGCAGTAATTGTTTATAGTACTGGATTATCAAAACAAAACACAAAATAATGAGGCAAGAAGATAACGTTCTATGGAGTGAAATATTTTTTTTTCTTGTAATGTTTCTTTTTAGCTGTTTTCTTTATACAGGCGCACTTGCCCCTTTTCGGGGGCAAGTGCGTCCCTATTTCTCAACTTTTTGCAAAATATCATTATTGTGTTCATTAATTAGCTTGAATTTACATTCATTCTAATCACAGATTACTAAAGATTCTCATTTTCATAAAATTACACTCCTATATCATCACAAAAAAAATATTTAGCATCGAATTCATCTATGAAAATTATATGGCGCACTTGGCCCACCTCACCTTACCTACTTACAAGTACTTGAAACAAATTTTCGTCCGCACTGAACTTATTGGTTTTATTTCGTTACACAAAAGTAATTTCAAGAATAGATAAGTTGGTAGCTACTAGCTAGGTAAGTATATCCTATTATTTACTTATAACCTAACTATTAATTTACTTAGGTAGGTAGGTATATTTAAAAATAAATTGATAAAGAATCAATGTAGGTACTTAATTTCACGGTAAAATTGCGTCTTTGCCATATCGATGTACCTATTATACTTAGTTGTATTTTATTCTTGGCTAGGGACACGTTCACTGCAGGCTGCAGCGGGTCCAATTTTAGAGAACTTTCAGCTGGTGCGGTTGAGGTCGATTCACTAAACCTGGAATTTTTTAGTGCGGTTGAAGCTGTTTCTGCCTCGTGTTTGAATGGTTTGATAAATGTGTCATAATTTGACCAGGAACGTGACAAGATGTTTAGACTTATGCTAAAATAGTTTGTGTTAATGTTTTAACGAAAACTAGCTTCGCCCGGGGTTCTGACCCTTGGTTTAAGAGAAAAAACCTAAAATATTGTTGAGGTCGCTTTAGACCCCAGAACGCACCTAATTTGGGTAACATTATTGACGGGAATAAAATCTGCTATAATATCGATGAATATCGAAGTCAATGTCATAGTTCCGTTATTATATGTAGGTTATAGGATAATGTAGGGTATTATAATATGTGCATTAGCAGTTTTTGTGAGATTTGGTCGTTATATTTCTAATCATATAGATATGTATATATAATATTACATCTATATAAAATAGATTTTGTAGGTGCCTAACGATACCCTAAATAGGTCATACAAAGTTCGTTGACCTCCAGCATCAGCTGATTTTATTTGACTTACGCAAGAATTACGTAACAAACTTTAAAAAATATAGTAAATAATTTTTTTGCAATTACATGTCTGTATGTCAATTACATGTCCCTCCAAAATGGGTACTTATTGCATAAAAAGTGCAATTTTTTTGTAAAAACTTTTTTTAAATAATTATCTTATCAGTAATCATCAGTACTATCACCTGTTTTCGTTTCCGAGAGCGTACCCGATACACCCGTTATAATAATATAATATATGAAGACAATATAATTAAAGAAAGTGTTGTATTATTCGGCGTAACATTTATTTAGAAGTCATGATGTGAACTATATATTGACTCCTGAGTAAAAGAAGTCGACTATGGTAGCTGCACTAAAATTGACTGAACTACTCCCGCGCCTCAACCCGCACTGTATGAAATAATTTTGTACTTAGTGCGTTTGAGGCGTATTTTGATCTCTTCCTTTTTTATACCAACGAGTCAAGGCTTTGAAGATATAAAGAAAACTATATTTGTCTTTATCATACGTCTTACGGTAGGTAGACAGCTGCCACACAGGAGAGAAAACACGAGTTTTGCCCGCCGCACCAGACTAAAGTCTACCGCGAGGCAGTTAAGGACCTCGCCTGCACCTGCGGATTTCTTCATTAGGAGGTAACTACTAACGACATACCTACTTATGTAAGTACCTAGGTACTTAGGTACTATAAGTACTTACTTCAATAAAATTATAGTTAGTAGGTAGTGCCTACTACGTGGTTGACCTTGATTAATAGGTAGGTATTAGGTAAGTACTTAATTAGGTAGGTATCATCTGATTATCTGCTAGACACAAGTTTCATTACTTATGTACTTACCTACCTAGCTAAGTAGCTACCTCTATAAATAGTAGTAATGTTTTTGCCAAGAAATCTTAGATTTTTTGCATAAACTCAATCATGATGTGTTAATTTCAGAACATCCAACTAAGGCCCGGCGCACACCGAGCGCAGCGCAGATTAGAGCATTTTCTGAGAACACTGAATAATTAACATTACAAAGATTGACATATTACCGTGCTACGGTCGCGCGGTATGATAGGCGCGATAGCGCGCGCGCGTCGTGCGTATTTCTTTTTGAAATGCGATTATTGACCGTATGTCAATAGTCGTAAAGTTAATTATTCAGTATTTTCAGAAAATGCTCTGCGCTCGGTGTGCGCCTGGCCTATTACCTACTTATCTACCTAATATGAGTAATGAGAGTGACAGATTAAAGCCAAAAAGTGACATTTGTTATTGGGTTATACCTATCTGAGTAGTGAAAGCATTGATAATGAGTACATATTAGACAGGGAGGTAGGTAGGTACCTAATACCTACCAATTCAAATAATATACCGACGTCTATCGATGATTTAAAAAGTTTCTTGAGAACACTGAGAAGCTCTAGTGTGACTTTTAGGGGCGAAACACTCAGCGCGAATTTTTTCGTATAAATATACCTACACACTGCATGCAGGGGGAATTTGCCCTGACGCACTCCGTGCGTCTGGTAACTTATCGACTAACTGGTAAGTAACTTATCGACTTTGTACGTACCTACCCACTCAGGGTTTGGTTAATGGGTAAATTTTTCGGTTCTAAATATAAAAAGCCACCAATTTGCAGACGAATCTGTCTGTAACGAGGCGTTACAGCACAACACCGCCATTGTTCCGTGTCGGGCAAGGCCGGCTGATGTAACATTAGCACCGGTTGCACCAGACTCAACGGTCAACGACCTTGTGTGCAGCCACGAGTATCGATAAGTGGAAAACTGCACATCACTAGTGACCTCGTCATTGTGCGTAGTACATCCACAGTCCATCCACGCAGAAACAATATTATGCTCGATGAGCAAGCTTAATTCACATTGCTTGGGCTCTACCTACGTAATGCATGATGCACCACGTTTTCAAGTAAGTACCTAGATTAATATGATAACTAATTTTGATGTTTAGCTATTTATTGAAAATAAAAAATTAAGTACGTACCTAGGTAGGTACCTAAGTTTCCCTATGTGTGAAAAAAATTATCTAGGTAGGTACATGAAGTAGGTAGGTATGTACTTACTTACCGAGATTCGGAATTTCGCTCACTGCGTGTAACATACTGCTGATCACACGAGTAGATAAGTACAGAGAGAAAGCTTCTACAAGCGGCCCGCTGTAGGTACACTCACACATAATATGCGCACGTTTGTCACCCAACTGTACCGGTTGGGGGACCGAGCGACCGTCCGTGAACCGTTGGTGAGTGTGTTTGCGTGAGTGTACCTACAGCGGGCCGTTTGTATGAAGCTTTCTCTCTGTACTTATCTACTCGTGTGCTGCTGACTGCACTATACCTATGTAAGAAGTGAATCTACTAATTTGCTTGAGGATTCCCATCCGTGTTCTAGATATTTGGTTCTAGAAGTTGGTCGAGCGTAGATGTACCTACCTAGATTCGCATTCTTTAGGATATTTAAGTGGGTAATAGCCATAGGTACAATCTTAGAAACGTCGAGCGTGTTGGTAACTGGCTATCTAGTTATTCAGTGGTAACTTGGTAGGTAGGTTTGGAAAACAAACATTTTCAGGAATGTTTTCAGGCTTCAGCCGTGCTTCTGCCAATATAAGTTCGTTCGTTTTCTTAGGTAATGATAGAGCCTAGAATCTAGATGAAATTCTAAATGCAACGTTGCATTTGGGTTTTTGTATCCAAAGACAATTTTTTACCTTTCTAAGCTGCAATCAACAAGGTGAATTGAGCCGGAAAAAATTATCCGTCTAATTTAAAATCCGTGAATAAGCCGTCCCTTGTCCTTTGCTAGAGTCTAGATTAAATTAAAGTGTTGAACTACTGAAGTATAGTTCATTCGGTAACTTAGTGTCGGTACAGGCGCAGGTGCTCTTAGTATTCTGCTTTTATTTTTATTACTTTTTTTCTGTTTGTAATATTTTTTCTATTCTAACAGAATCTCCGAATAGTCTGCCAATCCGCACTTGGCCAGCGTGGTAGACTATGGTTAAAATCCTTCTCATTTTGAGAGAAGACCCGTGTTCATGATAATATTATATTTTATGTTTATGGTTATATTGTAATAAAATACGAATATAAAAAAATATAAAAAGGAAAGAGAATTTTAATTAAAAAATATGAATAGGTATAAAACGCCAAACCCCCTTGTGCCTGTACACGCCGCGCGGCATGCTTTGAAGTCGCGGCGGCGTCTTTGGTAAAACACCGCGCGGCGGAGGCGGCCAGACACAAAGGGCGACCGTAAGAAAATGAACAGACTATACTGACGTAATAAATTAACCTGTTACAGCAGATGTTTGCAAACCAATTCACCTAGGTCAATTATTGTAATGCACAGACCACTTATGTACTATTAGAGCTAAACTTTAGGTAACTACCTACTTATTATATTATCCCTAGGAGGTAGACCACCTACCTAGCTAAATTCGGATTCGGATAAAGGATTCGACCACTGCTGCACTGCCTGTTATAGGAAGAACTAAGCTCAATTCTCTGCCTTCCTCGTCCACCCGCTTCCCGCTATCTTCTTGAGGTCATCGATCTTTTTGAGGTCATCGATGCAGTGGGCGGGAGTTCGTCCTACACTATACTTACTTCTAGACATCGATCTACATCGATGCTTCTAGAAGACCCTGGTCTTCACGCCAGCACAAGTCTGCCCCGTCGGCTGCCGATTCGGCGACAGACTTGAGACGTCAACTCATGACCCTGCCCTCTGCCACATGACATATCTACCTTCTTGGCTCTTGCTAAGTAATTCTTTTAGTTATGAGTTATGACTTATGTCGGTCACTTTGGATCCGACCGATTAAAGACATAATAATAGAGTCTGTGGTTCAGCTCTATTATATATTCTGTGATAGAGTGGTAAAATAAGTAAGTACATAGGTACCTATGTACCTACCTACGAAATAAAATTGGTTGTCTGTAAAGTCGGTTTACGGACTATAATAATTTACGTGATAACGTCTCTTATTCAGAAGAAAACAAAGAGACATAGATCACAAGCCGAACGCTTAGGCAGATCGTGTCTTATCTATCGCTTGTTCCGCGCTCTCGCTTGCACGCAGTAGGTACGTGACAATGAGTCATGCTTTTTCGTGCATGTAGCAACGTCGCGGCGTTCATCGATAAAGACGTTAGATATGATGGTATCACGTCTTTCAAAAGGAGCGAAAGATTGAAACTCTTTAAATAATTAAATTACATAATATTATTATGTAATGGTAGTAGGTAGGTAGTAGGAAGCAGTGCAATGAACTAAGTACCTAGGTAGGTATATAAACACACGCGCAATTAAAATTCGTTGGCCTTCGGGTTTGTCCACACAGTGTTTGCTTACATTCATGTAAATATAAATATCTTGATTTCTTTGTATTTCGAATCAACGGAAGTTTCATTGCCCGTCGTTTGACGTACCTATTTAAGGCTGCTCTCCTCACACGCTTCTCTATACAAACGTATTACGCCTATTATATATTTGTAGCAATAGATCTAAAGTTAAGCCAGATATCGATTTATAATATCTCCATTATCTATGCCATAAAATAAAAAAATTAGTAAAATTATATTTATTTTAAAAAGTTATGACGCTTGAAAAATCACTATTTTTGGGCAAATTTTGAGGCAACTTCGTGCGTAAATAAACTACTTATATAAGAAACTAGAAAATTGAAAAACGACCGAAGTCTTATCATACGTTACTTCATAATAATTTCAAATGTCTTTAGTTCATGTAAAAAATTGCCAAATATTTGCTAAAATAGGCGTAATTCCAAACCTTGTTTTGCATCTTTTTACTTTGCCGTTTTTCACTAAAAATCATGATATCTCAAGCAAAATTAATTTATTTAATTAATTTATTATTTATTTATGTATATATTTTTAGTACTCTTCTTTACTGAAGATGTCTCGCTCTCTAAATGCAGAAATCACTGTTTTAGACTCCACCCACCATCGATTTGTCGCTGCCATGGAGAGCACTCTTAATAGCTCTACCACACGAGTAGGTTACCTATTCTGTGGCTCTACTTTACTTGTTTGCTAAAGACTCCTATTTTTAACCCCCGACGCAAAAACGACGGGGTGTTATAAGTTTGACGTGTCTGTGTCTGTGTGTGTGTGTGTGTGTGTGTGTCTGTCTGTTCCCCTGTGGAGCTCAAACGCGTGGACCGATTTGAATGCGGTTTTTTTTGTTTGAAAGGTAAATTAGTCGAGAGTGTTGTTAGCTATGTTTGATGAAAATCGGTCCAAGATGGCCGCCGCTACAAAATGGCAGATTACATATTTTTTCACAACTCCCTTAATATGGGTATCAAATGAAAGGGCTTGACTAATAGAATAGCACTATGCAAATCCAAGATGGCCGCCGCCACAAAATGGCGAATGTCGGGGGTTTTTTAAATTTCTAATTTATACTTGTCTATTAAGTGCAAACTAGTTTTCCCGAAGTAAAACAAACCTTTTATAAAAATCGACAGAACATACAGACAGACACTACAGACATGGATCATTGTAATTACCTATTTAATGTCTCCCAGATTCTCTGACCGAACAAAAACCGGCCAAGTGCGAGTCGGGCCTCGCTCTTTTAGGGTTCCGTACATAATTATGAACAACATAATATTTTGGGTGTAAGAAATATTTCATTTTCGAGCTTGAAATCGCAACAAACCGTGATAGAAAACCCCAAAAAAAGTTCGTTTGTTTTGGTCACAACTTATAAACTATTTTATGAATCGTTGTTTTCAACTTTTCAGTATTTGTTGTTTAAATAGAGCATATTATGGTAGGTAGGTACATAATATACCGAAATATCATATTCCTAACTAGTTCAGTTTTTGAGATAGCCCCCGTCACAAAAATGGTCTAAAACTGACAACTTTGATGGCCCCCCATTTCCTTATTTTTGAGCGAAAAAAAAAATATATAAGTATATTATATTCGTACTCTACTCTATGAGCTCTAAACAATGATACCCCACAACTCCACAAGCTAGGGTAAGAATTTTTTATTTTTATTTAGGAAATGATAATAATCTCCAGGTTTTGGCCAAGTATTTAACAGATAAATCTGTAAAAATAATAACTTCAAGTTAATATAATATAATAGTCAATAATATCAAGTTATTATTTTTCTCCGTCTACATTTGTATTTCTGATGGGTAAGTACTTAATAGGTAGGATTCGATAGTATTTCTATTTTCTACACATGGCATTATATCAAGACATTAGTCATGAATGATCATACCCACCACGGCTCGTCGAATGATGCTGCGTGATGCGTGATGCGTCTTATATGAACATCATATTTTAATTGAATGTACTGTGATAAATTTTGGCCTCCGACCTAAGTACCTTGTGCTATTTATATTATGAACTCTTGATGTGCTAGATTCTGTCGTGATTGGCATGTTTACATTGTAAATTGAAAGTAAAGCTGATTGCATACCTACAACGAGACGTCGCGCAAGAGGCGCAAGACGCAAAGCTTTTTAGGGTTCCGTACCCAAAGGGTAAAAAACGGAACCCTATTAATGTCACTCTGTTGTCTGTCTGTCTGTCCGCCGGTCACAGGTCTCTAGCTCTCAAAAAAAATTTTTTCTTACTCTAGCTTGTGGGGTATCATTGTTTAGAGCTCATTGAATAGAGTACGAATAAATTTTTTTTAAATTTTTTATTAAAAAAATAAGGAAAATAAGGGGGCCATCAAAGTTGTCAAGTTTTAGACCATTTTTGTGACGGGGGCTATCTCAAAAACTAAATTAGTTAGGAATATGATATTTCAGTATATTATGTACCATAATATCCTCTATTTAAACAACGAATACTGAAAACAACGATTCATAAAATAGTTTATAAGCTGTGATCAAAACAAACGAACATTTTTTTGGGTTTTTCTTTCACGGTTTGTTGCTATGTCTAGCTTGGAAATTAAATATTTCTTAGACCCAAAATACTATATTGTTTATAATTATGTACGGAACCCTAAAAGAGCGAGGCCCGACTCGCACTTGGCTAATTTTTTCAGCTACGTAGCAACGGTAGCATAGGTAGGTGCATAGTGAAAATGCGGAAAACGTTAGTAAAATGGGTCAGACCCATCGATTAAGATAGGTAGGTAGGACCATCTTCTTCGTCAGCTATACACGTCCACTGGCGAACATATTAAGTACAGCTAAGATTAGTGCGGGTCTGCGAACTTTAGCTCAATTAAGCATTTCTAGACGTTATTATTTACTCGACATTATTAGCAGATACCTACATAGGTAAGTATTACCTGCCTAGCTACGTTCTGTACCTAGAGTTGATTGTTATTTCCTAGGTATTCGATTCGCGAATCGCTTTGACCTCCAAGGTCGAATGGTGTGCCTTTTAAATTGTTATCGCTTTTGTTTGTGGTTAGGTAACTTTGTTGCTCTTTAATTAAAATTCTTATTTAGAACCTAGCGATCTAACTATTTCAGCATCAAATTAGTTGGTACATTATCTACGTACCAACTGCTGCTAACAAGATGCTGAAATAGTTAGGTCGCTAGGCTATCGCTTATCATTATTTTACACTAGCGGACCCGGCAGACGTCGTCCTGCCCGGTTAAAGTAATACGTTAATAACGCCACCTACCGGGTCCAATTCTACTTATAAACCTTCCTCTTGAATCACTCTATCTATTAAAAAATCAGCCAAGTGCGAGTCGGGCCTCGCTCTTTCAGGGTTCCGTACATAATTATGAACAATATAATATTTTGGGTCTAAGAAATATTTAATTTCCGAGCTAGACATCGCAACAAACCGTGAAAGAAAAACCCAAAAAAATGTTCGTTTATTTTGGTCACAGCTTATAAACTATTTAATAAATCGTTGTTTTCAGTATTTGTTGTTTAAATAGAGCATATAGTACATAATATACTGAAATATCATATTCCCAACTAGTTTAGTTTTTGAGATAGCCCCCGTCACAAAAATGGTCTAAAACTGACAACTTTGATGGCCTCCCATTCCCTTATTTTTTGAGATAAAAATTAAAAAAATATATATTTGTACTCTACTTAATGAGCTCTAAACATTGATACCCCACAAGCTAGGGTAAAGAAAAAATTTTTTTTTCCGGCTCCTTTTTCATGTATGGGAGCCCCCCTGAAAAATAATTTAATTCAATTTCTAATTCAATATTTGATTTTGGGTTAACGTTTTACACTAAATACCAAAATTTCAGGTTTGTAACTCATTTCGTCTGCGAGCTAGAGACCTGTGACCGGCGGACAGACGGACAGACAGACAGACAGACAGACAGACAGACAGACAGACAGCCGAGTGACATTAATAGGGCTCCGTTTTTTACCCTTCGGGTACGGAACCCTAAAAATCAGCCAAGTGCGAGTCGGGCCTCGCTCTTTCAGGGTTCCGTACATAATTATGAACAATATAATATTTTGGGTCTAAGAAATATTTAATTTCCGAGCTAGACATCGCAACAAACCGTGAAAGAAAAACCCAAAAAAATGTTCGTTTATTTTGGTCACAGCTTATAAACTATTTAATAAATCGTTGTTTTCAGTATTTGTTGTTTAAATAGAGCATATAGTACATAATATACTGAAATATCATATTCCCAACTAGTTTAGTTTTTGAGATAGCCCCCGTCACAAAAATGGTCTAAAACTGACAACTTTGATGGCCTCCCATTCCCTTATTTTTTGAGATAAAAATTAAAAAAATATATATTTGTACTCTACTTAATGAGCTCTAAACAATGATACCCCACAAGCTAGGGTAAAGAAAAAATTTTTTTTCCGGCTCCTTTTTCATGTATGGGAGCCCCCCTGAAAAATAATTTAATTCAATTTCTAATTCAATATTTGATTTTGGGTTAACGTTTTACACTAAATACCAAAATTTCAGGTTTGTAACTCATTTCGTCTGCGAGCTAGAGACCTGTGACCGGCGGACAGACGGACAGACAGCCGAGTGACATTAATAGGGCTCCGTTTTTTACCCTTCGGGTACGGAACCCTAAAAAAACCGCATCAAAATCCGTTGCGTAGTTTTAAAGATTTAAGCATACATAGGGACATAGGGATATAGGGACAGAGAAAGCGACTTTGTTTTATACTATGTAGTGATTACCAAGCTTGTACATCTAGTTAACAAGTGTAAATTGAAAATTTAAAAAACCCCCGACATTCGCCATTTAGTGGCGGCGGCCATCTTGAATTTGCAATAGTGCTATACTACTAGTCAAGCCCTTTCATTTGATACCCATATCAAGGGAGTTGAGAAAAAATATATCATCCGCCATTTTGTAGCGGCGGCCATCTTGGACCGATTTTCATCAAACATAGCTAAGAACACTCTCGACTAATTCACCTTTCAAACAAAAAAAACCGCATTCAAATCGGTCCACCCGTTTGAGCGCCACAGGGGAACAGACAGACACACACACACACACACACACACACACACACACACACACAGACACGTCAAACTTATAACACCCCGTCGTTTTTGCGTCGGGGGTTAAAAATAATAAAATATAGCCAGGTACTTAGGTCTACCTGTACTCAATTTCCAACTCCTAGTCAATATTATTTGTGTGAAAGCCGCGCACTTAATTGGGATCAGTTTTTCCTATGTCAGTAGATAGGTAGATACATATTCCATGCGGCGCAAGACAGATTTTTAACTGCATTGCTATGTATGGAGGATTGTGATTAAGGCTCGGACTACTACACGGAAACCGGTTCGAAAAAAACTTTGGTTTGGTAAGTAGGTACCTATTTCGTAACAATGATGATCCCAATTCCATAGACTTTTGAAATCCTTTGGACTTCAATATTTTCAGACAGGAAAACCTAACTATAAACAAGTACTTACTTACCTATCTATACTAAAGCGGAAGGGTTTGTTTGTTTGAACGCGCTTATCTCAGGAACTAAGTACTGGACCGATTTCAAAAATTCTTTCACCGTTGGATATGTACGTGATCCTGGAGTGCTATAGGCTATAATATACCTATGTACCACAAGCGAAGCCGGGGCAGACCGCTAGTTTATAGTATAAATTAAACAAATCAGCCAAGTGCGAGTTGGGCCTCGCTCTTTCAGGGTTCCGTACATAATTATGAACAATATAATATTTTGGGTCTAAGAAATATTTAATTTCCGAGCTAGACATCGCAACAAACCGTGAAAGAAAAACCCAAAAAAATGTTCGTTTATTTTGGTCACAGCTTATAAACTATTTAATAAATCGTTGTTTTCAGTATTTGTTGTTTAAATAGAGCATATAGTACATAATATACTGAAATATCATATTCCCAACTAGTTTAGTTTTTGAGATAGCCCCCGTCACAAAAATGGTCTAAAACTGACAACTTTGATGGCCTCCCATTCCCTTATTTTTTGAGATAAAAATTAAAAAAATATATATTTGTACTCTACTTAATGAGCTCTAAACAATGATACCCCACAAGCTAGGGTAAAGAAAAAATTTTTTTTCCGGCTCCTTTTTCATGTATGGGAGCCCCCCTGAAAAATAATTTAATTCAATTTCTAATTCAATATTTGATTTTGGGTTAACGTTTTACACTAAATACCAAAATTTCAGGTTTGTAACTCATTTCGTCTGCGAGCTAGAGACCTGTGACCGGCGGACAGACGGACAGACAGACAGACAGACAGACAGACAGACAGACAGACAGACAGCCGAGTGACATTAATAGGGCTCCGTTTTTTACCCTTCGGGTACGGAACCCTAAAAACCCCCGAAGTTCGCCATTTTGTGGTGACGGCCATCTTGGATTTGCACATTGCTATTCTACTAGTCAAGCCCTTTCATTTGATAGATACCCATATTGAGAGAGTTGTGAAAAAATATATAATCCGCCATTTTGTGGCGACGGCCATCTTGGATCGATTTTCATCAAACATAGCTAGGAACACTCCCGACTAATTCACTTTTCAAACAAAAAAACCGCATTCAAATCGGTTCACCCGTTTGAGCGGAACAGGACACACACGCACAAACACACACATACACACAGACATGGGCGTCGCCAGTTAAGGGCAGGGGGGGGGGGCAGCTGCCCCCTAGAGATTTGAAAAAATATAGATATGCTATATTTTGCATTAAGTATCTAAATTAAACCTGGCGCAAATGGATACGAGGTCAATGAAAAATTCTAATTCGAAAATAAATTAAGAGCTCGTAACCAGCTTTAAAAGCTCTGGACTGTACCAACAATACTTTGTACTTTTCCCATACTATATAATATCATCAACTTGCCCCCCCTTGGCCATCGGCTGGCGACGCCCTTGCACACAGATACTTACATCAAACCTATAACACTCCGTCGTTTTTGCGTCGGGGGTTAATAATAATAGAAAAGTTTTTTATTCAAACAAACTTTTGCAAAATGCAAAAGTGCTTTCTTTTCATCAAGTGAATCAACACAACACTGGTTGGTACGAAACGCTCTTCCTACAGAGAAAGAATCAGCAACTCTGTTAATGCTTTTACTTGTAAGATGCAAACCTATATACAAGAGCCGGTTCTTGTAGATTCCCTGACCACATCTAGGTACAACTTACCTGGGGTGCTAGCCAGGTAACCTCCAAGTGTGCCTGGGTGCTGTTGGTCCTCTTGTATACGTCCGAGGGGAAGAGCAGTATTCGGGCCGGTGCGCCCCGGTAACATGGTTAATAATTTCGGGGATATTGTTAGCCATGGCCAATGACCTGGCGGAGGGAGGTTTCTCCGCGTGTCCCTCTGATTAGCAGAGGGCACTGCGGATGAAACTGGGGGTGAGACACCCCGGGGCGGGGGGCAGCGATGCCCATCGCGGGAGGAAGAAAACCTCGTTAAAAAATTACGGGAGGGCGCGAGCCTCTGGAGGAACAGCCCAGAGGCGAGCGGGAGCCCCAGCTGGGGCGGCTGCCGGACACCTGGGATGCATACTTTGGGTTCCCCAGGCGTCCAGCACACAGCATGAGGGTCATGCCGTGGTGGTTTTAGTGGGTATACCCGGTTGGAGTCCCACATAACCTTCGTTCTGCCGCATTCGGCCGCAGAACGGGGGTACCTATAAAAGGTTTCCACCACGTCAAAAAAAAAAAAAAAAAAAGGTACAACTTACCTACCTATACCTAAACAGTAAATCGCGCCTTCTTTTCACTTGCAGTCCCTGTATCACGTTGACCGTTGTCGATATTATATTGTGGTCGCCACTATCTACAATTCCCGTCCAAATCGTTCAATACTTACCTACTGGTTGTCACCAGGAACGGCAGCCTCTTCTTGGCAGGGATACTCCTCGTCTCCTCCGGTTGTAACTACTATGTGCTTTGCTAGGCGGAGACTACGATTATGCAATAGGCAAAGGAAGTACCTAAGCATCACTGTTCTGGAGCTTTAGGTGGGAAAATGGAGTCCACAGGACCCCGTTACTGCAGTCTGCACGCAAAGAATCCAAAGATTGTTCCTACTGAGCGCTATTGACTTAGAGGTAGCTTGCTTACAACTATAGCTTGCAACCGCGCCTTGGAAGACATCATTCATGTACCGTAAGGTATCTAAATGTTCCGATGTTCATAGAGTACGTAAAGGAACAGGAATTGTGTATTCAGAGCCTAACGCGATTGCTATGTACGGAGGCGTGATTAAGAGTTAGGTAGTAGACTGACGTGTATCTATCTATAGCTATCTAAGTATAATCGTACCTAGTCTATATTAGGAAATCAATAAACGTACAGGTAATTGCTTATATCCATGTCCAATTTACAAGTACAAGACGTAAGTAATAGCGAGCTTTAACTAACGGGCTTTTATTTCATTTCCGTTAGATTTAAGTTCGAAGCCTCAGTAGCAGGGCCGGATTATCCATAAGGCGGATTAGGCAACTGCCTAGGGGCCCCACGCCGACTAGGGGCCCACGGGAGTGCCGTAGTGTACGTGTAGAAGAGATTGAAGTAGTAGTATACCAAAGGAGTCGATCTGATCGACTCGACTTTTGTGATAGAAAAAATATATTTTAAAAAGTGAAAAAATATATTTTAAAATGGTAAAGGAAAGGGGCCTCGGAATTGCATTGCCTAGGGGCCCTGATAGGGTTTAATCCTGCCCTGCTCAGTAGCTGAATGGTCACGGAGCGGACCGAAATCCGAAAGGTCGATGTTTCAAAACTGGCGCCGGCTTCATGTCGAGTTCAGTTTAATAGCCTGTCGATTGTATAACAAGTATTTATTAAAAATTTAAAAAACCCCCGACATTCGCCATTTTGTGATGGCGGCCATTTTACGTGATTTTTTTGCTCGATATTGATAACGGCAATAGGTAGACGCATGAAATATTCACAGAATATTTAGTTATCAATTTAAAAATAAATAATTCAATTAATTTTTTTTTTATTCAACTACAAGTTAGCCCTTGACTGCAGTCTGCAATCTCACCTGATGGTAAGTGATTATGCAGTCTAAGATGGAAGCGGGCTAACTTGGAAGAGGTATGCATACCCCTGATCGGTTTCTACACGGCATCGTACCGGAACGCTGAATCGCTTGGCGGCACGGCTTTGCCGGTAGGGTGGTAACCATCCACGGCTTAAGCCTCCCACCAGACCAGACCAGAGACAATTTAGAAATTATAAAATCTCAAATTGCTCCTGCCGGGAATCGAACCCGGGACCTCCCACTTATAAGACCACAGCGCTCACCACTGCGCCAGGGAGGTCGTCCTAAATAAATTAAAATAAATATTTAAGGGGGGCTCCCATACAAAGTCATTTTTTTGCCGTTTTTATAAATAATGGTACGGAATCCTACGTGCGCGAGTCCCACTCGCACTTGGCTGGGATTTTTTTTACTGTGCGACTGTGTGTCTGTTCCCCTGTAGCGCTCAAACGGGTGGACCGATTTAAATGCGGTTTTTTTTGTTTGAAAAGTGAATAGTCGAGAGTGTTGTTAGCTATGTTTGATGAAAATCGGTCCAAGATGGCCGCCGCTACAAAATGGCGGATTACATATTTTATCACAACGCCCTCAATATGGGTATCAAATGAAAGGGCTTGACTAGTAGAATAGCAATGTGCAAATCCAAGATGGCCGCCACCACAAAATGGCGAATGTCGGGGGTTTTTAAATTTTTAATTTATACTTGTAGAGTGAAAAAGAAATAAAACGAATCTGTCATCATCATTATTTTAATGAATCTGTTATTTACAAAAATTCGGTGGACATCATCAACAACAGCATGGACTTGTACCATATTATACAAAGCGGCGCTAATTTTCTCACTAGAATTATACTTCACACAATGATATTCGAATTAAACTGTTTACATAATTATTTAATAATTATTCTGTTGAAAATGTTTTGATTTAATTTGATAATCCTTTGAAATTAAAATGTAAAAAGTTAGGTTATCTTAAATCTACCTATCTAAGTTAAAACTAAATTTAGCAACCGGCTTTAGTGCGAAAAGAAGATATGATATCGTGATTCCTGATCCCATACGTCGGTGACTTTGAGATAATTATTCTATAATAAAATTCTAGGTTAGACAGTGCCTTGTCCGAGCCATGCCTCGTCTGTGAGCCATAGAGTACACCACAGAATTGTATATGGGGGCAGATAATGTATCTAGTTCGGTCGAGATACTGATTCGGCTCGTGTCTACTAGACTCTAGTACGGGCTGAAGTCTGCAGTGACTTCACATAGAATGCTTCGGTCGAAGTACGGCTCGGACACGGCACGGTCTAACATAAATCATCCTTCTATCGGATTGTATCACGCTTATATCGGATTGTATTATCCTTATATAGGATTGTATCATCCTTCTATCGGATTGTATCATCCTTCTATCGGATTGTATCATCCTTCTATCGGATTGTATACGTATAATCCTTCTATCGGATTGTATCATCCTTCTATTGGATTGTATCACCCTTATATCGGATTGTATCATCCTTCTATCGGATTGTATCATTCTTCTATCGGATTGTATCACCCTCATATCGGATTGTATCATCCTTCTATAAAAATGTACCTATGCCAGAGGACAGATCCGGCGCCACAGCGCACCGTGTGGACATGCCACGGATTCGTCATGTACCTACGTATCGCCGTCAAGGTCACCGGATCAAAAACATAATGGCATGCTGCATACATACATGTACTCTGTAGCATACATGTATTCAGTAGGGACTCTGAGGCGTACTTCTTAGCAGACTCACGCCAGAATATGCAGCATGCCGCATGCTCACATGTTTTTACTCCGACGTAAAATACCCTGCTGCCGATTCGATTGTACACAAATCAGTGAACCAAACTGGCAGATCTAAAATGAGTGATATTCTTTACCGTCCGGAACATTGTGAAGATTATCTGCACGTGCTCATAGATTGTTATACAACTGAATTTAGTGTTATCAATGTATTAGGAAATGATAAATTAATGATAACTCCAGTTTGTTTACAGTGAGACCACTTTTATGACTGATATCTGTTAACAGGGGCAATTACTTTGGTTCTTATTAAAACCCAATTTGTAAACGATCAATAATGATCAATATCGAGATAGATGAGTGAAGCTAATATAACGCCAATTTGAGACAATAGCGTCCATCTTACGCAATTCATAAAGGCGCAGAAAATAATTAGTATATATTTTCATAATCGAAGTAAATATTATATTTATGTAAACAGCTTAATTTATCAAATAAAAAACAATACTTTGAGCCAATACTGAATAAAATACGACAAATGATTCAGGGTATCCTGATGGTATTGAGCTAATTTTGCTAGGTTTAAACTAGCGTAAATTGATACAAGATTGAATGAATTTCATACATAATATAAAATTAATATTTATTTACATTAAATGATTGAATTATAATATAAATTGGTATAGTACCTAATACCAAAAAAATCGTCTTGGCAGCAATCAAGATAATTTTTTTTTTTCGATTATTTATTCCATTACAGTTCATTTAAGATCAATCTTTTTCTTATCTTTGATGACATATTTAATTGGTATCAACTCCATAAAAATTCATTTTTCATTATCTTAAAAACATAATAACACTTTTGGTTTATACATAAAGCTATAACAACAGTTAACGTTTCGAATAATATTATTAATTCATACCGTACAAATTACTTATATAGCAGTTCATGTTAAAACTTATTTATTAAACTCATTACACAATAATATTTAATGAATCAATTACACGATAGTATTACAGGCTCGTTATAAAAGAAATATACTTTTCGTTTTTAGCTTTTGTATCACATAATTTGTTTTCCTAATAATCTAGTGCCTAATTCTTCAATGTTTTTAGTACCTCACTAAAACTAAGTACACTTACCAACTAAATTATGCAATATATTGACACAAAAATATCTTTTGATGATTATACATATTACAATAGTATTAAATAAATCATAATTAGTACTAAACATATATTAGTATTAAATCCAATCACGCAATATGGATGAAAGATAACGTATATTGACTTGTGACCATTGACCTAATGACTACCCCAAAACAAAACCTGTAATATCTTACACATTTCTACTTACGAGGTTGTTTTTGGCTAGCTCCTATATTTTAATGTATCAAAGTATTAAGTATTTGCACATATTAAACCCTAATGATATTGCAAAATATTATTTCAATATATAATATAAATAAATAATATGTTATCTTTTCATCCCTTAAAGTAAGTACACCGTATGATTAAAAAAAAGAAAAAGTAGCACAGTTTTATTGATGTGTTATAAGTTATTTTACCTACTCCTCAATTACAAAATACATTTAAGTAAATAGTAAGTACCAGAAATCCAATCTGTATACCAATTCCGACCAACCAATAAAACTACGCTACTTCACAATAGGCTAATATAATTTTCACACATGATTTTATAGCCAGGTTAATATCTAGCAAGTAAATAGCTAACATATGAACATAGCTAACAAAGAAACATTATTTATTATTTGGTATCGAATGGTTACAAAAAATTGACCGTGTTTCGTTCAGTCACATCACATCTATGCCGGCCGGAATACAGTCAATCTGGATCAAAAGCACAGATTAAATAAAACACGAAAGACCAGGGGGGTTATTCTGTAACTTAGTTAGCAACTGAAAATAGTTGCCAACGAATTAGTTCGATATACATTGCTGCTTTACTGTGTAAAATTATGAAAACACTTTATATTTCCCACAGTAAAGCAGCAATGTATATCAAACTAATTCGTTGGCAACTATTTTCAGTTGCTAACTAAGTTACAGAATAACCCAGCAGAATCATACAACGCAATTAAGTCTAGGACAGATTGGGGTCTAAGGAGCCTCATGTGTGATTTTAATCCAAATTGACTGTGTACGGCATTCCTATCTGTAGCTATCTCTATATTCCCTACCTATCGTAACTGTAGCTATTTACATCATTCTTCATAGCGATGGCACACCATAAATTGTAGAGTCGCAGTTCATCAGTTAAATCGAGTGAAAACATTAAGGACGTAGTAGCATCGCAAGTAATACTATAAAGAGTTACCCTAAGCGTGCGACAAATAAGTCGCGTCAGTCGCGTCGGATCTAACAAGACCAGCTACCTTTACAACCAATGAAGTTGAGTTTTGTTTTTTTAACCGTATGCTAAAGTAAAAAAAAAAAAACTATATTTTTGACATACGGTTAAAATCCGCATTTCGGATCGCCCGGTAGTAGTTGTTATCTGTAATCTGTAATGTACCTATATTAAAAGAAGCTTCGCCTCGTAACTTATAGTTGGAACATTACAAACGTGTGAATTGAGCCATAAAACATAACGATCATAGGGTTGTGAGGGCTCTCCATCTATCTTTATAACCTGTTATCGATTATCGACATATCCTTGTTTACTGCTACACACAACACCAGAAAAACAGGTTCCAGTTCCACAAGGGTTGTAAGTGCGAGCGGGAAGTCCGATTAAAGTGATTTATGACTCAGATTGCACGTTTGTAATGTCCTAACTATAGTACGCGCTGGCTCTAAAGTGCTCTTACATATGAGTTACTTTAAACATTTAGCCGACGACGATCGGGGCGGTCTGTTGCCTTTGCCGACGACTGCGTTGGCAATATGCGGCTCAATGTGAATCCATAGACAAACGCGTTCGATTTTGGATTGCATCGTTAGTAAACATAGGTAACATTTAAATAAAGCTCGAATCTATCATTTAAAGTCTGATTTGACTCAAACGCCACTAATTCCACGTCCATTGTAATTTGTACAGTGCGCGCGTACGCAATTTAACAGTACAGATGGCGTTTTCCAATAAGACCTACTTTACAATTCATTATAAGGTATTTTATAAAGAGAACAAGATTCAGTTCATAAGTATCTCTCTCGTTAGTAAAATAGCGAAGCTCGAAAAGTTAATGAGTCGTCCGATAGAATAATAATAGTTAATTTTTATAATGTGTGGTGAATGTTAATACAAAAATAATAAAAACCTATTAGAACGATATACACTGTGAAGATACATAATAAAAGGTATACATATATAAGAAATAAGCGATCTCCATTTTAAACGATCACTTAGTAGTAAAATTGTATGTTTTTTTTAGTACAGACGTTTTCCTAGCATCTATCAATTTTAAGGGACTTCAATCTGTTAACTACTTTATATTAGTAATATTAATAATATTTTGAGTAGGCATTAATGGTGTATACTGGTTATTTACTGTAATATCTATTTCTCACTTTGTATGTAGTTGAAACATCAAGATTTAAAATAATTTTGTTTAAACTACTTAAGAATGAATTTGTGTTTATTTTACAAATGTGCAATTAGTATCTAGTTACTGTATGTACAATTTGAGTTTTTATTTATTTTACAATAATAATGTTCAAGTTTTCTGCTCAAACTATATACAATATCAAGTACATTTTTAAAGAAAAATGGAAATTTAGAATTGTGGGTACGAAGTACAGCTAATAAGTACTAATACTATTGCTGTTTCAGTATAGACCGCGGAATATCAAAAAATCTTATTATTGTTTCCTTTTTTTTTTAGATAATATGGAGACTTATTATTCTTTTATGTATAATCACACTTGCAATCACACATGTAATCGTGTTTCATCGGCTTTCAATTTTTCACGGACATTATTAGATTTTATTTACCCTAAATTTTCATTTGGATTTTTTAATCTTAATCTAATATTTTTTTCTTTACATTATATCGTGCGGGGCTTGGAACAATGTTTTTAACTAAGTGTGGTAACAAAATTATCGCTCATAAATCAATTTTTGAGCTCATTACTGTTTGTGTAACATGCTTCCATTATAAATTATACTTTAATATGGCACAATCGGAAATGAATATTCTCGCTTGTAGAATACTAGGTATATATCATAAAATGCGCTTTAAAATAATTGCATTTATTTTATAGCCAAGTGTTCATGTTAATGTTAATTTTGAAAATGAATGGATAGTGAACCCGCTATTAGGTTTAAATAAAATAAATAAATATAATAATAGTTTTCACTGTTTAAGAGCATTTGTTTGTAATCTGTACTGCGTATGTTTATATTGCTCTTTGATGAGATCGTTAATTTTATTACATTTCACAAATGCTACAAAATTCTTGTAATTCATAATTAAGTGTATGCGTTATTTTGCACCGTACCTAACTACAATATTATACAGTTTGTATATATCCATTCTTACATACATTATAAATTATATTTATTATAAAATTATTTCACAGCTTTCAATCAAAGGCTGTAGACGTCGAAAACATAAAATTTTTTACCCACTTTTGAATTTATTTTATTGAGGGGGAAAAAAGGTAAATTGGAAAAGGACGGTAATTTAACATCATCATTTACAAAAATTAAGTACCTACCTTAAATACTATAAGGACAACTAAGTACAAATGAATGAATTACTGACCCGTACTCAACGATCTGGACAATTTCTGGCCTCAATGTGAAAAACAAAATTAACAAAGTTTTCAAAGTCTACAGCCAATCAAAGTTGGTTCTTATTTCAATAAAATTATAACACACATTCAATTATCGAGACTGAGGTGTCTCGTCGACCAAATAATCTTATTAAATTCTATCTACATCATTTATATACATTCGCGTTTTGAGACCTCCGTATACTAAGCAGAAGTTGAAGAAAAAGGTAAGCGGAAAGATAGTATGGCGCGGCCAATAAAACCGTGATTGAACTTCCATCGAAAAACTTAATACATCTCCGAAAAAATGTTATAGATATAATAGTTTTACATAACCAAAATTTATAGAATCAGGACGGCTGTCTATAGGAGATAATATAATTTGAGCGGGGAACTGAGAAATCTTCAACCAATAAGATTGGTTCACCCACAAAATTCACAAAGTGCGCATCATTCCTAAAACATCATAATATTATATTTTTTTGAATGTGAGCAGCTAAAACTGTCACCTTTGAACAAATATGGTGAACACCATAAGAAAATTCTTAATTAATTTGATCTTATTGGTTAAATTTCTCCTAGCTACTAAGTTTTATGACATGGGCCATTCCCCCAAAAAATTCGGCAAGGAATTGTACTACTAGGAGAGGACTAATAAATTATTATGCTATCTATGTATATAATATAACGCCGCAGTTCATTCTCTTTGAAAAATAATAGCTTCTTTTTAACAGCATTCTCACACCAAAACTAAATATACTACTACTTCTTTTGTTCCATCTTCCAACACTTCAATTAAAATGACCTGCCGGAAAATGAGGCCGTTGAGGTAACAGCTGTTTTAATACTTGGGTTAGTGTTCTAACTACATTATGGATAATAGGTTGGGAACATGAATTTATTATAAAGAAAACATGCTTTTTAGTTGCTAACTACTTGATGTACTTTATATTGTATAGGATCTATTTTTTTTTTTCAAACTGTTTAAAGTGCATATGAATTTATCTGTACGACATTGCGTACGATGGAGATCTAATAGAATATGCATGTAAAGCGATTGGATATATATATGATGATATAGGCTTGTCAAGGAAAATTATATTGCAATTGAAATTCAAAAGCTGAACCAGTTCGAAAAACAGACAAACAGTGTAGGCAGACTCTCTACTAGCTGAACAGACGATGTGAAAGGACTCTCAGGGAGCCACTGTATACAAGCGGCGCAAGAACGATGTGTGTGAAGTCACTACAAGAGATCCATGTCCAGCAGTGGACGACGATGACGAAGAAAATCAAAAGTACAATAAATATACACTTTATTTGAGAGTCAATAATTTTACAAGGAGAGGTCTCATGCGTTCAAATGGCGGCTGCCGACGTAAAGGCTTTATGTACTTGGTTAAAGGATTTAATTCAGACATATTTATATCCCGTTTTAAGTCAGTCTTGAGTGTGAGTACGCTCTCACGTACGATCTCAGCCTTAGAGCGATGGGCTTATCTTGTCGATATAGAGAATGTAGAGATCAAAATGTGCTCTGAGTTGCATATGTATAAGTGGGTGATGGAAAACACTACTCATTCCTTCGATAAAAACAAAAAAGGGAGATACATAACGTCCTTTTACATTGCTTCAACGAAAATGGGTTCAGGGCACCGAAGGACAGAGATAGAGCGATACGCTTACGGACATTAGTGCGAGCGAGACAAACAGAAGATTCTTGGTCTATTTATATTCTTACTGTTTGGTGTATTTATACGTGGAAAAAGATCCCATCGTGTTATTTTTTAACTTAGAGATTTGTGGACTTAATAAATACACAGGATTGCGTTTTTAATGTATTTTCGTCTGAAAAAGTGTGACTTTGTGAGCGTATCACTAGTAGCCAGTTTGAATGCAACCATTCAACAGTTTTATAGGAACACACGCGGAAGTGTGTTATGTATCTTCCTATTTTTGATATGATCAAAGACTTATTCAAACAAGATAAAGAGAAAAACTAAGGGCCTGTTTCACCACTTTCTGAAGTATGAAAGTTACAAAACTTAAGTTTAGGCTGTCCGACACTTGTCAGAAAGTTGTGAAAAAGGTCCTAAGTTTTGTGTAATTAAGAAGAATGAAGAAAAAGTTTGTGTAATTAAGAAGAAGGAAGGAAAAGTTTGTGTAATTAAGAAGAAGGAAGGAAAAGTAGGTGAGGTCTCAACCGCTACATAAATTAGTGGTCTATCTAAGCACCAGTAGGGTTAGTACGAGTTTGCACATTGCGACAACGTTGATCGATTTCGAGTATCGAAAAACGATAACTTCAAAGTGAAATGGACTTAAACTCGCTTATTTTAAGTACCACCTGCTTTAACGGCGAAGGAAAACATCGTGAGGAAACAATTCTCTCGCAGGCCAAAATGAATATGTTTGCCTCTTTTTGGCGTCGCTTTTTCGTTTCATCTAATTTTCAAATGCACAACGATCCTAAAGAAGTTTCACTTCAAAAACAGATGATGATCAATGTTTTGGAAATGTGCAAACTCACACTTGAGTAATGGGCGCGGTGACTTACAGCACGCTCTCGCGCTGCTGCAGCTCGCTGGCGGGCGGGCTGGTGGGCGGGCTGGTGGGCGAGATGGTGGGCGAGGTGGGCGAGGGCGGGTCGGAGGGCGAGGCGGCGGTGCGCGTGATGGCGGGCGCGCGCGACGCCAGCTGCGCGCCCATGGTGATGGGCGTGTCGTCGGGGTCCTCCTCCTCGCCCTCCTCCAGGTCCTCGTCGATCGGCGTCAGCACGTCCAGCGGCTGCTGCACCTCCTCCGGCTTTCTATAACAACAAAACAACATGGTGCGAAAAAATCCAACCACTTCTTTCACGTGAGAGGTCTTTAGAAAAACTTCCAAACTGCTTCCGAATTAGTCTGAAACTGGAGACCGGGTTTTTTACTAGTTCTTTTGGGTAGGAACGGCATTTCGAACCAATTGTCGATTTCGAACCAATTGTCGATTGAGAGAGAAAGGGAGAGAGAATTAGAGAGAAAGAGGGAGAGGGAGAGAGGGAAAGAGGGGGACAGAGGAAGAAAGGGAGAGAGGGAGGGAAAGGGAGAGAGGGAGGGAAAGGGAGAGAGGGAGGTAAAGAGATAGGGTCGTGGAGAGGGAGGGGGAGGGAGAGGGAGGATGAGGGAGAGAGTGGGAGAGGGACAGAGAGGGAGAGAGAGGAAGAGTGGGAGAGAGAGGGAGGGAAAGGGAGGGAGAGAGGGAGGGTGGGAGAGAGGGATGGAAGAGGGAGAAAGGGAGGGAGAGGGAGAGAGGGAGGGAAAAAATAGGTTGGTGGAGAGGGAGGGGAGGGAGAGGGAGAGAGAGGGAGGAATCGAGAGAAAGGGAGAGGGAAAGAGGGAGCGAGAGAAAGAGAGAGGGAAAGAGAAGAGAGAGGGGGGAACTGTTCCCAATATCTCCTTTTGTGCCGTCACAGAATTTTTGACATTCTCACCTGCGGAACATTGGCGCCGCGAAGGACGTGAGCGTCGAGGCTAGGAAGAAAGCGGCGGCCATGTAGAAGGA
The DNA here is from genome assembly GCA_920104075.1 of Melanargia galathea. NCBI lineage: Eukaryota > Metazoa > Arthropoda > Insecta > Lepidoptera > Nymphalidae > Melanargia > Melanargia galathea. The sequence continues at coordinate 15,733,675 of OV049870.1, read as the reverse complement.
CGCGTCGTAGTTGGTGGTGGCGTCGTACACCGCGCCGGCCAGCGGGGACCCCACTATGGCGGCCGCGCCGCGGAACAGTATGAGCAGCCCGAACGCGTTCGTCAACTTGTCCAGCCCCAGGAGATCCACGAGGATGATCGATGTCAGTGAAATGTAGCCGGCTGGAAATACATATCGAGATAGGGTAGTAATAAACTCGAAACTCCTCGAAGTTATTATTAAATAAAAGACCTTAAAAATACCTCTAAGTGCATCTATCTACCTACTTCTATAAAACATAATAAGTATATCATTATGTTTGATTTTAAAATCGCTGAACCGATCTTTACGTTAAGCACAGAGATAGCTTGCATTTTGGTTACTGATATAACATACTTTTCCTTCGATAAAGTCACCACGGAATTCATTTTTAAAATGCCTAAATCCATGGAGACACGTGTTCGCAGATTTCAGCTAGTTATAAAAACAGAAAAGTGTATCATAAACCATACATAACAAGTATACAGAGATCACTTACAGATGGCAATCCCAAAAGCAATAGCGACGCAAACGTACGATGCATACGAGTAACAGAAGGGTATTACAGCCACGGCGATCTGAAATAAATAATACAATACAATAGAATAATACTTTGTTGCACACACAAAGAAAAATGTGTGTGCACGCACACACAAACAGACAAAATCACTAAGTTATCACTATATTTATATCATACTTGCTCAGTAACTAGGGATTACTATGGTGGAAAGTCTCCTTGTAAGTTGGTGTTTGCAATTCAAGGCAACATTACGTCGCACTATGCTTGAATTGTAATGTTCACATTACAGTTCAAGCTATGCAAAACTCCTTGGTAAACAACCTCTTTTCTTATAAAATGGTAAGAAAACTTTTTACTGAAAAAAAAAAACACTGAACATGGCGGCATTTAATTTTCATACATTTCAAACTATGCAAAACTCCTTGGAACTCAGAGCCGTAAAAAAAAATGGAAAACTATTTACGAAAGAAAAAATGGAAATGGCGGCATTTCATTTGATCTGAAAGTTTGTGAAGTTTGTTCGTAAAGGGATTTAAGTTATTTACAACAATGTCAAGCACTTCATCAGATGATGAAAAAGGAGGAGAGCCTGATTTTTGTTTGCTTGAAGCAGAAGAAATGATGCAAAACCTTTTGCCGGATAAGTCCAAAGAGCGCTACGTGAAAACTTACGAAGAATTCAACAAATGGCGTGCAAAGAAAGGAATTACATCTTTGGCAGAATGTGTTTTGCTTTCTTATTTCAATATGCTGTTAAAAAGCTACAAACCACCGTCATTGTGGTGTTTTTACTCTATGCTAATTTCTATTTTTTCTCTAAATTTGCTAATTATTCTAATTAAAATTTCATTTTGCATTACCAATGTTTTATTTACCTCGCAAGAATGATATAAAGTAGAATGCTTACCTCGGTTGCAAGTAGCTATTACACCCTCGAACTATATTCACCCTCGCTCGCTGCGCTCGCTCGTGTGACTAAATATCTCGGGTGCACGCGATCCATTAGCGCCCTATGCGAGCTGCGCTCGCACTGGCGCCAAATTGGATCTTGTTCTGTAATAGCTTACTTACGTCCCTTGTGTAACAATCTACTATTAAATGCTAGGCTTTGTATTTTTCGCTAAATTCACCCATATACATATATATTATGATGATGTTGGTAACAATGGAATTGTGAGTGGTGTTAGCAGGAGGCATAAGTTGCGGCATAATAGCGTGAACAAAACGCAGGAATTATAGAACTGTTTTTTTCAATTCAGTTGCTCGAAAAATGCACTTACAAAGGCGTAACAGGAGTTGTAAATTTAAAGTGTCCCCGTGCTTTTTTATTCTTGAATTCTTTGGTTATAAATCTACTTTATTGTTTTCTCACAAATTAATTGAAAAACGTCGTGTGATATACGGATGTTCAGGTTATTACAATCTCGTAACGATGGTAAGCCCTTGCCTGCGGCTCGGGCTTACAAGTCATCTCGATTGTAACAACCTACTTACCGTCCTTATATCACAATGTACATAGTCGTTACAGCCCGCCAAGCCGCATCGGATCAGCTTGGCTGGTCTAAGGTACTGTAAAAGAGGAGGCCCGTGCCCAGCGGTGGGATGTGGGGCGTGTACGTACCGTGGCGATGACGAGGCAGACGTTGTTGAGCAGCAGCGAGTCCATCCAGGGGAAGTCGGCCACCCAGCCGCACGCGATACGCCCGATCGTGTTCGTGATGCCGATGTACGTACCGTGGCGATGACGAGGCAGACGTTGTTGAGCAGCAGCGAGTCCATCCAGGGGAAGTCGGCCACCCAGCCGCACGCGATACGCCCGATCGTGTTCGTGATGCCGATGTACGTACCGTGGCGATGACGAGGCAGACGTTGTTGAGCAGCAGCGAGTCCATCCAGGGGAAGTCGGCCACACAGCCGCACGCGATACGCCCGATCGTGTTCGTGATGCCGATGTACGTACCGTGGCGATGACGAGGCAGACGTTGTTGAGCAGCAGCGAGTCCATCCAGGGGAAGTCGGCCACCCAGCCGCACGCGATACGCCCCATCGTGTTCGTGATGCCGATGTACGTACCGTGGCGATGACGAGGCAGACGTTGTTGAGCAGCAGCGAGTCCATCCAGGGGAAGTCGGCCACCCAGCCGCACGCGATACGCCCGATCGTGTTCGTGATGCCGATGTACGTACCGTGGCGATGACGAGGCCGACGTTGTTGAGCAGCAGCGAGTCCATCCAGGGGAAGTCGGCCACCCAGCCGCACGCGATACGCCCGATCGTGTTCGTGATGCCGATGTACGTACCGTGGCGATGACGAGGCAGACGTTGTTGAGCAGCAGCGAGTCCATCCAGGGGAAGTCGGCCACCCAGCCGCACGCGATACGCCCGATCGTGTTCGTGATGCCGATGTACGTACCGTGGCGATGACGAGGCAGACGTTGTTGAGCAGCAGCGAGTCCATCCAGGGGAAGTCGGCCACCCAGCCGCACGCGATACGCCCGATCGTGTTCGTGATGCCGATGTACGTACCGTGGCGATGACGAGGCAGACGTTGTTGAGCAGCAGCGAGTCCATCCAGGGGAAGTCGGCCACCCAGCCGCACGCGATACGCCCGATCGTGTTCGTGATGCCGATGATGGACAGCAGGAACGATGCCTGTCCCTCCTCCACGCCCTGGACGAACAAACAAGCGTGTAAACAACGATCGTAATGGAAGTTTTTCATTAAAAAAAAGTGTGTGCAATTCACACCCGGCAGAAGTGAAACTTCAGAAAATAACCTTAAACTTAACCTTGTCTTTGATTTTGCAGGCTAAAATGGTGTCGCTTTTTCGTTTCATCGCATTGTCAAAAGCACAACGATCCTAAAGAACAACTAGCGGCTTGTCTAATGAATGGGGTACTGAACTCGTAACACTCCCTTGACCTCTCCCGTCCAGCAGCCGGCGACGCTGTCGACCCGGGTCATGGCTCGTGCGAGTGAGACTCACGTGATCGGTCGCAGCGGCCACGATGTACACGAAGGGCACGTAGAGGCCGGCCATGCCGAACACGTTGGACACGCCGATCAGCATGAAGGCGGGGTCGCGCAGCAGGCTCACGTCCAGCATGGACGACAGCGCCGACTTGAACGAGCTGGGCAGCGACAGGCACGGGCACAGGTCGTACTCTGCGAACACATGCAGTATCTGGTGATAACAATATCTGGTGCAATATCTGGTGATAACAATATCTGGTGCAATATCTGGTGAAACATAAGCGTGTATTTAATTGTCTTCCAAGATGTTATATAAAACAGCTGGATATTAGCCACAGCTTTTCACAGCTAAACAGCAATTCAGAACAGCCACTAATGCTCCTCGACAATACTTCAATATAAATTGTCTTCGCTAGATTTCTTATTTTACAATTAGAAATTCAGTGATTAGACTATTTAAGCTACCTACATATGTCAAAGTAGCTCATTTATGCACTTTTTTTTATTTATTTATTTTTTTTATTTGAAAATGATATTAAAAATACATACAAAAGTAACTTGTCTTTTTAACCAACTTCAAAAAGAGGTTATCAATGAGAGGATATAAAAAGCGACTCACGCTCCTGCCTCTCGAGATCGGCGGTGTGGCGGCTCTGCGGCAGGCTGAGCACGGAGTTGCGGTAGCCCTGCAGCGACTTCTGGCTCTGGAACTGCGGCAGGTTGACGACGGAGCCCGAGTAGAAGATGTCCTTGCGCGACATGGGCCGCACCATGCGCGCCGGCTCGCGCGCCACCGACAGCTTCGAGTTGTACACGCCGTCGTCGCCCTGGGAAATGGACCGAGGATTGTGCACTTGCCTTTATACCTGAGAAATTGAGTTTCCTTTATACCTGAGAAATGGACCTCAGTTGTTAATTTCCTTTATACCTGAGAAATGGAATCACCTTTATGCCTGGGAAATGGATCTCAGTTGTGCTCATCATGACAACCCATTACCGGCCCACTAAAGGGCACGAGTATCACGAATCTCCTCTCAAAATGAGAAGGGTTTAGGTCTTGATTGGTAGACTTGACACGCCTTTGAGAACATTATGGAGAACTCTCAGGCATGCAGGTTTCCTCACGATGCAGATGGTTTCCTTCACCGTTGCAGCAAGTTATATTATTTTAATTGCTTAAAGCGCACATAACTCGGAAAAGTTAAAAGTGCGTGCCGGATAGCACTCAGTCCCCCCGAAAGGGAGTCCGAAGTCTTAACCACTATGTGACTATGACCATGTTTACTCAGTTGGGTACTTTGTCTTTAAACCTGGGAAATGGACCTCAGTTGTGTAATTTCCTTTATACCTGAGAAATGGACATCGACTGTGTACTTTCCTTTATAAAATAAAAATATAGATTCATTACCCGACTTATCACGTGTCATTGGTTAAATAACATCATTTCAATTCCAATATGTCGAATACGACGTTTATCATAGCAAAATGAGCGTCAAATACAAAATTAAGGTTGAGACTGATATACATAATACACAATATAGTTTGTTATAAAATAAAAGCCAGCCCGGAGTTGGTAGTTGGCGGTGCTTCACCCCCGTGCCTCGGAGAGCACGTTAAGCAGTCGGTCCCGGTTATTATCACTATCATGTGACAATAGTCGTTAAAGCCCGCCAACCCGCATTGGAGCAGCATGGCGGGTCTATGCTTTAATCCCTCTCTCCTATGAGAGAGGAGGCCTGTGCCCAGCAGTGGGACGTTAAAAAGGCTGTAGTGGTGGTGGTGGTGATAAAATAAAATGATATCTGATATTTAGTAAATTCTGAAAATATAATGAAAACTTAAATCAGATTTTAAGGGGGTAGTATCTGATACTTACATCGTTACGGTACTGGCTGCCTATGGAGGTTTTGGACGTTGCTTTGATTGCAGCTAAGGACGGTTTAAATCTGAAATTTGAGAAACGTGTCGTTATAAATCATTAAAAATACAAAATAATCAACACTATACCATGCCTGATTACGTTCATTACCACATTACCCATTACTACAGTATCATGATCAACCCATTACCGGCTCACTACAGAGCACGGGTCTCCTCTCAGAGTGAGAAGGGTTTTGGCCATAGTCTACCACGCTGGCCAAGCGGATTGGCAGACTTCACACACCTTTGAGAACGCTATGGAGAACTCTCAGGCATGCAGGTTTCCTCACGATGTTTTCCTTCACCGTTAAAGCAAGTGATATTTAAATACTTAAAACGCACATATGTAACTCCGAAAAATTAGAGGTGCGTGCCCCGGGATCGAACCCACGACCTCCGATTAGAAGTCGGTTGTCCTAACCACTAGGCTATCACAGCTTTTTTATTACTACAGTAAAGTTTATTTATTATTTTTTTATTTATTAATATTTCACAGGACCAATTACTTGAAATTACTAATGACATATCTATTACGATATTGATAGTTTAACAATCGATGCAATATGTGTATCCCAGGTAAAGCAGTACATAACACCACAGCCAGCATCAAGCAAGGACATTTACAGAACCATTAGCACTTAACAGGTAAAGTCTGGCGCCCCAAAGCCAGCATCAAACAACCAGTATAAAGGCTTCTACATTTTAACTGTAACAGGTTTCCGGAACATGTACTCTTCGATTAACTGGAAAGATCAGATGCACCCTGGCATAATACTACATATAAATGTATGAGTTTTTTGAAATGGGAAAATAGGTCTAAAACTGACTAAAATTCTGTACAAAAAAAAAAACTATTAGTTTTTGAAATAATCGCGAACATACATACATATATACGGCTCGAATACGGAACCTCCTTTTTTTAAGTCGTTTAAAAATAGCTTATGTTGTGGCAGCAGTTGCCGTAAAAATATTCTTAGCTAACTTTCGTCCGTGTGAATTTAAGTTTTTTTTTAAATCCCGTCGTCACTCTTTGTTTTCTCGGAATAGGCAGGAGCCTGGATCCCTCCTCGCATAGTGCCCTACCTGTCCGTGAAAGTCCCGTCTAAATTAGTTCACCCGTGCTAAAGTCAACCCCGGACAAACAGATAGACAGACAGACGTAAAAATTAATTATCGTATGAACTTAGTTAGACCCAGTTATTTCGAAATGACAGACAGACACCCGAATCTTATTTATTTGTATGGTTAGCTTCCGTGCAGTAGTGGGCAGAAGTTTCTCTCGTCTTCGTTACACCCGCATCGCGGAGCACCAAAGCCCGGCACCAAGCGTCCCTGTACTAGGAGCAGCGGTGTAAATACCCTTCGGCGGCGGGGGCTGACCTCTCGGCGACGCTGTGCTTGCGCTGGCTGTCGAAGAAGGGCACGGAGCCGTTCTTGGGCAGGCCGGGCGCGTGCGCGCTGAACGCGGGCGACGACACGTTGCGCGCCATGTTGTGCTGCGCCGCGGCCTGCGCGCTCACTGCGCTCACCGCCGCGCCGTTCTCGCTCTGAAACACGCCCCCGGACTGTCTAACGCCACTATCTCTCACTATATTTGGGACATTACCAACGTGCGAACTAAGTGACACTATGTCACTATAGTTGGGACATTACAAACGTGCAAACTAAGTGACACTATGTCACTATAGTTGGGACATTACAAACGTGCAAACTAAGTGACACTATGTCACTATAGTTGGGACATTACAAACGTGCAAACTAAGTGACACTATGTCACTATAGTTGGGACATTACCAACGTGCGAACTAACTCACACTATCTCACTATAGTTGGGACATTACCAACGTGCGAACTAAATCACGCTATTTCACTATAGTTGGGATATTATAAACGTACGAACTAAGTCATAAATCATTTTTATAGGACTTCTCACTCGCACTTACAGGCCTTATTGAACTGGAACCTAATTCTGTGATGTTGTGTGTAACAAAAAAGTGTCTGTGTGCAATCCACACACTGCAGAAGTGAAACTTAAATTCAAATTTTTTGAATGCTCATATATTATGTAAATATTATATTAAACATTAAAACCTTGTTTATGTATATTTGGGTCCATGATTTGGGTTCAAAAACGGAACGTATATTACCTTTTTCTTGAGCTCGTTATCATCGGGCACCCTCGCCTCGGTGATGGTGGGCAGCGTGGGCACGGTGGGCACGCCGGGCATGTTGGGGATGGTGGGCACCCGCGCCAACGCCTCCAAGTTCAGCGACGAGTGAACCCCCGGGTCTATGTTCAGGGGCGCCTGCAATATATTGGAATTCTTCCAATAAAAGTCAATGTTAGAACTACCATGCAACTAATTTATTCTAGACACACAATATAAATGTAAAACAACAAAAAAAAATGCGAGGCAGTCTTTGGGGATAGAAGTGAAAACTGGATTAAAGTTTAAAGCCGATAGAAGTGATCTAGGATTAAAAATTTAATCTAAATACATACATATAGCTCACGGGAAGCGTGCGGTGACGATGACGCGAGTTTGATAATTTTTGTTCACCCAAAAAGTGCTCAACCCGCCTAAAGAAGGTTTCACTTCAAAATACTACTACAAACATCTACCATTTTATAATCCGAAACCTTTACTTTTAATCCGAAAGTTGTGAAACTTGGAAGAGAAAAGGTAATATCTATACTAATATACTAATATCTACTATCTATACTAATATAATAAAGCGGAAGAGTTTGTTTGTTTGAACGCGCTAATCTCAGGAACTACTGGACCGATTTCAAAAATTCTTTCACCGTTGAATATTTACGTAATCCTTGAGTGCTAATAGGCTATGTAACATGTACCACGGGCGAAGCCGGGGTGGACTGCTAGTAATATAATAAAGCGGAAGAGTTTGTTTGTTTGAACGCGCTAATCTCAGGAACTACTGGACCGATTTCAAAAATTCTTTCACCGTTGAATATTTACGTAATCCTTGAGTGCTAATAGGCTATGTAACATGTACCACGGGCGAAGCCGGGGTGGACTGCTAGTAATATAATAAAGCGGAAGAGTTTGTTTGTTTGAACGCGCTAATCTCAGGAACTACTGGACCGATTTCAAAAATTATTTCACCGTTGGATATGTACGTGATCCCTGAGTGCTATAGGCTATATATTATGTACCACGGGCGAAGCCGGAGCGAACCGCTAGTTAGCAATATTCATAAAAAAAAATGTAAAAGCTTTATCTCAAAGCAGTAAGCGCTATAGTAAGACGCATGGGTGTGATATCTACCTTCAATCTCTTCTCCATAGTGCCGTCAGGTAAATGCACAACGAAGTAGGAACCTCCTATGGATCCCCTCTCCATTTGCAGTCTCTTCTCTTCTGCCATTCGTTGCAACAAAGGCTTTTCACCCGATGTCTGCAACAAAGACCTATTTTATAGTTCTTCACCTGCCTGTACGCCCATTAAAGATAATATTTTGCGCAAACTTAGTAATGCAATAAAAAGAAAAAAATAGAAATTAAAAATTGAGTGTTTGGCTCTATAAATATTCTTTAGCATGAAAATTATGATTATCTCATTGCTACAATTTCCATTGCTGTGATATATTGAATTCATGGTAAACTTGAAGCAAATGTATATTTTAACCAATAGTATCAGTCAATAAAAGCCATGCGAGTACATAGGAGGTATCTTTTGAATTTACCTCACGACGGGTGGTCGATTTACGTACAGAATCAAATAGGATGATTCTAGAATTTTATTATTCTTCAAATAGGTATGCAAAGTCCAATCATTTAAAGACTTTAAATGAATTTCATTACTCTCATTTTACAGATAAATTATACTTTTAAATAATACCTACCTATGTTGAATTAGGTCACTTTTGTTATGTATTATCGCATATTCATTATGGCACAATGACCTAACACCTATAGGTACAAAGTATGTATTCTATTCTACATTTAGTGAGTGTCCAAACTATTGCGTCTAAACCGCTAATTAGGGCGAATGAAATGCACGCTGTATCGGATGCAACGCTAAACGGTTTCAAAATAACATTACCTATTTTTTGTACTGCTATGATACCTACCTACTATCGAATTGAAACAATTTAGGCTTGCCAAATGGAATAAAAAAATAAAAGGGGGCTTTTCTCTTTAAGTTCTAGATCCTTAAAAAATCGGCCAAGTGCGAGTTGGGCCTCGCTCTTTTAGGGTTTCGTACATAATTATGAATTACATAATATTTTGGATTTAAGAAATATTTAATTTCCGAGCTAGACATCGCGATTCGCAACAAACCGTGAAAGAAAAACCCAAAAATTGTTCGTTTGATTTGGTCACAGCTTACAAACTACTTTATTAATCGTTGTTTTCAGTATTTGCTGTTTAAATACAGTAAATGGCACATGATATACCGAAATTTCATATTCCTAACTGGTTTAGTATTGAGATAGCCCCCGTCACAAAAATGGTCTAAAAGTAACAACTTTGATGGCCCCCCATTTCCTTATTCGTAGTCCACTTAATGAGCTCTAAACAATGATATCCCACAAGCTAGGGCAAAAAAAAATGTATTTCCGTCTCCTTTTTCATGTATAGGAGACAGCAGCAGGGCTCCGTTTTTCTTTTTACCCTTCGGGTACAGAACCCTAAAAAGTAGTCATTCCATGACTGTGTAAACTTAGCTAAAGCTAAGCACATAATACTCTGCTGGTAATTTTATCGCCACAGTCGAAATATTTCAACGTCAACAAATCTGTGTATGAGTTTGCAAAATAATCCGATTCGTGGAATGAAAAGAACTAAATTGATTTGTTATAACAGTTGTTTACGTATTTGCAAGCGTGTTGCAACTACATTGTTACAGTACAGCTATCCTTTTACTACTTTTGAAGAAATTCTTCGAAGAATAGAAGTTAACCTTGTGACCCTAAGGTACACATTCCATGAAAAAGAATCCTTATCTTTACACTTTTACAAGGAAAACTTTGACAAAAAATTATGAGCAAATCAATAACTAGGAAGAAAGAATACGTTGGCATAGTATGCAGGCGACGGCGATATAGTACCACCACCAACACCACTACAACCTTTTAACATCCCACTGCTGGGCACAGGCCTCCTCTCTCATAGGAGAGAAAGATTTAGAGCTTAAACCCGCCACGCTGCACCAATGCGGGTTGGCGGGCTTTAACGACTATTGTCACAATAAATGATAGGTAATGATAATAATAACCAGGACAAACTGCTTAACGTGCTCTCCGAGGCACGAGGGTGAAACGCCGCCATCTTCCAACTTCGAGCTGACACTGACAACGTCTTTAAGAAAAATCCAATCCCGACCCGGGAATCGAACCCGGGACCTCGTGATCTGCGGACGAATATGCTTACCACTAGACCAACGAGGCAGTTCAATATAGTACATATTACATTAATTTGTTTTATTAACATGTTGTTTTGTTTTATTAACATTTATGTATTTTTTTGTAACTATTATAAACTTACTTTGGGATACACCAGAGGCCTCATCAAAGCGCCGAACACGGCACAGTTCAATATCAACCCAGCCAGCAATAGATTAGCGTTCTGCCACGAGCCAAACTCCTTGAGTAGGATAGCGGCGAGCGGCGCGAAGCTGAACGTGCCCACGCCCGAGCCGCACACCGCGATGCCCGTGGCCAGCGAGCGGCGCGTCTCGAAGTAGTAGCCCACCGCCACCACCGACGGGAGGTAGATCATGCCGAAGCCTATACCTGGAGACAACAAATAATCTTTAGGCCTCTTTTTAACACCCGACGCAAAAACGACGGGGTGTTATAAGTTTAACGTGTCTGTGTCTGCGTGTGTGTGTGTGTGTGTCTGTCTGTTCCCCTGTGGCGCTCAAACGGGTGGACCGATTTGAATGCGGTTTTTTTGTTTGAAAGGTGAATTAGTCGAGTGTTGTTAGCTATGTTTGATGAAAATCGGTCCAAGATGGCCGCCGCTACAAAATGGCGAGTGTCGGGGGTTTTTTAAATTTTTAATTTATACTTGTTAACACACATTTTTAACGTCTTGTAGGTAAATCGATGAACGCCGGTTACGCGCACAAAAAGCATGACTCATTGTCACGTTCGCGTGCAAGCGAGATCGCGAAACGATAGAGAAGATACGATCGGCCTGAGCGTTCGGCTTGTGACGCATCTATCTTTGTTTTCATAAGCCGTTATCACGTAAAATTGAAAATTAATGAAGATTTTTTTAGGGTTCTAGGATATGGGCACAAAATAATAACTAGTACCTAAATATATATATCAATGGATATATATCAAGATATATATCCGATATTTATAATAAATATCGGATATTTTCGAACTCTGATTTTTTATAGGAATGACGAAGATGGAAGCTGAACCTGACAAATTATATGTGCTTGGTGTGTAAAGGAAGAATACCGGGCATTAAGATGGTGTGGATGATTTTACCAGAAAATATTAGCTTTTATAGCATAAAAGTTCTATACGATCTGACAAAAGGGATTCTTAATTTTATATTAATCATGTAAATTATTCCGATCCATGTAAAATTGCTATTTTTTAGGAGAAACTGGATGCAATTAATTTAATTACAAAGCTTTTTCGTAGACGTTTCTAGTACTTACCTACTAAAAAACCTTTAGTATCTCTGAGCTCGCAGAAGTACTAGAGAGATTATTTATATCTGAGAAGTCAACGAAAAAGTACAGTACTTTGTCAACGTATCATCAGTATAATAAAATCAGATACTTTTGGCAATTCGCTCGACATTTTCGACTCATTGCTTTGAAGTGTGATGCATTAAGACAGCTATCAATTACGTATCTTTTCAGTTTCACGACCTCGACATCAATCACACAACAAATACCGGACGAAATTAATAAATTGCTATTGAACTATTTACCCTGGATGCTTATTGCCTAATAATTTCGCGTAGTTATACTAGCGTGGAATTTACCGAAAGGAGCTCTGTAAATGAGGAGCTCTTCCATTAAGATCGCCACACGTAGGATATCGTAGTTTCATATATTGAACAGCATCATAAGAATAGAGGAGCCAAAGAGGGGATTTTTGGATTTACTCGAGCGCGTCAGATTAACATAAGGGAAGCATCTTGCATCCTGCTGAGTACCCTCTATCTAATATAATACACTAATATACTAATATAATAAAGCGGAAGAGTTTGTTTGTTTGAACGCGCTAATCTCAGGAACTAGAGGAGCGATGTCATAAATTCTTTCACCGTTGGATATGTACGTGATCCTTGAGTGCTATAGGCTATATAAATGTACCACGGGCGAAGCCGGGGCGGTCCGCTAGTCATATATAAGCCCTTTATATAGAGCCGCGCGAAAGAAAAAACGATGGTCAGAAACATTGGGAAACGTCATATTAAGGTATGGTGGGTTAATTACGAGCTAAAGAAATTATATTTAGAAAATGAGACTATTTGAACGTCGTTACGTTCAAATAGTCTCATTTTCTAAATATAATTTATAATTTAATACCAGAGTGGGAGCGTTACAAAGCTGCAAAAAAACGTTATCTTGACATTCTCGAATTTCGAGAGCGGTTGAATTTTTTTTTCTATTTTGAAGGAAATGATGCAAAAATAACAAAAAAATATAATCAGCCGATTTCCACAAGCCGAAATAATAAAAATCGTCTATAAAGATGAGAGCGTGCAGCTATAGACGCTTTCCCCACCACTCAAAGGGGAAACATTAAATAACCTTTTATTCTTCCTATCAACTAATCTATGAAAATCTAATAGGTCCCGACGACGCTCGAGTAAATCCACATTTAGCATCATCGGCTCCTCTACCATAAATATAATCTAACCTTCTATTCTATAGCTTCTTTAAAAACAAATGAAGGATTTGTAAAATAAAATCCATTGAAGAAATTCTCAATCATAAACAACAATCAGACAGCTAAATGGGTTACGGGTCGTCACAATTTCCTAATTAGAAAATGAAATGCCAACGAACTTCTACATTGTCTGCAATAAGTCAATAACAAAACATTAAATAATCAAACAATTTAATTAACCGTACAATATTTGCTATTCTAATTCAAACAGATACATTTGAACAAACGTACAATATCTGGTGTATGATAACGTGTGAGTCAACAATGTTTGCGGCCCACAAATCGGCCGTGGAAACGCAACCAGACAAAGGAATCCGAGTGTTGCGAAGGGGTCATCAACATTAATTCAATATGCGTCACTTTCCGGGAAGGGAAGGATACAATTGAAAAAAAAAAACACATGTGTCATGAAAAATTTGCAAACAACTAACTGCGTTTCAGAGTTCAATGATTATACGATTCAAACTTTTGTTCGAAATTGAATGTTGAATAAAAATTTCACATAGTTATGTGAAATTTTTAAATTGTAAGATTTACAAAGATTGCACTAAGGTGCATCAATTCGTAATCGTTTGGAAAGCAAAATATACTCGTATAAAGTTATTTATTTGATGCCCGTTTTGGCGATGATCTCACGGATCTGAAAGAAATGACGCTAATATTGATGCAAATATGGAATATAATGTGGAAATCACGATTGTTTCGTATGCACAAGACATCGGATTACGTTAATACATTGCTGAATGATCCAATATTCTTTTTTAAGTGTATTGATTTAAATGATGATGACAATGGAATATCATCGTCATTGTCATACTGCGCCCCCGTGGGGCTTAAACGCCTCCGTGGTCTCTTGATCTTCCTTTACGGCTGTTGGTCTTCCTCCGCTGGGATTCACAGCCAGTTACTTAAATTTTATCTATTTTGAGAGGTTAGCACAACGATTAACTCTATTTTGTAGGCTTTAAAATCATCTGCATGTATACCATTGAGAACTGAAATCGTCTATGCAGTTGAGGAAACAGCTGTAGAATATTCACCACAACAAAGGCTAGGTTGTCGTTGACAAGGCTAAAACTTGATTGCTTTGTGCATATGAAATAAACAGCAGCGTAACCCATGGGTATGACTAAGGCTTAAAGAAGACATATACGTTTATGGAAAAGACTGAAGTGACAAAGACCACTTTGACCCTGTTGGAATTGGGACACTCAAAGAATTAGCACGTCAATACCTAGTGTTTACGGCCCCCCATTGCTATAGCCATAAAAAAGGCTAATACCTATTTAGCACTACTATATGGAATATTCCATCAAATTACTAGTTGACGTAATTCATTAAAGCTGTTGTTGTTATTCTAAAACATCTATATTATATCCGGAATCATAGATTTTCATTATTGCATGCTTAATTTAAATCTTTACCTCTAGATTTACGTCTTATGCTAGAGCATAATGGTATGGCTATTCAAGTTATCTGTAACAATATGATTGCAAGAAATTGAATTGGAATCTGTGACAAGGACGATTAGATAATGAGATAAAGGTATCAGATATGCGTACACCATGGCATGTAAGGCGCCTTATCGTCTACACTTACTGGCGCCAAGCCAATTTCGGATACGACCTTCAAATCGACGTGAACACAACAAAATTTGTCTAGAACACACACACAATTTAAAATATCTCCAAGTAAGAACGGTTCCTTGTTGCCCGAATGGACAAAAGGAAATAATCTTTTCTCTGTTGGAACTTCTAACAAGCCACTAAAATACCATTCAGTAGCAATTTCCAACTACCTTACTTCCTGCTAAAACTTTTCGGCGAACTGCCAAGTGCAACCGAAGTCTGAAATAGGTTTTTTTACCATCATAATTCATAAGTTATCCCGAGTAAAACGCAACTAGTAACCACAAAGTTCTAAAAAACAAATAGAAAAAAATTTAAATGAAAGTTATATAATTACAAGGTTGCAAACAGAATTTCACTCTCGGAAAAACCTAACTACACAATTGCATGCAAACTTTCGACTTGCAGCATTAAATATTTACACGCAGGGGTAGGATTGTCGGAAAAGCCGTCGTTATTCACTCAACGATAATTCCCAAAGGACTTATAAGCATTCATACATTAGCTGTGCTCACTGCTTGTGTTGGCCGTGGTTGGCATGTGTCCAATTTCACACACGGTCTGTTGCCACCAATTTCAGCGGATCGCAAAACAAAGAACATGGAAAACGTTTTAATAAGCGGGCTCTTTGCTATCAATGGGTTTAGTGTTCTTTATTTTTTCGATTGTTTCTTCCATTGTAGTTTATTTTGCGTTTGTTTAATTGTTTAACAAATATTTGAGCTATGAAACATTTGAGATTGTGTTTATACGTTGAAGGAACAGAGTACACAAATTTGCACGAAGCATTAGCGGATTTGAAATGTTTCGATTCATGTTGAACAAAGAATTTTCCGTAGTTCAAAGATATCAGAAATAGATCAAGCTTGCAGTTAAAAATAAAAGCTTCGTTATTGTTCGAGCTTTTAATGCTTAGCGAGCAATAATTCTGTTTACGTTTCGTGTGTAAAGGATGTCTCCGACGAGGCGGGAAGCCGCATTGTGTCAGGGTTACTCTCAACAGACTTGTATATTTAAAATAAAACCTACATACATAATGTTTGTACCAATTTATACATAAAACACTCGCTCTCAACAGCCCTTCGTCTATTCCTGGATTGAACAGTTAATGGATTCCATGCGGAGTTCAGATTTTATTACCACGAACAATGAATATTCATTAGCTTTTAAGGAACAGTTCGCGACGTATGGAATTCTTCCATCAATTTGATTCCTACGTTTCAACTGAAGCAATAAATGAATTGCCTACCCTATTTTGCCATTATAGGTACTTTCAGTTAACAAAACAACAAGTAATTATATACATACTAGCTTCTGCCCGCGGCTTCGCCCGCGTGAATTTCGGGTTTTCACAAATGCCGAGGGAATCGTGATTTCCCTTTCTCGCTCCCTTTTCCAACCTTTATACCTACTTTCAAGGAAGTTTGCTATAGTAATCTATCTACAGCTGTAACTATACATTTGTGTTTTTTCAAAATCCCGTGGGGACTGTGGATTTTTCCAGAATAAAAAGTGCATACGTATCCAGATGCATGCAACTATTGTAATAATGTGCTATGTGAGCGTGATTTACCTAAGAACAGTCAGCGCCATCTATCGCGTTTGGGAAGTCTATATCTATTTTAATCCCACAGAAATACTTTTCCGAGATGAAATTGGCTATGTGGCTAAGTGCCATAATCAGGGCATAATCTAACTCCATTAATAATTTTAGCCAAATCGGTTCAGTAGTTGCGGCGGTAAAGAGTAACAAACATACACACACACACACACATACAAACTTTCGCCTTTATAATATTAGTGTGATTTTTTTTATGCGACACATTGAACACATGGCGACTGAATGTTTGGCTGGAGTGGTTTTCTCAGTATGGTAAATTACAGCTATAATCTGAAAGCTACAGACTCTTGAAGGGGTTCATTGAATGAATTCATGATTAAAGGAAGGGTGAGTACGAAATTCCAAACCAGCCAAAGTTCATTGACACCACGAAACCTGATCGATAAAATGGATTGCAGAGGTCATATACGGTATTTTTGCTGTGTGAAAACTTCGATTTGGGTAATCATATTTTATCAGCGAAACCTGGTTAAATACTGACAATACGCAAGGTCGAACTTTTGGCGCAAGCGTTCGTGACCAAACGCGTAAAAGAAAAGATTGACACACGCCAAAAAAAATTTTCCACTTCCAACCTATTGCGTAACTGACTGTTTTTCCGCATCACTACAAATAATTATCCATATTATATTCCAAGGTAGAATAGTTTACACTTCGAAATAATTTGATGTCAATTTTGTTTATCCCTTGGCCATCCTCATCATAATGACTCTATTATGCGCAACACAAATATACCTCATTTTACGGCTTTCGTTTTATGAATACTCAATTTGTTGACGACCTTTCATAATCTATTCGGGGAATAATTTGTTATTGCTATAAATTAGTATTCCATATGGAGATTTTACAGATTCAGGCCCTTCCGTAAATTTTAATTGCTTCCTAACCTTGACTATCCGTGACGTCCCGTTTTCTGTCCGCCCACGCAGTGCCGCACGTCTAATTTAAATTCTCGCAACGTACTCATAGTTTTCGATAGTTTGTCTTTTAATAAAATACGATATACCGACTGTACATCATTATAGTATGTACACGGCACTGTTTTACAAACGTATAGATTCTATATTCTGCACATATAAAACTTGTATAAGTGACTGAAAGACTAAGCCTGTTTCACCACCTTCTGATAAGTGTCGGATAGCCTAAACGTAAGTTTTGTCACTTTCTTACTTTATGTCAAGTGACAAAGACAAAATATGTGAATAAGCTATCTGACACTTATCAGAAGGTGGTGAAACAGGCCCTTAACAACGTACTTACAGCCTTTCGGCGGAACCAGGTGCAGTAAGGAGGGATTTTATGAAATTCCATCCAGGGTGAAAAGTATGAAGGAACATTTTCCTAAAATCTAAACCTACTTGAACGAAGTCGTGGACATCAGCTAGTTAATTTAAAAAAAAAAAAATCCATCAGACGATATAATAAGCTAGGCAGAGCTTTTATTAATCCAAGGCGACAGTTTTGTTGGTGCATTGCGGGAATTTTCTACATGAAAGAAACTGTACTCTACATTTCAGTAGGTAGAGTTTTATTTAATTGACTTATCTAAGGTAGCTTGTAGCTTATAGTATCTCGGTCGTAATGTTTATTGTACTATTCGTTTGCCACAAAGTCATTAATTCATAGAAACCTGTAAATAGGAAATTCACATCGACCTGTAAATAGGAATTTCACTGGATCCACATAAGGCATATACCTAAATTAATCTCTATTAACGAATTAGAAAAATTAGGCGTCAGACACGACTTAGTGGCAGAGGCCTCTTTTGCTTGTTAAACCTTGATTGTATTGTATACGCTTTATTGCACACCACAGAAAAGATTACAACAAGTATAAATTAAAAATTAAAAAACCCCCGACATTCGCCATTTTGTGGCAGCGGCCATCTTCGATTTGCAATAATACTATTCTACTGGTCAAGCCCTTTCATTTGATACCCATATTAAGGGAGTTGTGATAAAATATGTAATCCGCCATTTTGTAGCGGCGGACATCTTGGACCGATTTTCTTCAAACATAGCTAACAACACTCTCGACTAATTCGCCTTTCAAACAAAAAAAAACCGCATTTAAATCGGTCTACGCGTTTGAGCGCCACAGACAGACACACACACACATACACACACAGACACACACACAACTTATAACACCCCGTCGTTTTTGCGTCGGGGGTTAAAAAAGAAAATTTGGAGGTGGTGGTTAGGTAAGGCGGTCTTATTGCTAAAGAGCGTTCTCTTCAAGACAACCTCAAAGCTTGATTCGTAGATTAAACAGAACAACAGCTCACCTCCAATGAGCCCATAGGTGATCATCATCACGGTGACGCTCTTGCTGAAGGTGGACAGCACGAAGGCGGCGGAGGCGATCAGCGAGCCCGCCACGCACACCGCGCGGCACCCGAACTTGTTGCATAGCGCCGATACTACGGGACCTGAAACATCGACAAATTGGTTATTACGTCATTTAACGCTTATTTCGTGGCTTACCGACATAGTCTATAAGAAATATCGACCAACAAACAAACATTTTTATCGTGGTATGTACCCATAATTTTACATAAGACTATGGTTATTACGTGTTTATTACCTTCCTAAAACAAAGTGTGTTATGAAGAAAAGAAAAGTTATGAAAAGTTACCAAATTCAGCGTGTATTGGACTCTACTTTTTATGGTTTCGTAGTAAAATTTACCCCTTATAATTTTGTTCAGTCCATCTATGTTGCAAAATTTGGTACAGTTATGGATTTTTTTATCGCTACAGAGACGTTTACTTAAATGAAAAAAAAAATCAGTCTATACCTACTCTATAGTCTACCTCCCGAACATGAAAAGCGAAAGTAGAAAAATATTATAAATTACGCTTCCCCTCGAGTGGGACGTTAAACATATTTTAAACATAAGTAAGGTTCCTAACACGGATTAGCGAAAAAAAAATATGGTTTATGAAATAATTAGTGGCAATTTGGCGTGATATCCTCCGGCGTTACTCCCAAGCTACTTGGAATGAGGTATTTATCCTTGATTTTCGAAACAGTAGCGATCATTTTCGCACGAAATTAAAGTTGATGTCACCGGATCACAATATAAAATTCAATAACAATGTCTACCTACCTACATTATCGCAATGACACGAATACAGCAACCGGATATTATTGTAAGTATGGTGTTTGTCGCCAAAAGCTTACGTAATGGGCTTTCGCAAAATGATATTATAACGATGAATATGCATATTTTGTAATCTCAGTTGGCATAAATTGTATTCGGGTTTGTAGGATTACACCAAGGTGAAACCTCATCTGTATGCAAAACTTGGACATCAACAACATCCAACTATAGACCCTGTCTGTACAGAGATTTAATCGAATAAATAAACCTAACTATTACGACTTACATATAGGATATCTACTTACTTAACTTAAACATAACATTACGCTAGGCAACATAATTATTATTGAAAATAGGTATATACGGTTTTTTGTAAGTCACAATTTTAAAACTATAAAAGCAATGACTTTCATATTTAAATATGTTATATTATGTGCTTTTCGAATCTACATATTATAATAATTTTGCTAAGAAATAGAAAAATTATTGTAAGAAATAAACACGGAAAAAATGTAAATTATTGTAGCAATGAAGATTCCAAACACTCACTGCTAGAAAGTCTCTAAACGGTTATCACTTCACTACATAGTATAAAACAAAGTCGCTTTTTCTGTCCCTATATCCCTATGTCCCTATGTCCCTATGTATGCTTAAATCTTTAAAACTACGCAACGGATTTTGATGCGGTTTTTTTTAATAGATAGAGTGATTCAAGAGGAAGGTTTATAAGTAGAAAAATTGGACCCGGTAGGTGGCGCTAATAGCGGGCAGAACGACGTCTGCCGGGTCCGCTAGTTATTTATATTTATATTTTTCATTTAAGTATTTTTTTTTTTGGAATTATGTCAGGACATGAATTTCATTATGTTAATTATCATACTTTACCTAATTTTTAAAACGATATTTTTTTATCTAGTAGGTACCACGGATATTTTTCGGACCACGACAGTGAATAAATCTAACCTTCTCACATCTATATCTATACTAATAAATAAAATTGAAGTGTCTGTCTGTAATATCGAAATAACTACCTCATATTAAGCTCATATGGTTATTTGAACGATACTATAACCGAATCACACGTTTTTAAAATTTTTGTCTGTCTGTCTGTCTGTCTGTCTGTCTGTCTGTCTGTCTGTCTGTCTGTCTGTCTGTCTGTCTGTCTGTTTGAACGGGCTAATCTTTGGAACGGCTGAACCGATTTTGACGGGACTTTCACATACAAGTAGAGAATTAACCAGGGAGTAACATAGGCTACTTTTTTAACCGACTTTCAAAAAAGGAGGAGTTGTGTTTTTCTACCTATGTACACCGATATCTCCGAGATTTCTGAACCGATTTGCGTAATTTTTTTTTAATCGATAGAGAAACATTGCGATACTGTCCTACGAAAAATTTGGATTCCAACTCCTCAATCCTGATGCTGTAGGGGATCTGATCCCCAAAACTAATGGGATTTAGGCACTGTCGGTTATTTAAATTGATATTGGGGATACCAATTAAAGACTTTATTGTTGAATGACCTCGAGTAGGTACATGTCCAACTCCTCAACCCTGATGCTGTAAGGAATTGCATTCCGAAATCGTAAGGATCCCTCGGAATTTTTCCGTTTTGTGGACGGGTTACTACTTACTACATATAGGCTACTTTTTGTTCTGGAAAATCAAAGTTCCCACGAGATTTTTACAAACCTAAATACACACGGGCGAAGCCGTGGGCATCATCTAGTCTTTACTAAAATTGAGTTTCGTTGTAGCGCTTAAAAACTGCATATAGGTGATCATAGACAACAAGACGTTGCGGGACGTCAGGCGCAGGCGCAGGATACGCATTTTTGAATATGGAAAACAGTACTGGCGCATCATAGAAAGCCGAAGAAGTCAGCAGAACTTCAGAAGTTGGCGCTGACTTAACCTCCGTAATATTTTCGGCGCGTCCGATACTGCTGACGTTCCTTGTATTTTCAATAATAAAATAAATAAAAATAAAATAGCTTTTTATTATCATTCCTTACAATTAAAGTTATACAATTGACATAATTTACATAAACATTAACATTTTATACTTAAAATTACATTTTCGGTTTTTATAGGCTCGTATGTAGTTTCTATATTAACTTAATATTAATTAATTGAATGTATATACACTACTTTTACCCGGCAGGCCACACCTTAAACAGGCGTCTACCACCACTACTACTGTTTTTCTATGTTATCTAAGTTTAGCCTATAATTAAGTTTACTAAGTTTACTTAAAATAACTTATTTTTTTTTTGCTATTGTAAGGACCGCTTCACGCGGTAAAAGCCTCCTCCAAATCCTTCCATCTGGCCCGCTCTCTGGCTATTGTTGTCCAGGCTCGTCCTGCTATCATAACTATTGGATCGTCCCATCTTTTGAATGGTCTGCCCCGTTTTCTTTTCTTTCCGGGTGGGTATTTTCAATACGGAAGTTTAATTCAGATTTTAATTAAAATTAACTTAATCTTAAACAAATGCAACTTAATTTGCTTTTGTAACACTGTGACATAAACGCGCATGTATCAAAAGACTTTAGGTAGTAATGTAGCTATACTATTATTTATTACGAGCGGATACCCGCGACTTCGTTCGCGTGTATATCGGTTTTTAAAAATCCCGTGGGAACTTTTTGTTTTTCTTAAGCTCTTTTGAGCTAAAAACTGCTAAAAACTGTTAAAAGTTCACTGGTGGATGTTTAGGTATATAAAAATGTAAACATCCGCCACTGAAAGTCCCATCAAAATCGATACAGCCTTTCAGAGATTACCCGGCAATTTTTAAGGTATTTCCTTTCTAACAAAAAAAGAATGAATGAAATCGGACCACGCGTTAATGAATTACAGCTAAGTACACATTTTGACTTTCATCCCCTCTCCCAAGGGAACCGTGCTGAATTTCGGGATAAAAAGTATCCTATATGTTACTACGTAGTATGAACTTAAATCATGCCAAGTTTCATTTAAATCCATTCAGTAGTTTTTGCGTGATGCGCGCACAAACATACAGACAAACAGACAAACAGACAAACAGATAAACAGACAAACAGACAAACAGACATACAGACAAACAGACAAACAGACAAACAGACAAAAATTTCAAAAATAGCGTTTTTATGTTCTATTACTTATCCTTAACATCCCCCAGTTATTATTTTGCAAAAATCTTTAATGTACAGATACAGCAAGTCTACGATTTTATTATATGTATAGATTATCTACCGCACAAGCACTAATAACTACTATACTACTATAGAGGATAATTTTAGAACTGATAAAGAATGGGAGTGTGCGAATGTATGAAAATGTATCGTATAGGTACCTGTGAGAGTTGCGTGAGATTTGATGTAATAGCATCAAAATAAACAGACGTTTTTATGTATAATGGATAGATCGCTTGCTGACGATGCGCCGATGTTGCGAAGGGCAGTTAATAAATAATTGATAGCCCTGCAAGCAACATCAACCTTGTCCTAAAACCTAAATAGCCAACCTGTCTGTGTACGACTAAATACACACTAAAAAAACCCGACTGCCATGCTAAAAAACGAACTAAAAAATTAATAAACTACCACCGTACCACTTACAGTGTAGTTGTTATTTATTTTGTTTTTCATGATTTGTCACTCCAAATTGATTTAAAACATATAGATTGTATACATTTTCGTACTTGCCTTTTAAAGCCCTTTATTTTGATACCCCACTCGAGGGTCTTGAAGAAAAAAATTTTTTTCAGCCCGCACATTAAAGTGCATAACATTCGCCATTTTGATTTTTTATGAATTTTATGTACCCAGTAACATTTGCGCCGTCAAGACAAATCTAATGACGTATAATTTATCAAAATAGGTTGAGCCGTTAAGTAGTTACGAACTGACATAGGAAACGGTCATTTTCTACGATTTATCACTCCAAATTGTTTCCAAATATATAAATTTATACATTTTCGTATTTGCCTTTTGAATCCCTTTATTTTGATACCCCACTCGAGGGTCTTGAAGAAAAAATTTTTTTTCAGCTCGCACATTAAAGCGCATAAAGTCCGCCATTTTGATTTTTTTTTTAATTTAGGTACCCTATAACACTCGCGTCATTGAGACAAATCTAATGACGTATCATTTATCAAAATCCGTTGAGCCGTTGATTAGTTACAAGCGGACATAGGAATGGACATACATACACACAGGTGAAACACATATACCCAGTCGGGTAAATAAAAAAAAACAGAATCACCATCATCAGAGAGGCTCAATGGTACCATAATTTTTTTTAGGTTTACCCGATTGCGGTAAGGTAGTAATGTTTATTTATTTGTTCCCTATATAATTTTCAACAGTGAAGGAAAACATCGTGAAGGAACCTGCATGTCTGAGAGGTCTCCATAAGAACAAAGGCGTGTGAAGTCTACCAATCCGCACTTGACCAGCGTAGTAGACTACGGCCTAAACCCCGAGAGGCTCTCCTCTCGGAGACTCGTGCCATGTAGTGGGCCGGTAATGGGTTGATCATGATGATGATGATGATGATGTAATTTTCAATTAATTGCTCATAAGATTTTGATAAATGAAGTATAGTTGACATCGTCTTAGCAGCCGAGTCAAATTATTATTGGCATGACAAATTCAATGTGGCGGATATCACAAACAAATATAGTCCAGATTTAGTTGAGATTTCCATTGAGTTTGGTATCAAATGCATGTTGGAGCTTCGCCGCATTTCATCGGCTCTTCATCGCCAGCTCTTATGTCGCCCTTAATTCGCGATTCCAGCGAGAATTGATTGCATATTGGCAACTTTTTCTTTGAGACAAAGTTCAAGTGGTGTTCAAACACTTTTTGTTTCACGGCAACTTCCACGAGTTCTTTTTGATCAAAATTCAGCTATAATTAAATTGTTTGTAATTTAGACTTAATCTTTATTACAAACAATTTAATTATACATATATTAAGAATTTCAGGTCTTTTAGTTGTAAATATGTATATATACAGGAATTTATTTATTTATTTATTTAGGAACTAGCTTTTGCCCGCGGCTTCGCCCGCGTGAATTTCGGTTTTTCACAAATCCTGAGGGAATCATGGATTTCTGGTTCCCGTTCCCGCTCCCTTTTCCAACCTTTATACTTACTTTCAAGGTAGATTGCTATAGTGATCTACCTATAGCTGTAGATTTGGGTTTTTTCAAAATCCCGTGGGGACTGTGGATTTTTCCAGGATAAAAAGTTAAGGTAAAGTAAAGTAGTTAAAGTAAGTAAGGATAAAAAGCCTATGTTTTAACTTAAAACATAGGCTTAAAACTTTTAAGTCAGGGCATTATCTATCTCCATTCAAAATTTCAGCCAAATCTGTTCAGTAGTTGCGACGGTACAGAGTAACAAACATCCAAACATCTAAACACCGTTTTTATTTGTTACCAGTTTTGGCTGCTAGAGGGCTTTGCTATTGCTTCAAGTTTCCGGCTTAGGCCGCCAGAGGGCGCTGCGATCGTTTTTAGTTTCTAGTTTTGGCTGCTAGAGGCCGCTGCAATCGCTTCATGTTTCCGACTTAGGCTGCTAGAGGGCGCTGCGATCATTTTTTTTAAATTTCAAGTGATGGCTGCTAGAGAGCGCTACGATCGTTACTTAGTTTCCAGTTTTGGCCACCAGAGGGTGCTGTGATCACTTCAAGTTAGGCCGCCAGAGGGCGCTGCGATCGTTTTTAGTTTCCAGTTTTGGCCGCTAGAGGGGGCTGCAAATCGGGTTTTTAGTTTCCAGTTTTGGACGCAAGAGGGCGCTGTGATCGTTTTTAATTTCTAGTTGTGGCCGCAAGAGGGCGCTGCAATCGTTTTTTTAGTTTCCAGTTTTGGCTGCTAGAGGGCGCTGCTATTGCTTCAAGTATCGGGCTTAGGCCGCCAGAGGGCGCTGCGATCGTTTTTAGTTTCTAGTTTTGGCCGACAGAGGGCGCTGCGATCGTTTTTAGTTTCCAGTTTTGGCTGCTAGAGGGCGCTGCTATTGCTTCAAGTTTCTGGCTTAGGCCGCCAGAGGGCGCTGTGATCGCTTCAAGTGAGGCCGTTTGAGGGCGCTGCGATCGTTTTTAGTTCCCATTAAAACTTTCATCCCCCATTTTACCACCCTTAAAAGAAGATTTTTCAAAATAAAATATACAGAGATTTATTATTTAAAACGAATAATCTAAATGCCGATTTTCAGTTCTGTAACTTTAAAAATATAGGACTTTCATATAAACTTTCATCCCCTATTTTACCACCCTTAAGGGGAGATTTTCCAGAATAACTTATACAGGTTTTTATCATTTAAAAATTATAATTTAAATGCCTATTTTCATATCTGTAACTTCAAAAACATAACCTTCCTACCCCCATTTTACCCCCTTAGGGGAGGATTTTTGTGAAATATTTTCTAGGCTCATATCTAAGCCCTAGAATTAACCTACCTTCCAAATTTCAAGTTGATAATAGCAAAATTGTAATTAAAACTTCCCATTAAAATTTTCATCCCCTATTTTACCACCCTTAAGGAAAGATTTTTCAAAATAAAGTATACAGAGTTTTATTATTTAAAACTAATAATCTAAATGCCGATTTTCAGGTCTGTAACTTTAAAAACATAGGACTTTCATACAAACTTTCTACCCCCATTTTACCCCCTTAGGGGAGGATTTTAGGGATATTAAATAGCCTATAACCTGCCCCGAAAGTTGGACTACCAAATGCAAAAACAATTTTTCAAATCCGATAGGTACTTCCAGAGATTAGCGCGTTCAAACAAACAAACAAACAAACAAACAAACAAACTCTTCCGCTTTATTATATTAGTATAGATATTAAACACAAGCTTTATTTAGCTAGAAGGGATATCCTGGGCAACATAATATATTGAAGTGAAAATCAAACTACTCATTTATTTTCGTTGCTTGCAGAAATGGTTCTGGTTCGGAAATGAATGAAAATACAATATTAAGTAATTATTTAATTATTTACTATAACTGTATTTTCCCGAAAACATGCTTGGGTATCTACTAAATAATTAAGCAGATGAAATTGAAGTGAAACGATAAGTATGATAGGAATCATACAGAAAAATTATCTAAAGAAACATGGTTATAGGAGCAAAGAACCCAGCTTCACGAATCTATACGTTGTCTTTCAATAGAAGAGTTATTTAGCAATTTTATACACGAGTTTGTAAACTGTATGGAAAAACAAGTTTTTATTCAGGAAAAGGAGTCATTTAAAAATTTGTATGCGTTGCAAATTGCGTGAAAAATATTACAATGGCGGCCATGAAACGTTTCAGATTACATACGAAACAAGAACTATTAATGGCGTAGTAAGTAGGTACGATTCTGAGAAGTTTTAATCACTAAATGGACACATTTAATTTTAATAGGCGTTAACTGATATATTTATGATGTAGGTCTGCTAATCTATAATATAATAAAACTGTAACAGATCCAATTCTGTACATTGAAGATATTTTGAAAATTTCTTCTGGAGGGCACTCTATAAACGATACTGAAGCCAAAACTGTAATTTTTTTTATTTTTGTCTGTCTGTCTGTCTGTCTGTCTGTCTGTCTGTCTGTCTGTATCTTGGCCGCGCATCACGCCGAAACTACTGATTGGATTCGAATGTAACTTGGTACGATTTGAGTTTATACTCCGAGGTAGGATATAGGATACTTTTTATCCCGAAATTCAGCACGGTTCCTTTGGGAGAGGGGATGAAAGTTAAAACGTGTATTTAGCTGTAATTCATTAACGCGTTGTTCGATTTCACTCATTCTTTTTTTGTTAGAAAGGTAGTATTTTATGTATTGTCCCGTAAATATTTCAAGGTGATAGGTTTTTTAGTTTAGAAATGACAGACATTACAACCCTCATTATTGGGTTCAAATAACTTGGGACCCGGATCTTTGAACGTACGGCTTATTTAAAACTGGTGTGCGTTTAAATTTATGTTTGTCGGTCTGTCTATTTGTTCCAGATAATCTCCGAAACGGCTGGATCGATTTTAATGGAACTTTCAATGTTATAAGGAGTAACTTAGGCTACGTTTAGTTTAGGTACATAAAATAATTATGGGATCCGATCCGATCCTATATAAAAACCTATATCTACGCGAACGAAGTTGCGGGGTTCAGCTAGTAAAAAATATAGGCAGAAAATATGGCGTAGAGTTGGTACTTATCTTCTATCCCTTCATCTTCTACATATACCTACCTATACTTCTATAACAGTACCGCGACTGACTGACTTACTGACAGACAACGCACAGCCGAAGCCGTGGACCTAGTAGACCTAGAGATTAAAATATCTCTTGAGTACCATTATACAGGTGCACTGTGGAGGGTTTTTTGAAATTTTATCCGTAAAAGGGTAGAAAGGGGTGGTAAAGTTAGTATGACAAAACTTTTTTTAAACCAACGGACGATCTATGCGGTCGAAATTATGGTTATAAAAGTAATGAGTGCATCTCATCTATCTGAATTAATTTAGGAAATTCAGAAATTGTAGCAGACAAATGATCTAAAATGTAAACAAAAGTCAACCAGACCAAACTTAAAACTTGTAAATGTGCAAATCTGTGTCATCTGGTATCTATACTTAAGTATACTATGTATATCGAGTATTTATACCTATCACAACATTTATCACAGTAAAGTCGAATAACCTTAATTTAGGTTACAAT
Source organism: Melanargia galathea (assembly GCA_920104075.1). Taxonomy (NCBI): domain Eukaryota; kingdom Metazoa; phylum Arthropoda; class Insecta; order Lepidoptera; family Nymphalidae; genus Melanargia; species Melanargia galathea. The sequence goes on along the minus strand of OV049870.1, from coordinate 15,705,294 downwards.
AGAATGAGCTTATAACTACATAATATTATGTTGATTATATAATAAAGAGAGAATGATGAATTGATGTTATACAATAAATAATAAACTTTGCTATTCAAAGAAGACGAAAAGTTGCCGAATTTCTTGAGACCCACTGAGACTTGTACCGGGTACGCGGGTTCTGGAACTTCTTTAAATATTTTCAATGTTGTTTTCTTTATTTATATTTTTAACCCCCGACGCAAAAACGACGGGGTTTATAAGTTTGACGTGTCTGTGTGTGTGTGTCTGTCTGTTCCCCTGTGGCGCTCAAACGGGTGGACCGATTTGAATGCGGTTTTTTTTTGTTTGAAAGGTGAATTAGTCGAGAGTATTGTTAGCTATGTTTGAAGAAAATCGGTCCAAGATGGCTGCCGCTACAAAATGGCGGATTACATATTTTTTCACAACTCCCATAATATGGGTATCAAATGAAAGGGCTTGACTAATAGAATAGCACTATTGTAAATTCAAGATGGCCCCCGTCACAAAATGGCAAACGTCGGGGTTTTTAAAATTTTTAATTTATACTTGTACCTACGCACATCTTTCGCATTACTGTACGCAAAATTATCAGATTTTTTTGTGGATCGTAATTTCGGCACCTGTCTTCTATTTTTATCTATAAGTACTATGAGTATAAAAAAATATCGGACTTTAAACAAACATTATATCTACGATATAATCAGACTTACACTTTTGAGATAAAATACTTGATTGCGATCAATGATTACATTTCAAATGAGGTCAATAACAATTTCAAACAGATAAATTAGAGCACCAACTGACTATCACCATGCGAGTGATAAAAAAACATGTCACAATACTTCAATGACTGGTGGTAGGTACCAATTATTACTCTTTGGATAAAATTGTCACTGATATAAAAATAATTTAATTGCTATACTATCTACTTTAAAGTAAAATTATATTAACTCAAATTGCGTGTACAAACATAAGGTAGGGTCATGTCATAGTCATGCCGAAAATGGAAAGCAAGAGTAATAAGTATTATTAATTTTTGAAATCTAAAAAGGCCAATAAGTTCGTTATCTTGACTAAGCCATCGATGTATAGGGTAGGAACACCGGTTTCCGGACACGCACCTGTTATCGTCCACCGAGCGGATCACTCTTAAGAAACGCTTAAAAATAGAAACATTATAAGACTTACATAAAAATAATGCATCTCTATGCCAACTTGAATGTCTTATCAAGACACAGAGAAAGAAAAAAGTCTATTTCACTTAAGTTTCTTTGAAAACAAAGCGATCGAATTTTGAGTATGCAATTAAGGAATGAAAATGAGCCGTGTGGAGCAAAAAAATTAGTGGCATGCTTCAACTATCGCGAGAAGTTATTAATTATTTTACTATAAGATTTAGTTTGATTCTTCTTTGTAGCACTTACTTATGTTTCATAAAATACTGTGAACGTGTTTTTTTACTTTTGATTACATTAGAATACAAATAAAAGGGGTGGACGACAACTAGTTCACTATTTTCTTAAGAAAACCTGTTATCGTCCGGGCGGTCAGACACAGGTTTAGCGTCTTAATTTTAGGTAGTCTTGTTATCAATCGAGGTGTGCACAAAATTGGAATTAAGTTTATTAATTCGAATCCTATACACATACACTAGTTAGTGACTAGTCTTCGTCCACTTTTTTCTCATTGTATATAAAACTATGGGTCTTCAAAATGACGCGTGGACGATATCTAAATTTGCACTGAATAAATATTCTAAGTTTCGACCACCAAGCTATTATTTGAAAATAAATAAATTTAGTAAAAATATAAATAATTAAACTTGTTTGACAAAAGAATTACCTTATATTTTATGTGTTTCTCCTTGGAACTTTGATATATTTATAAGTTAAGATAATATTGTCGATCATTATAATTTATGGACAAAATTTAAAATAGAGAATCTGAAGTGCACCGGTTATCCGTCCACCTATATTTTAAACTGTATGAAAAACATATATTTTTTAATATTATGTTATTATTTAGGCGAATTTTGATTATTACTCATATCTATAATTTATTTATTATTCATCTACAAGTTAGTCCTTGACTGCGATCTCATCTGATGTTAAGTGACGATGCAGTCTAAGATGGATGCGGGATAACCTGAAAGAGGTACAGCAGAATCCGTACCCTTAAACGCTAATGACTTGGAAGTAAGGCATACTAGACTAGAGACAATTTTAAAATTAATTTTTTTTTTTACCAAATTGGTCTGCCGAGAATCAAGTAGAGGACCTTCCACTAATAAGACTTACCCCTGCGCCATGCCAGGGAGGCTGCCAAATTATATGTACCTAATTTTATATAATGTAAGTGCGATGTGGTAAAAGACGATGCAAGATAGATAGGCGCAAAGTTGGTAAAGATATTATGTCATATTGTAGACTCTATAAACCGCGTTAACAAGGCAATAGTTTTTTTATCTGTTTTATTTTAAAACAAGCAGTTGACCGCTATTGCGTATGCGTAGAAAGACCACCACTTTGTATAAAGTTCTTTATCACCCTGTGAAAGTTCTGTCAAAATAGGTTCAGCTGTTTTGAAAAGTAAGTACATATTACGAATAGACGAAAAATAGAAAACAATTTTTTTTATAAACGGTTATGTGGATTTTTAATAATGTATAAGTTAACATAAGTTCACTAATAAAAACCCATTATATTTCGAAAAGACGGACAGGAAGTTAATTTTAATTGGTATAGATATTAAATACATATTAAAGTGGTGTTAATATTACATATTCAATTACTTACTCATTACATGCATACTTTTTCATAGTAAATTTCTCATAGAAATCAGTGGACGGATAACAGGTACAAGGGTGGACGATAACTAGATTTAGTGGACGATAACCGGTGAAATCGGCATTTTCAGCTTTTTATTAGGATTTAAAAAAAACTAGTTATCTGACTAAAAAAATACTAACATGCAATGAAAATAGACTATACTAGAAGTATATTTTAACAAGTTTTTGTTTAATTTTTTTTATAGAACATATATTTTCACCCTCTCAAACTCAGTAACTCCACTAAATGGACGATAACCGGTAAGAAAACCCTACCAATTACCAACTACTTCAGGGTTTTCATGATACCAAATCAACAAGATTACATGGATTGCTGGGCTCTTCGCCGCAAAGACTTTTATCGCAAATCTCTGATAATACAAAGAATACACCTTAGGTCGGATTAATTGGTACAAATATTATCTACGTAGAGCAAACTTTTAAGATTAATATATTACGGTTATCATACATTCTCTATATTATGATTACACAATGTACGGATAAGTTGAAAGTGAAACTATCTGAAATAAAATAAAATATAAGTAATATCACAACTACCATTGTGTGACCTTGAGCCTTTTTGTGAGGTCCAAAGTTGGCGAACATTTCGGATCCATAATATAAGTCATTACTTGCAAGTTGCAACAGGTTTAACCTAGTTTAGGGACAGTGGTTTTTATGTATACCTACTTTTTAGATTAAGAATATACCTACTATATTTTAGATTAAGAGTTTAAAAACACCTAAAAAAACACCCGCACTGATCGAAGACTTTCATCTTCAGACACTGAGGGGTTTTGGACAAGAGGATATCTCAAAGCTTTCTGAACGCTGCTCAACCGCGTTAAGATATACATAGTTAAACCGTGTGGTATGTACCTATATCTATACTAATATAATAAAGCGGAAGAGTTTGTTTGTTTGAACGCGCTAATCTCAGGAACTATTGGACCAATTTCAAAAATTCTTTCACCGTTGGATATGTTCGTGATCCCTGAGTGCTATAGGCTATATATTATGTACCACGGGCGAAGCCGGGGCGGACCGCTAGTTCCAGATATATATTCGTCTAGAATTTTGAGTTTAGAGTTTTCAACGATTACAGAGTGCAGTGCGACATGAGCGTGAGAACTATGTCCAAAAATTAACATTTATAGGTTGAAACGACACTAACTTAGCGAGCAACGGCTACATACCTAGTTTGTTATGGGCAAATGGTCACTTTCGGTACTCGGTAGTAACAATCATTTTTAACCCCCGACGCAAAAACGACGACGTATACGTATTACGTGTGCGTGTCTGTCTGTTCCCCCTTAGCGCTCAAACGGGTGAACCGATTTGAATGCGGTTTTGTTGTTTGAAAGGTGAATTAGTCGGCAGTATTCTTAGCTATGTATCTTCGATTAATAAGCTATGTATGTTTGATGAAAATCGGTCCAAGAGGGCCCCCACCACAAAATGGCGAATGTCGGGGGTTTTTGTTTGATGAAAATCGGTCCAAGAGGGCCCCCACCACAAAATGGCGAATGTCGGGGGTTTTTCAATTTTTTATTTATACTTGTTAAATAAGCTTCGACGTCTACCCATTCTAGCAGTTTACCGGCATAGGCTCACTAAGCAACTACGTATATTCTTATCCTGCCAAGATCAATTACATCGATCAACCAAATCTATCCTCTTTTTGCGTTACAAGAGTAGGTAGGTATGTTAGTTTTTTTAGCTAGCTTAGTTCAAAACAACAAGTAAGCGTAAATAAAACCGGTTATTTTACTACGAAATTTCTCAGAAACGCTGTTGGTCAGTAGGTACAAATAATATTGTTGACTATACTACTCGTAGGTAGGTATATACTACGACTAGTATGGCGCGTGGGTGCGCGGCCCGCTAAAGCGGACCGCGAGGTTTTGCTTTCGGGTATTTTGGTTTGAGCAGCCTATCTCTGCCATATTTCTAACCCTCGATCATTATCACTCTCCATATTTTTCTCCGAATAATTTGTCAGAATGAGAGTTCTTCCATAAAAAAAATTTTTTGAAAAGCAACTGTATCAAATTTTGCATAGTTCCCAACGTGTAGTCTCTTCAATATTCGCCATATATTTTGTATGGAAAAAAAATTCCAACATCTTGTTTCTTTTCTGTTAATCAAGTAAACCACGTCTTGATCATCTTTTGCCAAAAAAACCACTCTTCTATCTTTTATACTCAGTGAGATAGACACCGACGAAATTTGTTTGGCCACCATCTTGAATCCGCCATTTTGGACTTTTTTTCAGCTCACTGCCAATTAGATGAGGTTTCGAGTAATTTTGTTTGATCACCTCGCACCTATCTTCAATACCCTGACCGTGCTCCTTACGTCTCCAAAATCTTCAATCATCAGCTCTCTCCATATTTTTGCTCCGCATGAATTTCTTCTATACGAAACTATCAGGGAAAAAACTTTTTGTGTGAAAATATAAATTTCGTCATCTTGATTTTTATTCTGTTCATCAAGTAGATCTTTAGGTCTTGATCATCTTTTGCCAAGAAACCACTTTTCCATCTTTTATACTTAGTGAGATAGACACCAACGAAATTTGTATAGCTGCCATCTTGAATCCGCCATTTTGTTTTTTTTTCAGCTCAGTGCTAATTGGATAAGGTTTTGAGCAATTTTTGTTTGAGCACCTCCCAGTCCCATCTATCTACAATACCCTGCCCGGGCTCATATTTTTCTTTGAGATTTCTCCAAAAAACCGCATCCTTGCCTTGCCTAATTGAATGCCTTGCATAATTCACAACTTCTCTCTCTCAATATTCGCCATACATTTTCTTTGGAAAAATAAATTCCGCCATTTTGATTTTTTTTTTCTACTCATCGAGTAGACCTTTGGCTCCTGATCATCTTTTCCGAAGAAACCACTCTTCCATCTTTTATACCCTCCGAGATGGACACGGACAAAATTTGTATGGCGGCCATCTTTTTTTCGCCATTTTGAATTTTGTTTCGGCTCACTGCCAATTGGATGACGTTTTGAGTGACATTTGCTCGAGCACCCCCCACCTATCTTCAATACCTTAAGCGTGCTCTTCACCCGTCTCCCAAATCCTCAATCATCAGCTCTCTCCATATTTTTGTTCCGAATGAATTTTTGTCCTCTATACGAAACCATTATTGAAAAAAAAATTTTTCATACAAAATTTTACAGGAGGGGTGATCAATCAGTCAGTGAATCAGCACGAGCAGCTATATATATATTAATACATAATATTCATTATGCATTAATAGGTAAATAGGTATTAGAATCAACAAAGACACTTTATGCAAACTTGTTTATAATACACTCGTGCAGTTAGATATATGAAACGTGACTGGAGTCTGGACTTGATAGGAAATAGGCAACACCTGAATCAATTGGTGGAACATGGATGGCACGCCAGAAAGGATGCAATACTTAATCCATTCAATTATAGGATGACGTGAAAATATACTACACTATATAATATTATTCGGATATCTACTTGTACACGAATGTACACTGAAGACACCTGAATATTGTGTATTTTCGTTCTAGAACAATCAATACAGGGTGTAAGGGGACCACTATCGAAAACTTGGCGCTATTATTATACTACCTAAACATAATCCAATACCAATAACCATTTGTCGTATGTAGTATTAATGGTTTAGTATTTTTCAAATCATCAATGAACAGCGTGCAAACCGCGGCGACAACTTTATGGATTTACCCAACGACGTTCGTTGAACTCTAGCGTCAACTGATTGCATTACATTGCGAACTTATAAAAAATGCAGGAAATATTTTAATTTTTCATTCGCGTTTTTTTTTGTGGTAGCTTATCAGTTATCATCACTACCGTTATCTGTCTTCGTATGCGAGAGCGGTCCCTTTACACCCGTGATATAGTAGGGTGAATGCTCCCCCACGGCCCCCGCTCCAAAAGTCGGCACTTAATCTATTTCTGACGATATTAGCGTTTTGGTGCTAAACTACTGTCTTATTTTAAAACTATTCTCCCATTAGAGCAAGCCAGAGCTAAAAAAAAATATTGTTCCTAAGCGGCACCAAAACGCTTATATTGATAAAAATAGAACGGAGTGCCGACCTTTGGAGCAGGGACTGGGCTTAGGAGCATCCACCCTTAACATCTACAAGAAGTTTTAAAACTCACCCGCAGCAAGATACACCCCGGAGAGCAGGCTGCCGATCCACGCCACGGTTCCCTTGCCCTCGCCGAAGTACGTGACCAGTTCCGGCAGGAATATTCCAAATGTGTACGCAATGCCGTCCACCACCAGGTTGCACATGAAGGAGGCGAACACCACCACCCAGCCGTAGCCGCCGTCGGGCGGCGGCGGCAGCTCGTACTCGTACGCCTCGTCATCGTCGTCGGCCGCGCCCTCGGCTGTGAGACGCGCCGCTTCCTCGCATGATGTCTCGCTCTCCGTCTGAAACAACCAAACCGCACATTCACTCCCACTGTTAAGTGGATTGTAAACCTACCAATTTTCATACAAAAAGCGAAAACGAGGAGTGCTCTCCGTCTGATACAACAAAAGCCTACATTGCCTTCGATTGTTAAGAGGAGTGCTCTGCGTCTGAAACAACGCAACCTTACATTTGCTCCCACTGTTAAGAGTGCTCTTCGTCTATAACAACAAAAGCCTACATTGCCTTCCACTGTTAAGAGGAGTGCTCTGCGTCTGAAACAACGAAAGCCTACATTGCCTTTCACTGTTAAGAGGATTTAATACTGCCTCTGTTAAGAGGACTTAATGCCGACCGCGTTCCACACAAACCAAGTTTGATGTATGGGGAGCGTTCAAGGGAGACTTCTCCTTAAAAAAAAAAAACAATCTGTGAGCTGTTTTGAATGACATAGACCATGTATATGAACTATTATCACTGCTACTGTTTCTCGCTAGAAGATATTTGAATTTACGATGTTCTTTTTCTATCACTACTCAGTAAGCATGAACACTTCTTTCACTCCGCTATCTTCGATCAGCTAACAAGATGGATTTGCAAAATGTCCTTGCGAATTGATGAAAAGTCCAGTTTACACGATCGATCGCGCAATTCACTTCATTAATTGCTCCCCACTTTATTGAAAAGAGAGTAGGTACCGTATGATATATTTTCACGCTTTCAACAGGTACAAAAATGTTGTATTAGAATGATTCAACACTTCTACATTCACTTAGAGAAGGTTTTCTATTATCAAGGTTCACGGTCTATTCTATTATCAAGGTATCAAATTATCAAGTTGGCACGATAAATATTGTATTATGTTTAACTTTTATAATATAAGATTACGAGAACAAACAACTACACACTACAAGGAAGGTAATCGATCACGTACCAAGGGTGAATTGTAGCGATTTTTCTATAGACTACCGCAAATCAAACAACGTTCCTATTAACATTGCTCTTGAAGGTCCCAATATTCAGGATTGTAAAGCATCGTTAACAAATACTAACAAGCTTCACTGCAGTACGTTTACGTAAGTAAATAATTGCCATTTAATATCTCAATCAAATCATTCCTCGCGTTAATCAAGAATACACACAATATTATGCACTCTCCTTAGAAGCCAGAATGTTTTATAGTCCCATAATTTGAACGCGCTAAAGTTAAGAGCTTATTATCAGGTCGTATATTTAGGTAGATTTATTTAAACTATGAATCACATATACGCGTAATTAATGTTGACTTTTGCTGGTAGATAATCGCAGTTTCAAAAACATGTCTAGAAACGACTTTAATATAGAAATCTTGAGATTTTATAACTTGGAATGTGTAGGTATGCAGATAAATTACTTGATCTATAGTCCGTTTCAATAGAGTTGAGCTAAAATGTAAACCAACACACCATGTTGCTAAAAAAATTACAGAATGGATTGAAATGAAACTTGGCACAATTTAAGTTTGTAGTATACCTAAACTTAAATCTATAGTTTCATTTCAATCAATTCTGTAGTTTTTTTAGCAAAAAGGTGTGTTGGTTTACATTTTAGCTCAACTCTATTGAAACGGACCATATGTACATATTATGTCTATCAATCATGGACAGTACCAATGCCATATTTGCTATATTTGGTTCTCGAACATTATCTATTTATGTGTTTTCTTTTTTATACATCATTCATTCATCATCATTCACCGCACAAGGGCCGAGAAGAGAGATAAAATCAAAGTCAAGCGCTAAAAAACCTTGTTATTCATATTATTAGCATCGATAGATTGGCAACTATATCCATTTTTAAGGTCTATGTCATCTTGCCTAGAAACATATATTATGTAAGTTATGTAACCGACAATGGTTGCATAATAAGATGTTTCTTAAACTTGATCTCGCGGTCGATCGTTGTACGGTCATTGTCAAAGCCAGGTTTTAACACTAGTCGTAAGGTCACGCTGGGCACGTGGTGTGAGATAAACGTTATTATGTTTGTATATGTTACGTTGACTACAATAAAGTTTAATTGCTGAATAATGAATAACGCGTTTAGTGTCTCGCTTGTTTTGTTTATCGATTAAACGAATAGGCTCTATTCACACGAAGGTTTTTTTATATTAAACTAGACTAACATATCGTTGCCCTTTTATAAAAAACGTTATCTTTCTCTTTACATGTTATCAAACAAATTAATTAATACGGCAAATTAATATGGCGTAGACGACTCCATCTCATAGCACTAGAGGGGATATCTATTTTCATCAAGAAATGTTTGATCATAGAAAGCTTTCAACATTATTTTTCAAAATCATAGAACATTGTAACATGGTTAGAGCGTAACTTGGCGAAACGAAAGAATTCTTACAAATATTCTTATATTAATTAAGGGAAAATACTTTGTATTGTAAGGCCTCAATTTTGAGGACTAAGAGCCCTCTATTCGGTGGGCAACTTCATTATTCCTTGAACACATACAATTAACTATCTGAGAAGCAATCAGAAGAGATAACATCATAAAGCATTTTTATCATGAAAGCAATCTGGACAGATAACAATGCAACGTAAATATTTTTATCATGATTGGGACTTGAATCAATTTAAAGCTCAGTTTTTTGACCACCATAAATGTAAAGCATCAAAAATAATATCTTTAAAGGAATGGTAAACTATGATGATCGAGAACTATAAGAAAAGTCTGATAATATGTATGACCTACTAAACAGTGGGTAAACAAAGTACATTACTTCCAACAAAATATATACAAGAAGTAAAAATCTGCATATGTACATTTTCAAAGAACAAAGGATAAAGACTTAAATAAGTCAATACATTAGACTGAGATGTTATCACAAGTGACGCCCGACTTAAATACCCTAGAATTTGTAACAGAGACACAAACTGAGTATCAGACGCTACAAATGAGTTATTTATTGGTGATACAGCACACCAGTAGCTTATCAGTTCTTTGTTAGGCCGTACATGCTGATGCTTATAAATAATAATGTACGCTATGTTTTGAAAACATCTTTCTGTAATATGTTAGATAGTTACTTAGTTACTGTTTAAGCACCGAACAAACCTTTATGTACATTTATGATTAAGTGAGTTTTCGGTTTCAGGAATAAATTATTTTCTTTTTAAATAGCCAGGCGCCAGCAAACGAGCACCTTGTCCTCATCGTAAGTTAGTAGTTACTAAGGCTAGGATCAATTTTTATTTCTATACAAAGGCATTCACCTTTCACCTGCAAATAATTCGGTCTGAAGTTCATGATTATTAATGATCATGAATTTATTGAAGGGTGTCTTATTATTTTATCCCGAGAAAATAAGGTTCCCGTGGGACTTTTGAAAAACCTAACACCGCGTACGAAGCCGCGGGCAAAAGCTATTAGAGTAGAGTATATTAATGATCATATTTTTTCTGTCACTGTACAGTATAAATAGCGCGTGTGAGCGGCCCTGAAAGTTTGACTGAAAATATTTTTCACGCATCGTGGAAAGGCGATCCTTAAAAATCTACAGCAACAGAGAAGAAAGACATTCCAAATGAGGTATTATGAGGTTATTGGTAGAAAATGTATTTTAAAGTAAATTCTTTGATCTCTTCCCAGATTTATAGTAACAAGCTGCTGATGCCAAAATCACAATAGATAGAAAATAACGATACCTGAAATAGCTCTATCACTCCAATTGGAGTAATCTACGTCTCTCACCAAAATCTTTATCTTGAAACGACGCTAACTCTGGCTTAATATACCAAACATAATGACTGCTACTCGTTTAAAAATGACTCACATCAAATGAGAGGAAAGTTTTACACAAGGAAATATTTACAGACTACACTCTACATTACTCTAGCGGCACGCTATGATGGCCGGTTTGACGTTTGTCCGCTCATGAAGTTCCGTATTAATTGATAACGACTTTGAAGGAAATAATTGTATTACTTTATTGACGATAGTGATGTGCAGAGATTCATAAATTTTATCGAATGTAGTTTTAGGTTTAGGACTCAAAATTTATTTATTAAATTGATTTCTTAAATGTATACAAGTGTAGAAAAATCAGTTTGCACCATTTAAGGGGTGAATGTACTTGTGAATATGAACAATTTTCACTATGTGGACAAACCTCTGAAATCGCAAAAAAATATCAATAAATTTTTAAAAATGGAATCTAATACGATCGTCACATAGGATCGCTGGCTAGCACAACTACTACCTCCGGCAAACTCGCGTCAATGCTCAATGCAAAACAAAGCAGTTTCGAATTGACGTTGCTTCGAAAAGTATAAACTGTCAGTGCAATGCGATTGTGATATAGATTTGACCTGGCTTTGGATTTCAAATATTGATACTGCATTACTGTTGACCCTTGCTCGTTAATTTGGACTCTGTTCAAGCCCTTTGTTGTGGATTTCGTCGATATGACCGAACGTACGCAGAGAACTGTTCTAAATAGTCAGACACGTGAGTTCGTAATACGCCTTCGTAACTATTTCGATCGTGAAGCTCAAAATGGAGGGCCAATTTTACCTATAACGTCAGTGGTTGAACGCGTAGCTGATGCGCTTAATATTGGACAACGAACTGTTAGACGGATAACTAAAAAAAAATATGGCGAGACTGGCACAGAAGAAAATAAACTTCACACACCAAAAAAGAGAAAACGAGCAAAACCAGTCGTAGGCATCGATAGCTTTGATGCCGATGCTATCCGAAGACATGTTTACGGCTACTATTTACAGAAGGAGTATCCAACAAGAAAAAAGTTGGTGCATTCACTGAAGGAAGCTGGATTATTCTTCGGTGGGGAAAGTTCTTTAACGAAGATTTTGAAGACCATTGGATTTCGATACAAAAAATGTAACAAACGCAAAATATTGATGGAAAGATTTGATATAGCGATGGCAAGGTATACTTTTTTACGGCAAGTGAAAGAAATCAAAAATTGGCAAAATGTTGTGTTCTTGGATGAAACATGGCTTAATGCTAACCATACTGTAGGCCGTTCTTGGAACGATGACACAGCAGCATCTACTTCCAAAGTTCATGTAGGAAAAGGATCGCGACTTATAATTTGTCACGCCGGAACCATCAACGGGTTTGTCGAAGGTTCTCTCATGGCTTTTGCGTCAAAAACCACTGGAGACTATCATGAAGACATGAATGGAGAAAAGTTTACTGAATGGTTTACCTCAATGTTGTGTAGCCTCCCTGAACCATCTATTATAATTATGGACAACGCCCCATACCACTCGATGCAAATTGACAAGCCACCTGCCCAATCCCAAAAGAAAGCTGATATCGTCGCATGGCTTCGTAAAAATGGCGTAGATGCAAACATGAATATGTTAAAAGCGGAATTAGTACGTCTTTTAAAAGAAAACAAACCAACCAAGATCCGATACGTCATTGACGAAATAGCATTAGAACATGGGCACAGAGTTATACGGTTACCGCCTTACCATTGTGAGTATAATGCGATTGAGTTGGTGTGGGCTCAAATTAAGGGATATGCTGCAAGACACAATACAGAACCCCCATTTACCACAAAAAAAATGCTAAAATTATTAGAAGAAGCTTGTGAACATGTGACTAAAGGAGACTGGGAAAAGGTTGTGAATAGAACTGTTAAATTAATAAGGGAAGATTATGAAAGAGATGTGAAAATAGATAATATTATAGAAAACGAACATATAATTATTAATGTATGTGATGATAGCAGTGACGACAGTGAAAATAGTAGTATGGACGAATCTGATTAATTATGGCCTTTTGTGGCACCTTTTTTGGTATCTTTTGTATTCATATGTTTCTTGTGTGCATATAAAGTATGTATATTCATTTTCGTTCAAATATTCAGTTCGTTCAAATAAATTAAATAAACATATACATTTTTGTTTTATTAAACCTATTTAATCAGGTACAAAAACAAAACTTAATTGTTTTTTGTTCGAGAATAAATTGACATTCCACATCACTATTGTAATGTGTCAAACCGGCCATCATAGCGTGCCGCGAGTTTAATGAATAAAGACCGATTTGGATTTGTTAACTATTATACTCCTACTATTATAGTTGACAAGTTTATTTTGGTTAATACCAAATGGTGGAAGAAAGCATATAACCAGTTTTAGATATTTGTTTTAGAGCCTGGTAACAAATAACACAACTGACCGAAGATATGGTAAATATAATCGAATAATATTATAAAAATGCGTATCGGCTTTCGAGTAATAAATCGTTGATAACGAAACTATACAAATAACAATTTTGAACAAATTATTTCCTAAGCAATAGAAAAATACCCTCATTTCCTCTTTATTAGTCCTCATAGGAATAAAAATATAAATAAAATATAAGCCGAAATAGATCGCTACAAGTAACTTCCTGTTCAGTGAAAAGCTTTTCAGCCTTTTTTTCCGTCTCAATGAATCATTGATAAAATTCATAGTTCGGAAATACATATTATGTGAAACTACTAATTTATTAGAGAAAATCATGAGAGAAGTACTTTTTCGTGAAAAATTATGTATATATGAGAATTTTAACAAAAGGAGTAGCGGTTGTCGGTAGTCAATTATATCAGAAAAGACTGTCAATATAAAGATTACATCCACGAAAATACTTAGATTACATTTATCACATTGTGGGGATCAATTTAAAGAGATAGCAGTTTATTGCCGATAACCTTCGTCTATATACTAGTGATCATTAAATAAATCTGTATGGATTGTAAAAATAGTATAACTAACATAGTATGAAACCAACATAATGTTGAACCATCAGTCCTCCAAAGTCATTCTCATGAAATTTTCAATTTTTAAATGTATGTAGTCGAGCACGGGTCGTTCTAAGCAGAGAGATTAGTATTAAACTAATAACTACAAAATTAATTTAAGTCTACGTTTTAGTTAATTACTTAACACGTTTTCACAATTTTTAGGGTTCCGTAGTAAACCAGGAACCCTTATAGTTTCGCCATGTCCGTCCGTCTGTCCGTCCGTCCTCGGTTAATCTCAAAGACTATTAGTGCTAGAAATCTGTAATTTGGCATGGGTATAAATATTAATCACGCCGACAAAGTGGTGAAATAAAATTTTGATAAATATTTTTTTAGGGTAGCTCCCCTACATGTAAAGTGGGGATGAATATTTTTTTCTCGTCTACCATAGTGTGGGGTATCGTTGAATAGGTCTTTTAAAAATACTGTGGGTGTGGGAACATCATTTTTCGATTTCTAGATCCGTATGTAAAATATGATGTTTTAAAGTGCTAATTTTTATTAGAGTCAAGTGTCCTCAAGTGTCAAGTTTCTCTATCAGCCAAATGGCAGTATATAGGAACTTGAAAAAATTCACAGCAGTAGTATATAATATAATCAATTTTAAAGGAAAACTATCATGGCTAAGTAGGGTTCAGAGGTTAAGGAGTTATATCTATTTTTTGAGGATTGTGACTACGGAACCCTACACTGCGCGTGGCCCGCCACGCACTTGGCCGGTTTTTCACTCCTATGTACAACCATGAAAATCTACCCCTAATTTAGTTATTATCTGAAGCCAACATTAAATCGTAAGCCTTATAGAACATCTTTCATGTTGTTGCATCTGTGCACTTGCTAGTTTTCCTTGTGACTACGTTTGTTTACTCATAGCTGTTTAGTATCCTGTATCATCGCATCACATTATGCTCAGCATCATTTAATATGCGGAAACTCTATATTAACATACAATATTTTTATAAAGTATAGCCGTAACACGTGTTAAATTACTAGAACCACATTCCTCAAGGGCTTTAACAAAGAAAAACCGCAAAGTTAAAACCAAGCGACATTAAAGTTCAAACAAAAAGATGACGAAAATGAAAACTTAAAAATGTCAGTAAATTAACACTTAAAAACAAAATTAATTAATTAATTAAATTAATTAAAATAAATGACCTTAGCCACAATAGAAAGGATTGTAAATATCGAAACGCCTATTGCACAAAGCTGCTCGGCAACAAATGTGGCACTTGTAATTTTAAGTAATCCAAAATGTTCTCCCAAAAAAAAATCGCAAAGCAGCAGTGCCAGTGGTCAGTCAATCACATGATTTCAGCCGCTCCCAATTAATTGCATTTATTACTTTGTATTTACGAGGTTTGGTTCAATAGTCATGAAACAATGAGTTATGTGAAACGTCCATAGCCCCGCCGTCATTCATGCCAATTATGCCGGAAAAGTCGCATGAGGAAGCTGCTGCGGTGACCTTTGCTTGGAGCGTATGAATTTTTCATAGCATGCAGTTACAATGGAACGTTGGTACACATAGAATTCTTCAGATCTAAAATGATTTCTGGTATAATAAAAATGAATGCTTTGAAAATGTTTATTTACCGTTACGATTTTATAAATAACGTACCTACGTGTATGATATGTACGAATAATGTAGTATTAATATGAAAGCATGACGAGGCGAAAATCGAAATAAACGAACAAAGACAGCAAGTTAAATGAACCCTTCGTCGTATTGAAGCAAACATTAAAATACTTCATACTTTTAAATTTACAAAGGACAGAGGTATACGTGTTTTGTTATATTTATTTGAGACCTCAAACTGATTTAAATACCTTTCGCAACATAAACATGCATACACCTACACATCACGTAGAATGTGTATCCTCAACAATTAAGTTAATAATTTAATAAGTAAATCATATCAATAATATTATGATGCTCCAACCATTTTGTATTATAAAATTTACTACTCGTACTCTATAACTATTGATTTCAATTGTGGTGCGTGTTGCTTTTCCATTTTCATGATGTAAATTGGAGGGCGGACGAGTAGGTACTCTGTCTGTAGTTGGTCTGCAGCATAATCCTCATTTTATTTTGTTATTCGGAATTTGTTCCTGGAATGATATGTACAAATTTTTCAGATTTCACCGAAGCGCGCTCATTTGTCCTTGAACGGAAAATACATCCCAACGTAGTAACACTGAATAGTTGTGTATCTTCATTGTAATTGCACAAAGCAATTAGCTATTGATCTTGTATCCGTTTATGATGCAACAATGATTAACATTCATTTGGTTCCAGAGACCGCCGGACGGTTTATGGATCGTAATTCGTAACCTACGATCCTATATTACTGTCTTCATCATCATTAACAATGTGCAGAGCAGTGAATCAAACAATGACATGACACAAGGATTCAGTATTATTGATTGCAGAGTAGGATCTACTAACAACTAGTTCGTAGTCAGTTAGTTCGAGTGTAAAACTGTTTCTTAATCTTATCTAGCTTTTGCAGTGTGCTTTCTCACGCATCCTTCCAATTTCTTCACAATTCCCTATTCTGCGCTTCTTCGGGCTGCTTAATTACAAAATTTATCTGATGCACTAAATATATTTTATTCATTGTAACATTTTTAATAAATAAAGAAGCTTTGTTTTCAAATTCCCTATCACTATTAAAGAAAAGTAAACCAGAAGCAGTGGGACAAGCAGTCCTAAAGGAATTTTTACGCGATATGTATTGCTTCCATTAGATCTCCCATCAATGAGGCCCTCCTCACGTTTTCTCGAAATGTTCACACTTCACACACGTGATGTAGATTGTCGTTGATTGATTACGACCTGCGCATTTCGATCGCAAAATTTCCTTCCAACTGATCGGACGCATACCTCCTTGGGATGTCGGCAATTATTCAACGGAAAATAGCTCTTAGTACTTTACCTACTCCACCATTCACTTAATACTCCTGACCCAGAAACCTCAAAATGCTTTTAGAGAACTAGTTGATGGCAATTACACTAACTTATAATTCACTGGAAGTCCTAATTTATGCTGGACTAGCTGATACACACGACATTCATCCGCATAGATTTTACTCTAAAAATATTTCTTTATACAAACTTTACCACCCTTTGCGGGGTGCAATTTAAAATATGGTGGAATTCAAAAATCTCTTCTAAGTGCACTTGTACAGTACTCAAGTAATATTTTCCCTAAATTTCAAATCTTTAAGTCCACCGATTTATGCTGCGCGTTATCTACCAGTCAGTCAGTCGCAGTAATGTTTTACAGAATTAGAAGAGACACAAATGGATAAAATTAGATAATTGATATTCTAAGTATATTTTGAATTGGTTATGTTTTAGAGTTATCTCTTTATCTTTCTAATGTGTGATCTATTGATATATGGTCCCAGTCCAATGCGAAAAGCGATCCCTCTTAATTAGGTACTTATTATCTGACAAGAATAGATCGAGTAAATATGAATTCAATGGAAAATTTCCAAAAAAAAAAAATACATGCGAATTTAAGCTTTCTTATGCGGCTAGATATTAAAGTGTGGTTACAATGAGAATAAGCTCTTGCATAAAAGACATTAAAGTATTATGGTCTTACATTATGTGCCATTGCGATTTACTCGGCTACAGCTACCAGCACAATGACACTAAAAAGTGATCACAAAAACACACTTCACCCACTTAAGCTGCAATTCAACTAAAACGATAACATTCGTATCAAGACTTATATGTATAGAATAATTTGATAAATATCATAATCGTCTTGATGATAAAATACAGACATTTATCACTATTGAATTAAATGGTTGAAATTGTTTTTTTTTACTTAAAGTGCACCGCTCAGAAGTGGATCACATACAAAGTAAATCTTCATAAAATTGCAATATATATAGTGTTGATACAAAGGTTTAAGATAACACTAAACTATTTTATTATTCACTAATTACTCTTAAATGATTTAAATAGGTAAGTAATAAGGAATTAAGTGTTCAATTAGCGATGTTTTTCTTAGAAAAGTTCCTTTAATGTAAAATGTTAACAATAAAAATATATTCTACTCTGTAGAAAATAATTATAAATCAACAAATTACGTTTAATCAAAAATATACTTATTACTCAGTGATTAAATTAATCGAGGTTTAAATAAATTTAGTTATATCATGAAATACTGGCTATTATAGGTAGTCCGCGATAACGAGGTATAATATTATTATAGCATTAAAACTGGCGTGAGTGATTTTCATCTAAAAAAGCTCGTCTCACGTGAATTTACGTCGAAGCATAGTCCTAGCCACATTACAGCGCGCCCTGCAGAGTGCAGCGGCATCTCGCGTTGCACATAGTGTGAATTGCCCCGCGAACATAACTACCTACCCATAAATAAGTGCCTCGGATGGGTTCGAAACTGTAGGGCGTACTCCCAAGTAAATCGACGTGAGCCAAAATTTTCTCTGTTTCCGGCATATATTTCTATGAAAATACAAAAGTCGCAAGTGCACAAGATTACTGTTTCGCGTATTCGGGAATCGTGATTACCGGTAACGAGTTGAATCTGCACATTTTAAACTAGAATCCCGTGCAATTCATTGCACACTTGCAATCTTCACATTGGCATGCAGCCCAGAGTTACACAATTGATTGGCCGTTAGACGCTAGGTACTATCCAGGATATATTCTGAGAAGGGAATGTATCGTTTATTTCGAATCATTTATCAACAAACTGAGTGTACACGTGGCCTAACTTTACCAAGTTCATGATCGTCTAAATAGTGAAGAGGCATGCATGTAACTTTTCATAATTTAGTATGAAATAGTGAGAAAGGCCCTTTGAGTAACTTTTCTAACTGTGCATACCTAATATCTGTTTTTTAATGACCGATTTGCACATAGTTAACGTTAACTTGAAAAGTTAGTCTCCGATCAACAATTTAATAAATAATAATTTTTCTAAAGGTTTTGATTTTGATTCATTGTTCTAAAAATGATCTAAGTATCATCGTCATTTATTAATAGCTTAAACAATGTATCAATCATTAAGTAATTTATCTAGTTGTCTATCTATAGGTAAATGTTATGTTATTCTTATTACCTACTTATTATCTTACACATATTTACATACATCTTTGTAAACATATACTCATAATATTTATATTCAATATATTAATAAGGTACGTAATAGTTACTCTTGGGTACATATACTTAGGGATACGTAATTGATTAATTTAGTTCACAAATTGTAGGTAGGTACTTCAATGTATGTCACGTAATTAACGTCTAACGTGTAATAAGAGAACTTAAAATCTTTTTATAATTATCTAGTCCTATTTACTAATTACAGGTAAATCACCTAGAGAATTTAATAAACACTCGAGCAGAACCATTATATATGATTAAGTGTGTTCTAACAGCAAACAAATACAGGACAGCAATTACTCTGCTATCTGTTTGACGCGATGTTTACAGAATTCCTGACTTTAGATACTTGATACAGATGTTTGTTAAAGGAAGCACCACAGATATGTACATGTACATTCAAAGAGAATGAAATATATTATTTTCTGTTTAAATGAAAATAGAAGTAAATGTAGTATTTTTATGAAAAGACCATTTAAAATGAAGTGAAGGAATTAGGATAATACAAATAGTTAATTAAAAAATTACCAAACAAATATGTGAACGTTTTTGTTTTCATCTTTTTCCTTCTCATTTTGTTCGTCATTTCATATTACTGGGTATCATCATCATCATCATCATCATGATCAACCCATTACCGGCTCACTACAGAGCACGGGTCTCCTCTCAGAGTGAGAAGGGTTTTGGCCATAGTCTACCACGCTGGCCAAGCGGATTGGCAGACTTCACACAACTTTGAGAACGTTATGGAGAGCTCTCAGGCGTGCAGGTTTCCTCACGATGTTTTCCTTCACCGTTAAAGCAAGTGATATTTAAATACTAATTAAAACGCACATAACTCCGAAAAGTTAGAGGTGCGTGCCCGGGATCGAACCCACGACCTCCGATTAGAAGTCGGTCGTCCTAACCACTAGGCTATCACAGCTTCTTACTGGGTATCACACGATGCTAAATGCAAAGAAAACCAAGCATTTTAAAGAAAAGTTTTCGAAAAAAAAAATTTAATCTTTTTTTTTCGAAAAAATCTATGAGACCATTTTGCAAACATCCTCAGCTGTCGATTAAAAAAAGGATCACGCAAATCGGTTCAGTAATCTCGGAGAAATTGGTAAAACAAGTAAATTTACATGGAAAAAATACCTCCGAATAGACGTGATAAATGATAATGTCATACTCGAGTGAGAAATTTTGCGTTAAAATACATGAACTTAAATAATTAATTTCTCTGTTCTTTATTGATGGAGTTCAAAAATTTTTCACTGATTTATTAGTTTTAGTCTATATTTTAATACCATTGTGTTCAATATGATACTTTCAACATACCAAATAAAGACCACATCATTGCATTGCGGGTCCCAACTCCTCAATCAAGATTCTGTATTTTACTGCACTCCTACGACGTGGGGATTCAGTTTACACTAAAAAACTTAAAATATGTTTTTTTTTTTCTCAAAAAGCGACTTTAAACGCCACTAAACAATATAAAAATAATTTTTGTTTTTACTAAATATGTGTAAAAACAATAAATATTTTTATACAAATTCAATCTGCACATTTTCTTTTAGCTGGACACCATGAAAATCAGATTGTAGTCAATCCTAAAACTGATATGGTTAAAAAACACCTTTAATTTCTAACTGTGAAGGTGTAATTTAGATGTATAGTTGGTTGTTGTTTTCTTGATTTTACTTACTGATCTTAAGATAAACATGCAGATAAACCTGTCTTTTACAGAGATAAATGTGATATTAAAACAAAGTCACATTATAACAAACAGTAATCAATTTATTTGGTAAATCAATGCAAACAGTTCTAACATGTAATCAAAAGTCATGTCAAATGTTCTAACATGTATTTCGAAAGAATTATGAAAACATGGCATTTATTAAAATATTTATTCATTCCTTATCTTAAAATCAAATAGGTTTATTTAAGTACTTAAATATAGATAGATAGATAGATATTAAATTCTGTTTCTGAAAACATCTCATAGCTTGTAGTACTTGTAGCTATTGATGTAAAATGAAGATCAAAATATTTGCATTTATATAATATTCTTGTGTAGCTTTTATGTAGTAAACTATTATTAACAGTAAAGCAATTATTAACAGTAGAACCCATTGAACTAGTTTAAAGTACCAAACAGAACAACAAATCTTAATCTATGTAAAGTTCAAACATAATCTATATATGAAAGGTGGTTAAGGTCTGTTATGGCATAAATCAATCAATGTTTTGTATTCAATAAATGAAGGTAGAAATTAATATTTTCACTATACAAATATTTGACAGATTGTTATCATGGAATATGTCCCCACACCAACCTTTAATGTGAAAAAAGTTAGAACTACTTGTTACTGAATAAGTACATTTTTAAAATGTTAATAATAATTGTCAACATCTAATTTAACAAAACCATTTATGTTAATACCTATATCATGTATGATGAGCAACATCCCATTGATAAATTAGTGACCACCAAACAGTTTGTGCCAATTACTTGTACTCACATTCCAATGACGTATTTCAGTATCATGAAAATGTATTTGAAAATTAAGGGGTACCAAATTTCAGTTTATTTAAGGAAAACTTACCTAACATGGACAAATATGATCAAATGAGTCAGGGCTTCATGCAGGGCAAGGCAGACAAAGAAGACAAATGTAACATAAAAATATCTCAAAAGAGCAGATGAAATTAAGATTGTATCAGAGACTACATGGCAGAGAAATGCCTGAGAAAGAAAGCTTTAAAAGACAACAGAGAAGGCTTGTGTGGGCATATACTGGGAATTCAAAACGGCTACTGACCAGTGTTTAATTATTAAAATTTTTAAGTAAGGACAACTCGCCTCTTTGCTTCAATAATGTGTTATCTCGAAAAATGCAAATTTACAGGAGACTGTTTTAAAACTTCTAAAAATTATTGCATCTAAACAAATAAATATATAACCGTCGATCTAAGTTTCATTATTTAAATACATAAACAAATATGCTATCTAAAAAAATTGGACACGGTGGTTTTAATTATCAAATAAAAAAATGGATTGTTTGGACTTGTCACATTATTGAAGCAAAGAGGTGAACTGTATTCTCAGTAATGAAATTTTAAATATATTTTTTTTTAATTTTCAAACTCATTGTCGAAAACAAATTATCTCGAAAATTACTCCAATTTGGTCATTAAAATGATACTTTTTGAAATAAATATTGTAGATTAATTAAAAATTAAAATTAAAGGAAATACAGTAGAACCCCGATTATCCGAACATCGATTATCCGAATATCCGATTATCCGGACTCAGCGCATCAGGGACTTGTCCACAATGAAAAGATGTAATTCATTAAATCAAAGATCAATAACAAGTTATTTCCAACCAAAATTTTAAATTACATAGGTATTTATGTATCGTTATAGCTCATTTTTTATATATCGTATTATCTAAGTTAAACCCATTACATAAATTATTAAAAAACCTGTGGTTTTATTTGATCCAGATAATCGGGATTCTACTGTAATGTCAGTTTCATAGGTTTTCTAAAGAGATGAAAATGTTAACATTTAAATTGAAAAACTAACTAAAACAATTGTAATATTAATGTGTTCCTCTAAAGGACCAATATGTTGAATCAATCACTTTCAGATCTAGTAAAAAACTAATTTGGTATTCCTATTAGGTATGCTGCAGCAGCATCCTATCAGCAAACTAGTAAACATATGCAATGTTTCATGAATTTATTTTACTAGTGAGAAACTTACTACTAAGAAATATTATAAGGGTGAACTAATAAAGTATTCAACAGAATGTTGGTGGTAGATAGGTACATAACAGCAGCTATAGTATGGTTTCTCTTAAGCAGTCAAGAAGTAAGTATATCCGTTAATAAAGTGAATACAATTTACAAATGAACAATAATTAAGTAGTTTCTTAATTTGTATATTAATTAATGGATGCAAATAAGTTTTGTGATGCTAACCAATAGATTTGTGACATTAAAAAAAAAACAATAGGTCTTTCTGTATAAATAAACAGGTAAACTCTTTAAAAATATTTAGGTATGCTATAACAAAAATATACAAATTCACAACAAAGGCCTTTGTAACTAATATAACCTCAAAACAGTATCGCAAATTATTGAAATACAACTCATTGATCTAAAAACAATTAAAAATATTAATAGCACTTACCCTTGAATATGTTCTCAAACGACTAATACGAGGATTTGACGGAATATTACTGAGGGAAACTTTAGACATATTCGATTTGCTACACCACTGTACTCTTCTCGCCAACAATGGAAAATACTGCACTGCAGCAGCCGGCTCGGACCACTGAGATTAAAATTATTTAGCACACAATTCTAACAACAAACATCTGAACATCTAACACTTCAGTAAGTATTGTAATCTTTTAAATTTTAATTATGACAGCAGTCAGCACTCAAATATCAATTACACCACCCCATAGTGTCGACCTTCGAACAAATTATCGAGTTACTATAAAAATGGTCTAGTTCTTATTATTTAATCCAACCGAATTGACTGGAATAAACCCAACAGTTTTAAAAATAATAGTCGATGTTCAGCAAGGTTGACAGATGTGGTGCTTACGACTGCTGGGATACGTTTCGTTTCACACGCGATCGTCTCCTAAACGCACACTTTTCGGTAGCGACGTCAGGACAAGAACTGTCAAACAAACGGCAAAACTCAAAAGCGCGTTAACGAAACTCGCGCCAAGTGCGTATAAATGAATCAACTGTCAAGCGCGCGAAAATTCAAATTTTTTTATTTAGAATGTCTCTCGAAACTACATACTTGCAGTAATTGAAATATAAATTCAATTAAAATGAAGTAATAATAAACATAATATTATGACTTATGAGTTGCAAAAGGAAATGTAATTAACGAAAAGACATTGTTCAGGGTTACTGCAAATATTAATTTATCTCGCAATATTTAATTAACTAACTTTAAAGTTAGGTAGGTACATATTTTAATTTATTGAATTCAAGTCATAATTTAAATCATGAATATAAAAAATAAATGAATATCGACAAAAGTCTCCATAATAAAACTACACAGAGATCTTTCTGAGATTATAAAAATATAGTTTGCCAGTACATTTCAGCAGGCGTTTTATAGAAAATTCTAGTTCTACTAATCTGTGGTAGGTAAGTAAACTCTGCATAAAGCTCTGCATAATAAGGATTATTAAGTCCAGTCTCTTAATAATTCACTATGCTAATAACTTATTATTACAAAAGGGATTTTAATTAGCTAAGTAATAATATTAAGTCAAACGAAAGATTTAAATGGATTCTTCTCTTCTCTACAATATCAATCATAGTTAATAATAGTTTTATTATCAAACATAATGCAGATAAAGTTCCATTTAGGTGCGGATATAGAGTGGAGATGTGTTTCTTTTTCGTTCTCTGTGCCCATTATGTAACAAAAACTCACCAAAGATCGTTCAGTAGGATTAGCATGAATGCGAGGCTTAGCGTCTTCGTCGTCAGCGGTGCTTTCGGCGCCGGCAGTCTGCCCCATGTTGGTGGACTGGCTGGACTCTAACTGCTGCGTTGGCTTGAACGCGGCGCGGGGCCGCAAGCCGCGCGTCCTTCGCGCGACCGGTGCCGCGCCGTTGTGCTTGTACACGAGTCCCGCTTGTGGACTAGGGATTAACCATTGGACATCGACAAAAATGTACCTTGTGAACTTGTTACCTGCT
Organism: Melanargia galathea; assembly: GCA_920104075.1. Taxonomy (NCBI): domain Eukaryota; kingdom Metazoa; phylum Arthropoda; class Insecta; order Lepidoptera; family Nymphalidae; genus Melanargia; species Melanargia galathea. The sequence continues at coordinate 15,680,326 of OV049870.1, read as the reverse complement.
TTGCACAACGCATTGTGCAGAACGAGGTAATCGAGGAAAAAAAGGAGTTTCACGTATAAATCGGATAAACGGATGGACCTATAACAATTCCGTGGGAACTCTTTAATTTTCTGTGATAAAAGTAACCTATGTCCGTCCCCGGGATGTACCTACCTGAGCTAATTCTGTATCAAAAATCAAAATTGGTTAAAATGTTGGGCCGTGAAAAGCTAGCAGACAAACAGACACACTTTCGCATTTATAATAGGACTAGCGGTCCGCCCCGGCTTCACCCGTGGTATATGTGCCTATAGCACTCAAGGATCACGTAAATATCCAACAGTGAAAACATTTTTGAAATCGGTCTAGTAGTTCGTGAGATTAGCGCGTTCAAACTTTGAGAGATTAGCCAGTAATCTTTAAAGTAACTACTTCCTTTCTAACAAAAAGAGAATGAATGAAATCGGACCAAGCGTTAATGAATTACAGCTAAGTACACATTTTGACTTTCATCCCCTCTTCCAAGGGAACCGTGCTGAATTTCGGGATAAAAAGTATCCTATATGTAGGGTAATTACCTCCTAATTATTTGAGCTCTCCCTCGCCCTAAAGACCCGTTATATGGGCACCCTATGTAGGGCTCAAAATTTTATGGGCATCCTACCTAGGGCTCAAAATTTTGATAAGTAGGTAGGTACTTTAATTTTTAGTTATTTTAATTTAATGATATTTCTAAGTATATTTTGTCAAGTGCCTATGCTAATAAAGTATGTATATTGATTGCACTCTATTAAATAACGCTTTTAAGAATGTATTTTATAATCTATTCATATCGTATTTTACAGAACAAAAATGTCCTAAGTATCGATACGGTAAAGTTCCATGTCTACGTCGGGGGCGGTCGATACAGTAGACGCAAGTCCGACCGCTCAGCTGGGACTTTTGACAGCTAGAAAGCTCCGTAAATACCTAGGTACTTAACTTCACATACAGACAAATAATAGTAGGTAATTATTCCTCTCGAACAAAAATTTATTGAGTAAATAATTATCACGTAGAAACGAAATACAACTTCTTTACATGTAAGATAATAAAATCGTAGACTTGCCGTATCTGCTGCACATTAAAGATTTTTGCACAATAATAACTGGGGGATGTTAGGGATAAGTAAAAGAACGTAAAAAAGCTATTTTTGAAATTTTTGTCTGTTTGTCTGTATGTTTGTGCGTGCATCAATCAAAAACTACTGAATGGATTGAAATGAAACTGACATGATTTAAGTTCATACTACGAAGTAAAATATAAGATACTTTTTATCCCGAAAAGCACGGTTCCTTTGGGAGAGGGGATGAACTTAAGAGATTACCGGGTAATCTCTGAAAGGCTGGATCAATTTTGATGGGACTTTCACTGGTGGATGTTTACATTTTTATCTACCTAAACATCCACCAATAAACTTTTAGCAAGGTAGGTATGAGCTCAAAGTAGCTTAAAAAAAAGTTCCCACGGGATTTTTAAAAACCGATATCCTGCACGCAAACGAAGTCGCGGGTATCCGCTTGTAATATAATAATTGTGACGAATTCGTATTACTTAAATGGGCCGAAAATCGTATTTTTAGGGTTTCATATTATCCAAAGACCAGGGTAATCCATCACGCTGGCCTTGTATGGATCGGCAGACTTCACATGTATTTATTTGAGATCACTATGGAGAACTCTCAGGCATACAGGTTTCCTCAAGATGCTTTCCTTCACCATAACCCCGAAAAGTTGAGTTGCGTACCGGGTGTCAAACTCGGTCCCTCGAAAGGGAAACCGAAGTCTTGACTACTAGGGTTCATCTACTTAAGTGGATTAAATTAATAATTTCAAATTAATCTACAAATGGAAGTAAGCTATTTCTCTTATACTGACAATAAATATTATGATAGAACTGTGTTTAAATTATAACATTACCAAAACAACCACTGAAGGCATAACACCTCCGCTTTTTAAAGTTATAGAAAGTTTATTCGTACTTTATTGAGACAAAAGAAGTAGTTATCATGGAAAGTATTGATGGTGATCCAAAAAGGGACGACACGAGATTCGACTCAATTCTGTATACTCTGAGACCTTTGATTATTATTGAAAAATTATTTGGCATATTCAGATATCGAAAGATTGGTGGGAATATAGAAATATTAAGCAGAAGAATGAAATATTACTCTATCTTTGTAGTTTGTCTCTCTGTGGTAGCATACGGCATTGTATTTGTTAAGATGGCGATACACAAAAGTTTAAGTGGCACAAGCAAAATTGTGGACGCAGTTGAAGAAGCATCATCTCTGCTTATGATAATACAACATATTCTAACAGTGGTAATTTTTTTACATTACACCAAGAACAATGTGCATATTATAAAATTAATTGGTCATATAGATGATAGTCTAAATATCTCAAACAATAAAAGATTCTATAAGGATTCCCGTAGGCAAATTCAAATCAGATTATTAATTTTTATATTTGTTTATATTCTATTAACTACATACGACTTAACTGCATCATATACACCGTTGTCGATGGAAATAATATTATCAATAATTGATTTTGAACGTCAACTCGAAGTATTGGCTTTTTGTATATTTATCAAAATAATGAACGACAGATTGTGTATTGTAAATAAACTTTTAGAACAGATCATTACTACTAAAAATCGTGGGCACGCATTTAACATCCATGTCAGGAATCCAAACAATCAAGAAGACGTTTTGTATGCAGGATGTACTATAAATAACTGTTCTATAATTCGTACATTGGCTACAACTTATGATTTGATCGGTGAAACTTGTGATGAAATTAACAAAGTTTTTAAATTCCATATATTTAAAGCGCTCGTAGCTACATTCATGTACATCATAATCACGATATGGTCATCGATATACGTTCTGCGATCGTCAGAAGCTTCCGATTCTTTACCCCGTATTATATTATTGTGTGTATTTGATATCATGTCAGTCGCTATAATGTCTTACACTTGTGAAGTTATGCTTTTGAAGCGCAATTCTACTAAAATCTTAGTGAACGAGCTTATAATGGACTACGACCTTACCAGGCAAACGCGAATCCAGGCTAAAGCATTTATGGAGTTAATTGAAGTATGGCCATTGCAAATGTTTGCATACGACATGTTTACTATAGACATAAAGTTAATGCTTAAATTTATAAGCGTGTCGACCACATATCTAATAGTAATTATTCAAATTTCGCATTTTTTCTAAACATGAGAAACTTTCATTAAATTAAAATATTAACCTAAACATTATCTAAGAAATTAGTTTAATAGCTAGATAACTAAATTATTTATAGGAGGTTACGTAAAATAAGTGATATTAGGTGAATAAAAATGTAGTGCTTAGGTTAAATATCCTGTGAATTATTATTACCTAATTGGTCAAATGTATGATATCATGAAAAAAGTTACATCCAGGTTGCAATTTAGTTTTCTTCTGTCATAAATATATTATATGTTATACATGTAAAACCTACCTAGGTATTTACTTTTTTCAGTTCTTTTGCTTTCACTGAAATAAACGTGTATACCAAACTGAATAGGGGTCTTTTTATTATTTATGTTAAACTCGTGCCTACTATTTACTACTTATTGTAAATACTTTGTACAACAAAACAAGCTATATAGTAGGTAAACCAACCAACAGCTGCAGAAGCCGCAAACTGCGCTACTAAAACTGTCTTTAAATTACTTTTTTTATATTCATCTACAAGTTAACCCTTGACAGCGATCTCACCTGGTGGTAAGTGACGATGTAGTCTAATATGAAAGCGGGCTAACCTGGAGGGGTAAGGTAGTTTTTATTGAACCCATATGCCCCGATTGGTTCCTACACGGCATCGTACTGGCACGCTAAATCCTTGGCAGCATGGCTTTGCTGGTAAGGTGGTATGGTAGTAACTAGCCACTACCATTAGACTAGATACAGACCAGGGACAATTTTAGAAATTATAAATTTTCAAGTTGCCCTCGTAGCGAATCTAGCCTGGGATTTCACATTTATAGGACCACAGCACTCACTAGTGTACCTCGTCGTCGTCTATTTGCTGAAATTTTAGGTAGGCTATATTAAATACAACGCTCAAATAAGAGCTAACTTTGATTATAACTATGTAGATAGACGATGCCTGCGACTTCGCCCGCGTGGATTTAGTTTTTAACCCCCGACGAAAAACGACGGGGTGTTATAAGTTTGACGTGTCTGTGTGTGTGTGTGTGTGTGTGTGTGTGTGTGTGTGTGTGTGTGTCTGTTCCCCTGTAGCGCTCAAACGGTTGGACCGATTTGAATGCGGTTTTTTTTGTTTGAAAGGTGAATTAGTCGAGAGTGTTGTTAGCTATGTTTGATGAAAATCGGTCCAAGATGGCCGCCGCTACAAAATGTCGGATTAGATATTTTTTCACAACTCCCTTAATATGGGTATCAAATGAAAGGGCTTGACTAGTAGAATAGAATTATGCAAATCCAAGATGGCTGCCACCACAAAATGGCGAAAGTCGGGGGTTTTTTTAAATTTTTAATTTATACTTGTTAAAAATCTCGTGGGACCTTTTGATTTTCTGGGACAAAAAGTAGCCTATCAGTAGTAAGCCGTCCCCGAAACTAATGATTCCTTATACATTCCGTGGGATCCCCACAATTCAGGAATGCAATTCCTTGCAGCATCAAGGTTGAGGAGTTGGGTCCTCGAGTTCAACGATAGTACTCGGTAGGTAGGTACCTCCAATATCAATTTATAACCGACAGTTTCTAAATCTCATCAGTTTTGGTGGTCAGATCCTCTACAGCATCAGATTTGAGCAGTTGGAATCCAAATTTATATGGAACAATGTCGCAAAGTTTTTCTATCGATCAAAAAAAATTACGTAGATCTGTTCAGAAATCTCAGAGATTTCAGTGTACAAAAGTAGAAAAACACAACTCCTCCTTTTTTGAAAGTCTTGTCTGTGAAAGTCCCGTCAAAATCGGTTCAGCCGTTCCGAAGATTAGCCCGCTCAAACAGACAGACAAAAATTTTTAAACGTGTGATTTAGTTATGGTACAGTTCAAATAACTATATAAGGTAGTTATTTCGAAATTACAGAGAGACACTTCAATTTTATTTACTTACTAGCAGTCCGCCCCGGCTTCGCCCGTGGTCATAATATATAGCCTATAGCACTCAGGGATCACGTACATATCCAACGGTGAAAGAATTTTTGAAATCGGTCCAGTAGTTCCTGAGATTAGCGCGTTCAAACAAACAAACTCTTCCGCTTTATTATATTACTAGCTGACCCCCGCGACTTCGTCCGCGTGGTTATATAGGTTTTTATATAGGATCGGATTGGATCCCATAATCCTTTTTTGTACCTAAATTAAATGTAGCCTAAGTTACTCCATATAACATCACCTATCTGCCATTGAAAGTTCCATCAAAATCGATCCAGCCATTTCGGAAATTAGCTGGAACAAATAGACAGGCCGACAAACATAACTCTAAACGCACACCAGTTTAAAATAAGCCGTACGTTCAAAGATCCGGGTCCCAAGTTATTTGAACCCAATAAATGTCTGTCATATCTGAACTGAAAAACCTATGACCTTGAAATATTTACGGGACAATACTTAAAGTACTACCTTTTTAACAAAAAAAGAATGAGTTAAATCGAACTACGCGTTATTGAATTAGAGCTAAATACACGTTTTAATTTTTATCCCCTCTCCCAAGGGAACCGTGCTGAATTTCGGGATAAAAAGTATCCTATGTCCTACCTCGGAGTATAAACTCATATCATACCAAGTTTCATTCGAATCCATTCAGTAGTTTCGGCGTGATGCGCGGCCAAGATACAGACAGACAGACAGACAGACAGACAGACAGACAGACAAAAATGAAAAAAATTGCAGTTTTGGCTTCAGTATCGATTATAGAGTGCCCTCCGATAAAAAATTTCAAAATATCTTCAATGTACAGAATTGGATCTGTTACAGTTTTATTATATTATAGATTTACTAGAGGATGCCCGCGACTTCGTCCGCGTGGATTTAGGTTTTTGAAAATCCCGCAGCAACTTTTTTCCTACGCTCGATTTAGGTTTTTCCTACGCTCTTTTGAACTGACCTTGCTAAAAACTGTTAAAAGTTCATTGGTGGATGTTTGGGTACATAAAAATGTAAACATCCGCCAGTGAAAGTCCCATCAAAATTGATCCAGCCTTTCAGAGATTAGCCGGTAATCTGAAAGTATCTCCTTTTTAACAAAAAAAGTAACCAATATTATAACTACACGCTTACGAAGTCTACGCTGGCCTAGTGCAGATCGGTAGACTTCACATGTATTTGAGAACATTATGGAGAACTCTCAGGTATGCAGGTTTCCTCACGATGTTTTCCTTCACCGTAAAAGAAAGTGATATGTATTGCATGAAACGCATGCATAACTTCTAAAAATTCAATTTCGTACCGGATATCGAACTCGGTCCCCCGAAAGGGAAAAAGAAGTCTTGACCACTAGGCTTCATCTACTTAAGTGGATTAAATTAATAAATAATTGCAAATTAATCTACAAATGGAAGTAACCTATTTCTCATACTTATACTGACTATGAATACCTATAATATTATTGATCTGTGTTTAAATTAGAACATTACCAAAACAACCACTAAAGGCATAAGACCTCTGTTTTGAAACTTACAGTACCTTTGATCGTATTTTATTGAAACAAAGCAAATATCATGGAAAGTATTAATGGTAATCAAAAAAGGGATGACACGAGATTTGACGCAATTGTGTATGCTCTGAAACCTTTGATAATTATTGAAAATTTGCTTGGCATATTTAGATATCGAAAGGTTAATGGGAATATAGACATAATCAGCAGACGAATGAAGTATTACTCTATATTTGTAGTTTGTCTCTCTGTGGTAGCATACGGCATTGTTTTTGTTAAGATGGCGATGTACAAAACTTTAAGTGGTTCCAGCAAAATTGTGGACGTAGTAGAAGTTGTTGTCTCTGTAACATTGATAATACAACATATTCTAACAATGTTATTTTTTTTACATTACACCAAGAACAATGTGCATATTATAAAATTAATTGGTCATATAGATGATAGTCTTAATATTTCAAAGAATAAACAATGCTACAAGGATTCCCGTAGGCAAATTCAAATCAGATTATTAATTTTTATATTTATTTATATTCTATTAGGAGCATACGACTTGAGCGCATCATATACACCGTTGTCGATGGAAATAATATTATCAATAATTGATTTTGAACGTCAACTGGAAGTATTGGCTTTTTGTATATTTATCAAAATAATGAACGACAGATTGTGTATTGTAAATAAACTTTTGGAACAGATCATTACTACTAAAAATCGTGGGCACGAATTTAACATCCATGTCAGGAATTCAAACAATCAAAAAGACGTTTTGTATGCAGGATGTACTATAAATAATAGTTCTATAATTCGTACATTGGCTACAACTTATGATTTGATCGGTGAAACTTGTGATGAAATTAACAAAGTTTTTAAATTCCATATATTTAAAGCGCTCGTAACTACATTCATGTACATCATAATCACGATATGGTCATCGATATACGTTCTGCGATCGTCAGAAGCTTCCGATTCTTTACCCCGTATTATATTATTGTGTGTATTTGAAATCATGTCAGTCGCTATAATGTCTTACACTTGTGAAGTTATGCTTTTGAAGCGCAATTCTACTAAAATCTTAGTGAACGAGCTTATAATGGACTACGACCTTACCAGGCAAACGCGAATCCAGGCTAAAGCATTTATGGAGTTAATTGAAGTATGGCCATTGCAAATGTTTGCATACGACATGTTTACTATAGACATAAAGTTAATGCTTAAATTTATAAGCGTGTCGACCACATATCTAATAGTAATTATTCAAATTTCGCATTTTTTCTAAACATGAGAAACTTTCATTAAAAAATATTAACCTAAACATTATCTAAGAAATTAGTTTAATAGCTAGATAACTAAATTATTTATAGGTGGTTACGTAAAATAAGTGATATTAGGTGAATAAAAATGTAGTGCTTAGGTTAAATATCCTGTGAATTATTATTACCTAATTGGTCAAATGTATGATATCATGAAAAAAGTTACATCCAGGTTGCAGTTTAGTTTTCTTCTGTCATAAATATATTATATGTTATACATGTAAAACCTACCTAGGTATTTACTTTTTTCAGTTCTTTTGCTTTCACTGAAATAAACGTGTATACCAAACTGAATAGGGGTCTTTTTATTATTTATGTTCAACTCGTGCCTACTATTTACTAAGTACTTATTGTAAATACTTTGTACAACAAAACAAGCTATATAGTAGGTAAACCAACCAACAGCTGCAGAAGCCGCAAACTGCGCTACTAAAACTGTCTTTAAATTACTTTTTTTATATTCATCTACAAGTTAACCCTTGACAGCGATCTCACCTGTTGGTAAGTGACGATGTAGTCTAATATGAAAGCGGGCTAACCTGGAGGGGTAAGGTAGTTTTTATTGAACCCATATGCCCCGATTGGTTCCTACACGGCATCGTACTGGCACGCTAAATCCTTGGCAGCACGGCTTTGCTGGTAAGGTGGTAGTAAGTAGCCACGACTGGAGCCTACCATTAGACTAGATACAGACCAGGGACAATTTTAGAAATTATAAATTTTCAAGTTGCCCCCGTAGCGAATCTATAGCCTGGGATTTCACATTTATAGGACCACAGCACTCACTAGTGTACCTCGTCGTCGTCTATTTGCTGAAATTTTAGGTAGACTATATTAAATACAATGCTCAAATAAGAGCAAACTTTGATTATAACTATGTAGATAGACGATGCCTGCGACTTCGCCCGCGTGGATTTAGTTTTTAAAAATCTCGTGGGACCTTTTGATTTTCTAGGACAAAAAGTAGCCTATCAGTAGTAAGCCGTCCCCGAAACGAATGATTCCATACATTCCGTGGGATCCCCACAATTTAGGAATGCAATTCCTTGCAGCATCAAGGTTGAGGAGTTGGGTCCTCGAGTTCAACGATAGTACTCGGTAGGTAGGTACCTCCAATATCAATTTATAACCGACAGTTTCTAAATCTCATCAGTTTTGGTGGTCAGATCCTCTACAGCATCAGATTTGAGCAGTTGGAATCCAAATTTATATGGAACAATGTCGCAAAGTTTTTCTATCGATCAAAAAAAATTACGTAGATCTGTTCAGAAATCTCAGAGATTTCAGTGTACAAAAGTAGAAAAACACAAGTTCTCCTCCTTTTTTGAAAGTCTTGTCTGTGAAAGTCCCGTCAAAATCGGTTCAGCCGTTCCGAAGATTAGCCCGCTCAAACAGACAGACAAAAATTTTTAAACGTGTGATTTAGTTATGGTACAGTTCAAATAACTATATAAGGTAGTTATTTCGAAATTACAGAGAGACACTTCAATTATATTTACTTATTTACTAGAGGATGCCCTCGACTTCGTCCGCGTGGATTTAGGTTTTTAAAAATCCTGCAGCAACTTTTTTCCTACGCTCGATTTAGGTTTTTCCTACGCTCTTTTGAGCTGACCTTGCTAAAAACTGTTAAAAGTTCATTGGTGGATGTTAGGGTACATAAAAATGTAAACATCCGCCAGTGAAAGTCCCATCAAAATTGATCCAGCCTTTCAGAGATTAGTCGGTAATCTGAAAGTATCTCTTTTTTAACAAAAAAGTAACCAATATTATAACTACACGCGTACAAAGTCTACGCTGGCCTAGTGCAGATCGGTAGACTTCACATGTATTTGAGAACATTATGGAGAACTCTCAGGTATGCAGGTTTCCTCACGATGTTTTCCTTCACCGTAAAAGAAAGTGATATGTATTGCATGAAACGCATGCATAACTTCTAAAAATTCAATTTCGTACCGGATATCGAACTCGGTCCCCCGAAAGGGAAAAAGAAGTCTTGACCACTAGGCTTCATCTACTTAAGTGGATTAAATTAATAAATAATTGCAAATTAATCTACAAATGGAAGTAACCTATTTCTCATACTTATACTGACTATGAATACCTATAATATTATTGATCTGTGTTTAAATTAGAACATTACCAAAACAACCACTAAAGGCATAAGACCTCTGTTTTTAAACTTACAGTACCTTTGATCGTATTTTATTGAAACAAAGCAAATATCATGGAAAGTATTAATGGTAATCAAAAAAGGGATGACACGAGATTTGACTCAATTGTGTATGCTCTGAAACCTTTGATAATTATTGAAAATTTGCTTAGCATATTTAGATATCGAAAGGTTGATGGGAATATAGAAATAATCAGCAGACGAATGAAGTATTACTCTATATTTGTAGTTTGTTTCTCTGTGGTAGCATACGGCATTGTTTTTGTTAAGATGGCGATATACAAAACTTTAAGTGGTTCCAGCAAAATTGTGGACGTAGTAGAAGTTGTTGCCTCTGTAACATTGGTAATACAACATATTCTCACAATGTTAATTTTTTTACATTACACCAAGAACAATGTGCATATTATAAAATTAATTGGTCATATAGATTATAGTCTAAATATCTCAAACAATAAAAGATTCTATAAGGATTCCCGTAGGCAAATTCAAATCAGATTATTAATTTTTATATTTATTTATATTCTATTAGGAGCATACGACTTTGGCGCATCATATACACCGTTGTCAATAGAAATAATATTATCAATAATTGATTTTGAACGTCAACTGGAAGTATTGGCTTTTTGTATATTTATCAAAATAATGAACGACAGATTGTGTATTGTAAATAAACTTTTGGAACAGATCATTGCTACTAAAAATCGTGGGCACGTATTTAACATCCACGTCAGGAATTCAAACAATCAAGAAAACGTTTTGTATGCAGGATGTACTATAAATAACAGTTCTATAATTCGTACATTGGCTTCAACTTATGATTTGATCGGTGAAACTTGTGATGAAATTAACAAAGTTTTTAAATTCCATATATTTAAAGCGCTCGTAGCTACATTCATGTACATCATAATCACGATATGGTCATCGATATACGTTCTGCGATCGTCAGAAGCTTCCGATTCTTTACCCCGTATTATATTATTGTGTGTATTTGATATCATGTCAGTCGCTATAATGTCTTACACTTGTGAAGTTATGCTTTTGAAGCGCAATTCTACTAAAATCTTAGTGAACGAGCTTATAATGGACTACGACCTTACCAGGCAAACGCGAATCCAGGCTAAAGCATTTATGGAGTTAATTGAAGTATGGCCATTGCAAATGTTTGCATACGACATGTTTACTATAGACATAAAGTTAATGCTTAAATTTATAAGCGTGTCGACCACATATCTAATAGTAATTATTCAAATTTCGCATTTTTTCTAAACATGAGAAACTTTCATTAAATTAAAATATTAACCTAAACATTATCTAAGAAATTAGTTTAATAGCTAGATAACTAAATTATTTATAGGTGGTTACGTAAAATAAGTGATATTAGGTGAATAAAAATGTAGTGCTTAGGTTAAATATCCTGTGAATTATTATTACCTAATTGGTCAAATGTATGATATCATGAAAAAAGTTATATCCTTGCAATTTAGTTTTCTACTGTCATAACTATATTAAATGTTATAGGGTAAAACCCGGATAGATGCCGCAGTTGGATATATGCCTCAGTGTCAAAAAACCTGACTTCCCAAACTCGCGACAAAAAATTGATAGTTTAAATAAGAAGCGCAGGCCCCCCAAACCTCAGGCCCCTACATACATTTGTATTAAAACAATTTGTTTCGCTTGTGCGTGTGATTATCTCCGCAGCGAACGCGGCAAATCCTTCAAAGTTTTAGAGGCGAGTATTTGCCGTTGTATAACTTTTGAAGTAGTAGAAGATTTTGTTATATTTTTTATTATGTCAATACACTGGTTCAATAAGTGTACACCTAAGTGTAAATAATCGCTCTTTAGTTTTTAGTTTATTTAATAAATAAAAGGGCATCTATCCATATCAAAAAGGATAGTTGCCTCGATTTTTCGAGGTATAGGTGCCCTTAGAGGCATCTATCCCCTAATATACCTATAGATATATCAAGTATTTTTTTAATATTTTTAATTTTCTTTTATATTTTTGTTTCTTTTTTCAATAAATTCCTGATAGTTTTAATATACTTCGGGGCATCTATCTCTTTCAGCCCGATCTGTCCAGTGGTTTGAGCTGTGCGTTGATAGATCAGTCAGTCAGTCACCTTTTCCTTTTATATATTTAGATAATAAAACCTTATGAAACTATGTATTTTGCTTATTTTTTTCATAGGGCATCTATCCTTTTTAGTATTTTCATAGTGGGGCATCTATCCACACAGGTAGGCATCTATCCTCAAAAAAAAGGGTCTGCGAAAAGTTGAATTCTGCAAAATCTGTAATCGTTAGGACAACAAAAACAAGTCATAATGGGACCCAAAAGATTAAACTAGCTATATTCATAAATAGTATTTGTGATAAATTAATATTTTAAAAGTTATGAGGCCATTTCAAAAAGTGGGGCGTCTATCCGGGTTTTACCCTACATGTAAAACCTACCTAGGTATTTACTTTTTTCAGTTCTTTTGCTTTCACTAAAATAAACGTGTATACCAAACTGAATAGGGGTGTTTTTATTATTTATGTTAAACTCGTGCCTACTATTTACTACTTATTGTAAATACTTTGTACAACAAAACAAGCTATATAGTAGGTAAATCAACCAACAGCTGCAGAAGCCGCAAACTGCGCTACTAAAACTGTCTTTAAATTACTTTTTTTTGTATTCATCTACAAGTTAACCCTTGACAGCGATCTCACCTGGTGGTAAGTGACGATGTAGTCTAATATGAAAGCGGGCTAACCGCGGAGCGGAGGGGTAAGGTAGTTTTTATTGAACCCATATGCCCCGATTAGACGTGTGCGCCGATGCTAAAATCTCCGGCGGCGCACGCCGGTCAAAAATCGGCGGCGGCGGCGTGTTTTCGGCGTACTTTCGGCGCGGATAATTTTAATAAAACTGTCTAACTTGTAAAATTATTTTTACTGAAAATCAGATAGGTACAATTAAATAAAACTTTTGCAATAACAACAACTTGCCAAATAGTCCAGTAACTTTAAATTTTGCAAGTATGGGATACCTTGCGTTCAGATTTTGGCGATTTTGGCGAACCGTAAAGGACTAGTTTTTGATAGTACATTTTCAGGACGTTTACAATAATTTCCATTTATGATAAATAAGTAAATGATTATGATTATGATGTAGGGGCCCACTAAAAAAGGATTATTGGAAATTCTACCGGGTTTCTTCTAAGAGGGTTAAATAGGGGATGAAAGTTTGTATGAAAGTCTATAATTTTTTAAGTTATATTCATGAAAATTGGTATTTGGGCTTGCGATAAAAAAAATATATTTCAGGATTTTTGAAAATTCTATCCCCAAGTACGTTAAATAGGGGATGAAAATTTAAATGAGACCCCATCACGTTTTCACGTCATTTATCAAGTTATATCCATGAAAATTGGTATTTAGATTTTCGGTTAAAAATAAAGAATTACGTGTTTAAGAAATTTTGGAAAACAACCCCCAAGTTGGTTAAATAGGAGATGGAAGTTTGTATGACATTAAGAATCTACGCGGGTGAAGTCACGAGCATATCAGTAAGTAATGTATCTACAGAGCTGGTTCTGGTCTTAAATTATAGCAATTTTATTCTACTAGGTACTCAAACAATTTAAGGACAACAAGGCGTCAGGTGATGACGGAATCACAGCAGAACTCCTGAAAGCAGGTGGAAAACCAGTTCTTAAAATCTTTCAGTGACTGTTCAATTCCATCATCGACGAGGGCATAACGCCAGAGGCATGGCACAGAGGCGTGGTAGTTCTTTTCTTCAAAAAGGGCGATAATACCTTGCTGAAGAATTATAGACCCATCTCGCTGCTGAGCCATATCTATAAGTTGTTCTCGATAGTCATTACGAATCGTCTCGCTCGTAGGTTCGACGACTTCCAGCCTCCCGAACAGGCCGGGTTCCGAAAAGGCTTCAGTACCATAGGCCACATCCATACGCTGCGGCAGATTATACAGAAGACTGAAGAGTATAACCAGCCACTTTGCTTAGCGTTTGTGGACTATGAGAAAGCCTATGATTGGGTGGAAACTTGGGCTGTATTGAGATCACTGCAGAGATGCCGGATCAACTATCGGTACATCCAAGCGTTGAAGTGTTTGTACGAACGCCACTATGTCAGTCCACTATACAGGACCAGACTACAAGGCCAATCCAGTTGCAGCGAGGCACTCCTCGCTGCAACTCGTCAGGGAGATGTTATCTCCCCGAAGCTGTTTACCGCTGCGTTGGAAGAGGTCTTTAAGCTTCTGAACTGGAACGGACTTGGCATCAACATAAACGGTGAGTACATCACTCACCTACGGTTTGCCGATGATATAGTCGTGATGGCAGAGACTGGAAGACCTCAGTACAATACTCAATGATCTCAGCAGAGTTTCTCAACAGGTGGGCTTAAAAATGAACATGAGTAAGACGAAGGTCATGTCTAATGCTCCTGTTCCACTCCACCCGGTAATTGTTGAGAACTCGGCACTCGAAATTGTAGACTAGTATATATACCTGGGACACACGGTCCAGCTAGGTAGGTCCAATTTTGAGAAAGAGATTAATTGCGGAATCCAACTCGGCTAGGCAGCGTTCGGGAAACTTCGAGATGTACATCCGTCCAATATCCCTCAGTGTCTGAAGACGAAAGTCTTCGAACAGTGCATGTTGCCACAGATGACTTACCGATCTGAGACATGGTCACTAATAATAGACCTCATAAGAAGACTCAGGGTCACTCAGCGGGCGATGGAAAGAGCTATGCTCAGAGTATCCCTGCGGGATCAAATCAGAAATGAGGAGATCCGCAGGAGAGCCAGAGTTACCGACGTAACTCAACGAGTTGCGAAACAGAAGGCAATGGGCGGGGCACATTGCTCGAAGAACCGATGGACGTTGGGGTTCCAAGGTGCTTGAATGGTTACCTCGCACCAGTAAACGAAGCGTAGGTAGACCCCCCACTCGATGGACAGACGATCTCAAGCGAGTTCGCTGGCAGCCGCTGGAATCAGGCGGCACAAGATAGGATTAAAACAAGTCTGCAAAAAATCAGAACTACACGATATGACGCAAGGTCGGATGTTCAAAGTTAGGTAAGTTACCTAGTTAGTTAAGTTTTATTATGAATAGGAAAGTGTAACTTCATATCTAGAATCTTGAAAATTTTTTGTAATTTATTGTATAGAAATATGGAATATGAATGGTGTAATCGTTAGGTTATTTGGTATAGAAGAGGGTGAATGATGTTGGAGGGTGTTCTAAAACATTTAGAACTCGCGCCGATTTTACGCCGATACGCAGATCGGCGGCGGCGGCGTCCAAAAAATGACGGCGGCGGCGGCGGGTCGGCGCGGCGCACACGTCTAGCCCCGATTAGTTCCTACGCGGCATCGTACTGGCACGCTAAATCCTTGGCAGCACGGCTTTGCTGGTAAGGTGGTAGTAAGTAGCCACGACTGGAGCCTACCATTAGACTAGATACAGACCAGGGACAATTTTAGAAATTATAAATTTTCAAGTTGCCCCCGTAGCGAATCTATAGCCTGGGATTTCACATTTATAGGACCACAGCACTCACTAGTGTACCTCGTCGTCGTCTATTTGCTGAAATTTTAGGTAGACTATATTAAATACAATGCTCAAATAAGAGCAAACTTTGATTATAACTATGTAGATAGACGATGCCTACGACTTCGCCCGCGTGGATTTAGTTTTTAAAAATCTCGTGGGACCTTTTGATTTTCTAGGACAAAAAGTAGCCTATCAGTAGTAAGCCGTCCCCGAAACGAATGATTCCATACATTCCGTGGGATCCCCACAATTTAGGAATGCAATTCCTTGCAGCATCAAGGTTGAGGAGTTGGGTCCTCGAGTTCAACGATAGTACTCGGTAGGTAGGTACCTCCAATATCAATTTATAACCGACAGTTTCTAAATCTCATCAGTTTTGGTGGTCAGATCCTCTACAGCATCAGATTTGAGCAGTTGGAATCCAAATTTATATGGGACAATGTCGCAAAGTTTTTCTATCGATCAAAAAAAATTACGTAGATCTGTTCAGAAATCTCAGATTTCAGTGTACAAAAGTAGAAAAACACAACTCCTCCTTTTTTGAAAGTCTTGTCTGTGAAAGTCCCGTCAAAATCGGTTCAGCCGTTCCAAAGATTAGCCCGCTCAAACAGACAGACAAACAGACAGACAGACAAAAATTTTTAAACGTGTGATTTAGTTATGGTACAGTTCAAATAACTATATAAGGTAGTTATTTCGAAATTACAGAGAGACACTTCAATTATATTTACTTATTTACTAGAGGATGCCCTCGACTTCGTCCGCGTGGATTTAGGTTTTTAAAAATCCTGCAGCAACTTTTTTCCTACGCTCGATTTAGGTTTTTCCTACGCTCTTTTGAGCTGACCTTGCTAAAAACTGTTAAAAGTTCATTGGTGGATGTTTGGGTACATAAAAATGTAAACATCCGCCAGTGAAAGTCCCATCAAAATTGATCCAGCCTTTCAGAGATTAGTCGGTAATCTGAAAGTATCTCTTTTTTAACAAAAAAGTAACCAATATTATAACTACACGCGTACAAAGTCTACGCTGGCCTAGTGCAGATCGGTAGACTTCACATGTATTTGAGAACATTATGGAGAACTCTCAGGTATGCAGGTTTCCTCACGATGTTTTCCTTCACCGTAAAAGAAAGTGATATGTATTGCATGAAACGCATGCATAACTTCTAAAAATTCAATTTCGTACCGGATATCGAACTCGGTCCCCCGAAAGGGAAAAAGAAGTCTTGACCACTAGGCTTCATCTACTTAAGTGGATTAAATTAATAAATAATTGCAAATTAATCTACAAATGGAAGTAACCTATTTCTCATACTTATACTAACTATGAATACCTATAATATTATTGATCTGTGTTTAAATTAGAACATTACCAAAACAACCACTAAAGGCATAAGACCTCTGTTTTTAAACTTACAGTACCTTTGATCGTATTTTATTGAAACAAAGCAAATATCATGGAAAGTATTAATGGTAATCAAAAAAGGGATGACACGAGATTTGACTCAATTGTGTATGCTCTGAAACCTTTGATAATTATTGAAAATTTGCTTGGCATATTTAGATATCGAAAGGTTAATGGGAATATAGAAATAATCAGCAGACGAATGAAGTATTACTCTATATTTGTAGTTTGTTTCTCTGTGGTAGCATACGGCATTGTTTTTGTTAAGATGGCGATATACAAAACTTTAAGTGGTTCCAGCAAAATTGTGGACGTAGTAGAAGTTGTTGCCTCTGTAACATTGGTAATACAACATATTCTCACAATGTTAATTTTTTTACATTACACCAAGAACAATGTGCATATTATAAAATTAATTGGTCATATAGATTATAGTCTAAATATCTCAAACAATAAAAGATTCTATAAGGATTCCCGTAGGCAAATTCAAATCAGATTATTAATTTTTATATTTATTTATATTCTATTAGGAGCATACGACTTTGGCGCATCATATACACCGTTGTCAATAGAAATAATATTATCAATAATTGATTTTGAACGTCAACTGGAAGTATTGGCTTTTTGTATATTTATCAAAATAATGAACGACAGATTGTGTATTGTAAATAAACTTTTGGAACAGATCATTGCTACTAAAAATCGTGGGCACGTATTTAACATCCATGTCAGGAATTCAAACAATCAAGAAGACGTTTTGTATGCAGGATGTACTATAAATAACAGTTCTATAATTCGTACATTGGCTTCAACTTATGATTTGATCGGTGAAACTTGTGATGAAATTAACAAAGTTTTTAAATTCCATATATTTAAAGCGCTCGTAGCTACATTCATGTACATCATAATCACGATATGGTCATCGATATACGTTCTGCGATCGTCAGAAGCTTCCGATTCTTTACCCCGTATTATATTATTGTGTGTATTTGAAATCATGTCAGTCGCTATAATGTCTTACACTTGTGAAGTTATGCTTTTGAAGCGCAATTCTACTAAAATCTTAGTGAACGAGCTTATAATGGACTACGACCTTAACAGGCAAACGCGAATCCAGGCTAAAGCATTTATGGAGTTAATTGAAGTATGGCCATTGCAAGTGTTTGCATACGACATGTTTACTATAGACATAAAGTTAATGTTTAAATTTATAAGCGTGTCGACCACATATCTAATAGTAATTATTCAAGTTTCGCATTTTTTCTAAACACTAAACATTTTTTCAAATGAGTAATATTATGTTAATTATTTTATTCTAATTATTTTTTTTTTAATTTTAATTAGTGCATAAGTTGAATGCCCTGTCGAGTAATATAACAAAAGTGTGAAATCATGAACAATTTATATCTTTGTAATTTAGTTTTCTTGTAGGTATGTTCACATAAAATGTTATAACAACCTAATTACCTATGTATTTACTACTTTTTTCTACCCTTTAGACTGAAATAAACGTGTTACATACCAAACTGAGTCTTTTTATTAATTTACAAGCGGACACCCGCGACTCCGTTCGCGTGGATATATATTGGTTTTTAAAAATCCCGTAGGAATCATTTTGTTTTTCCTAAGCTCCTTTGAGCTCATATCATGCTAAAAACTGCTAAAAGTTCACTGGCGGATGTTTAGGTAGATTAAAATGTAAACATTCGCCAGTGAAAGTCCCATCAAAATCGATCCAGCCTTTTAGAGATTAGTCGGTAATCTTTAAAGTATCTATTTTCTAACAAAAAAAGAATGAATGAAATCGGACCACGCGTTATTGAATTACAGCTAAATACACGTTTTGACTTTCATCCCCTCTCCCAAAGGAACCGTGCTGAATTTCGGGGTAAAAAGTATCCTATATGTTACTCTGTAGTATGAACTTCAATCGTACCAAGTTTCGTTTCAATCCATTCAGTAGTTTTTGCCCCTGCCCCTGAAAATTGCCCCTGGATCGCTCCAGGGGCAATTTTCAGCTAGCTAGTCTAGCTTAGGAATTCACATTTAGCCACTAGGACATCTAGGACCACAGCACTCACCACTGCGCCAGGGAGGGAGGTCATCTATTTGCTGAAATTGTAGGTGGCTGCCTATATACTTATACATATATTAAATACAATGCTCAAATCTGTGCAATCTAAATATTTATAATTGAAAGAAGTATGTAGTAACCACCACTAATACAGCCTTTTTTTAAAGTCTGCTGGGCACAGGCCTCCTTTCTCATAGGAGAGGGATTTAGAGCTTAGACCCGCCACGCTGCTCCAATGCGAGTTGGCGAGCTTTAACGACTATTGTCACATGATAGTGATAATAACCGGGACCGACTGCTTAACGTGCTCTCCGAGGCACGGCGGTGGAACACCGCCAACTACCAACTTAGGGCTGGCACTGAGAATTTCTTGACAGAAAAACCCAATAACTCACAATTTTTTTTCCGGCCCGACCCGGGAATCGAAACCAGGACCTCGAGATCCACAGTCGAACGTGACAACCGCTAGACCAACGAAGCAGTCAAGCATGTAGTTCCTGAATATCTTGTATTAATTTTTTTTTCTTTAGCTTAAATAGTTTGAAATCGGAACTCTTTTTAAATTACTAAACAAGTTACCTACTAAGTAGATAAAATGAGTTCAAGTGAGGATAATATGGAATTTGACTGCACCCCTCCCAGACCCCTCCTAATTTGAGAGCGGAGGCCGAATTAGCAAAAAAATAATTTGCTTCCGCCTAAATCCAAGGAAAGATATAACTATTATGCGTCAGCGTGACTATGAAGAGTTCATCAAACGGAAGACGAAAAAACAAGCGGCAAGCTGGTCAGAAAACGTATTTTTTAAATAATTTATTTGTTTCGTTTTTTAGAATAGGCACTATACATGCCTCGACCGGGATTGTCTTCGCCTCGTGTTATAGACGTCCTCGCCAAGGCTCGGCCGTCTAACTCACACTCGACCACATAACGCTTACCTCCCGATCTCATGCAGTAATGTACTATTGTTTTTCCTTTTTTATAAGTAACTAGTGGACCCGGCAGACTTCGTCCTGCCCGGTGACATACCGACATCGGCGCCACCTACTGAGACCCGGGTAGGTTACCTGTACCTACCTACCCGGTAATACCCACCCAGGATTGAAATATACAAACAAAATTTCATCCAAATCGATCCAGCCGTTTAGGAGGAGTTAGGTGACAAACACACGAACGGAAGAATTATATAGGTACGGGTGCGAGAGTTTACCGTATCCACGCGACGGGATGTTTGACAGTTACGAAACCCGTGAACATTTTGTATGGGAAAATGTTTTTTAATTTATTTTATTTTTTCGTCAATTTTCCAATGTTTTTAATAGTTACTAGCTGACCCCCGCGACTTCGTTCGCGGGGGTCAGCTAGTATTCTTTGCTATAAACCTCACGGAGCCCGAGACCTTTCCAACGAATGCAAAACCGTGGAAATCGGTTCGTGCGTTCTGCAGTTATAGCGTCAGGAAGGAAAAGCCGACTTATTTTTATATAGTAGATTATGCTATTCGGGATGGAGACAAATACAACAAATCAATAACTATGAAAATCCATATCCATATCCATCGGCTCCAGCCGTTCTCGAGTTATAAGTGTTCGAACTAACACGACTTTGTTTTATATATATAGATATAGATATATAGATTGACTTCCGCAAAGTAACCCTTGCTTCTATATAATGTAAACAAAAGATCTTGATCTTTTGTATCCTTTGTTGCCGAAATCTAAGTATCCCGCACGGATCCCGGATTTTAGATTTTTTGCATACAGCATACCTACTATAATCGTGATATATATTATGATATATCACGATTATTAATAAAGCGTTTTGCTTCTATTTTAAATGAAGTAATTTTAATGCAGTTGAATAGGTACCTACTTAAGTATAGGTATCAATTAAATTGTTGTTCGATAAACCTTCAGTCACGTAATTCGACACGTATGAAAACAAAGTGATGTCAGGATGTCCTTTACCTGTCTGTACAAATGTCTATTTATTTCTTTTACTACATAGTTAAAAAAGGTAATTTCAATTACATTAATGGAATTACTGCAGATAGACAAATTGAAGTGGCTGCAGTAGTCGTACTAAAACTAATTAACTAGTTTTTTTATGAATTATGTTTTCACATAACTTACATTTTATCAAACGACTTGTTTGATTGGTTGAAACTTGAAACCGAAAAGGAAACTTCCCTTTCGACTTTCAACCTATCAAATAAGTAGTCATTAAATAGCTACCAACTTTATGAATGTTAATCTGATCTGATGAACAAGAACCTAAATTGCTTCGAGCTGGTTAATAGGAATAATGTCTAGAAATTTCTCAATATTCTTCAAAATACTCGTGACGCCGTATTCGAAGAATGGTCCTCCAAATTCTTCGGCCACCAATCGCCAGTTTTTGTTTAAAAAATTCAAAATAGTTTTACCTGCAACATGACATAATATACTATATATGTATTTACATATTATGACCAAGATATAAGAATTGGCAAAATACAGTCTGTTGGTGTTTAGAGGGAGTCTATTTTTTTAATTAAGTATCTAACGTTCTTTGGTATGTACCTATGTCCGAAGACTTTGAGGACATTCATATAATGTTTAGAATGCTATCTTATCCATAATAGGACACAAACAAAATCACAGATTATTATTATTAATCGCATACAAAACTGCTTATATCCCATTTAAAAACTTTGTACAGTCATGTAAGATATGTACTGGTATACCTACACCTGTTGCAGTGGTATAAATAGGTACTCACTACTCATTTTCTTTACCTTTCTCGATATTAATAAATAATAGGCTACTTACTGATTTCCGGACTCCATTTGAAAAGATCAGTCAGGTGAAAACTAACTCGACCATCGTATTCGCGACTCGACTTAAAATCCTGTATTTGTAAGTGTTGGGTGCCATCTGATTTTATCGTAGGCACTAAACGGAAAGTGCAGGTGACCTTTAAATTTCCTGGAATTTCAGCAATGAGATAATTTTCAAATATCTGTAAGTACGTAAGACTAACTAGACTAATAAAAGTAAGGATTATTCGGTTAACTCGACTGCGGATGACAAGATCCGTAGTCGAATACCTACTGGCCACCAGGTATTCGACCAACTGTTCTAGCTAACTTCTATTATATTATTATTATTACATTCTGTATTAGCGACCCGCCCCAAATTCACCCCGTTAATAATTACCCGCTATTATCCCACCATACATTGTTTTGTCAATTATCTGGAAGGGATTAGGCAACGTGTTCGATGAAATCTCCCAGGCGGCTTAACTTTCCCGACATTTTCAAGTAGTTTTTGAGTTTATCGCGAACAGTCAGACAGACGCGGCTGGGGACTTTGTTTTATAATAAAATATGTAGTGATAGTGATAATAGGTATCACATTAGATACTAATGAAACATTTTCTGATCATCATCATCATCATGATCAACCCATTACCGGCTCACTACAGAGCACGGGTCTCCTCTCAGAGTGAGAAGGGTTTTGGCCATAGTCTACCACGCTGGCCAAGCGGATTGGCAGACTTCACACACCTTTGAGAACGTTATGGAGAACTCTCAGGCATGCAGGTTTCCTCACGATGTTTTCCTTCACCGTTAAAGCAAGTGATATTTAAATACTTAAAACGCAAATAACTCCGAAAAGTTAGAGGTGCGTGCCCGGGATCGAACCCACGACCTCCGATTAGAAGTCGGTCGTTCTAACCACTAGGCTATCACAGCTTTTTTGTGATAGTCGTTCTTATTATAGGTAGACCAGAATCTCATGAAAAATAGGAAAATTAAATTTTGTAGTAAGCAACACTAGGTTAACTCGGCTGCCCTAGTGATAAACAAAGTAATTACATTCAGAACACCTTACCTGGGATCGTTTCACGAAACGAAAAATCAGGCAACTGTGAACTGCATTTTAAATACAAAAACAAAGTAATCAACATCCAATTACTTTGTTTTTGTGTTGTGCTTGTTGTTTACTTGGTTTTTGCATTTATTTTCCGGGTTAGTGTGTGCAGTTACTTTGTTTGGGCAATTCGAATTTCAGTAAACGGTTAGTTATTTGAAATATTAAACTGTGGTAAAAAAACTACTCGACATAAAACTTTTGTTAATGCCAAAAAGTCAATTTCACAAAACATGTCAGTTACTTTGTTTATCGCTAGGGCAGCGTAGTGTTGCTAACTTTGGAATTTCATTTCCGTATTTTTCATGAGATTCTGGTCGACCTATATACTCACTGCATTTTATTTCTGCATCGCCTTCACCGTCGATGGGAAACACTTCTCCCTGTGATCGATATTTACCCCTCATACGCAAATTGCAACGAAACTTCACTTCAAACTGATTCCCACCTATACTCCTGCAAATTAAAAAATCTTATATACTCGTATTACTAATTCCCTGGAATTCTGACGTTTCGTAATGTTACCAGAGATAAAACAATTCCCACAAAAAAGATAAAAAATTTAAAACTTATGCAAATACAAATCAACTGCCGCATGTAGATATGACAAATGCCTGACAGACACTTCATGGTGATAATGTCATTCGACATCCATTTTTGAATAAATTTTTTCAATGTGCTTCTTTTGTTTTCTGTTGCTGTCAGTGTGCACTTTCTAGTTTCCACTCTTGGTGTTTTCTATTTTAAGGCGAAACGAGTAATATTATTATGCTTTTTATGATGACAGGGAATTAAAGTAGTTTGGGGTAAAATCGTACTTCGTAGATGTTATCCCAGTTCTCCATACAAATAACTCATCTGTAAATGACAATGACAGCTGTCAGAATTCCGGGGAATCAGTAAATAATCAGATACATAAATATAAAATTCAAATTGGTTTTTATTTGAAACAAATTAACATTAAGTAGTTAGTCTTACGAACAAATGAGAATGATGATCCTGCAGAAGTATTATGAACTGTTTTGCACTAAATATCGTCATGCTCATAATATACAAGTAGGTATAAATTAAAAATTAAAAAAAAAACCCTCGACATTCGCCATTTTGTGGCGGCGGCCATCTTGGACCGATTTTCATCAATTCGGTTCACCCGTTTGAGCGCTACGGTGGAACAGACAGACACACACACACACACAGAGGCACGTCAAACTTATAACACCCCGTCGTTTTGCGTCGGGGTGTTAAAATATAGTGGTACTAAATGGTCATTTATTATATATTTATGTATGATGGTACATAATGGTGTTCAAAAGAAAAGTGTGCAATTTGTGTGTGTGAACGCGTGTTCGAAAGTTCGTGTATGTATTTTAGTGCTTGATTTTCAGGACCACAGATAAGGGAATAAGGATTAGGACACACGAAACTTTATTCTTATATCTATAAAAACATAGGATAATAGAGTGACTTTTTATCCGACTTCCAAAAAGGAGGACGATCTCAATTCGCCTCGTATTTTTTTTATATTAATTAAGTATGTATACTGTATAGCCAACGCGTAAGAGCAAAAAATGGAGCTTTAAATACCTTGCATTTAACACGGACATCAAATTGTTATAATTGAAAGACACGCAACTTTATATTAATAAGTAATAGATACACTGCGTGACTGCAACATTTCCACCAAGTGAAACGTGGTCCAAAGAAATCTGCTGCCATTTTCCTATATGCCAAAACTCTCTTACGAACTCTTTCCGTGTTTTCAAAACATATTGCCACTTGTAACTACCTATGACATACCTTGCTGAAACAACATGGCACTTTCTAAGACCCTCGGTATATCCTTCTTGAATATCTACACTTATTCCTCCAGGCAGAACAAAGTTGACATTTTCCACTGTCAAAGGGTCCAAAGATGGAATTCCAAGCTCTGGAATGCCTTTTACGAAATCATGCATAATAACCTCAAGTGAGAGCCGTAAACATTCAGGCGAGGGATGTCTGCAGGGTATTTTAAAGCCGTCTGTAAATTAATGAACAAAATTTTTTTAAGGATTTTTATAACTTTTACTTTCAAGTTCTTCGAGCATATACTATTTAATTACAATCTACTTAGCTACATTGAGCGTGAATCTTCCATTGCAGGTAGCTAATGTAAATACATGGTAATAATGTACGTTCAATATAATATTTTAATTAGTTGCATCGTGCAATATCTTTGTTGGTTTTACAGCTATTCTGTAAGTTGTAACATGTTCATTGTTCATATACCTAGTCGTAGGATAAATGAAACAATGCTGAATTAAATTTAGTCAGCATAAAGTAATAGATAATAACAATATTGAATTACTTACGGAAAGCGTTGGCAACAGGTGCACAATAAATAGACACAAATAATAAAATATAACGATGTATAGATTGCATGTTGGTCAACAATGTTTTTTGTACTTTCCACAAACACCCGAGCTTAGATTATTGTCATAAAAATAGGTATGCTTAATTGTAAGGAATCAATTGAAGCCTTAGAAGGCACTAATTTTAATGGAATATTATTAGAAGATTCGGCACATATACCTACTAGAACAGTCTAAATAAGATGTACACGTAACAGTAGATTACAGACTGTTTGATAAAATCAACGAACTCGAAATATAAGTAATGGTTAAATATTCTTAGTAATTAAGTATCAATAAGGAAAAAAGATACCAATATAGATTAAATACTTATTTAATAATGAGCATTCAAATAAAACAAGCTAAGTATCATAATTATAACCAGGGCGCGTTTGGAACCCTCGTAGTTTTAGTTTTAAGTTTCCGTAAATAATTATTATCACCATTGCCTGTACTTAAATTGACGTTCAAAAAGTGTACAGTGTACCTACCAATTTTGAATAAAGTTTATTTGATTTGATTTGATTTGATTTAACGTACCTACCTACAATAAACTTGAGCGAAAATAAGGAGATAAAAATTGGAATATAAAATATTATAGAAAACGAGTCATTACAAAACAATAATATATGAGTACCGACTTAGTTTGCCCATTTAAAATAAATAAACTAACTTAGATCTACCTTTTTTCTTTTTAATTTTAAGATAGAAAATAAAGTCACTCTAGAAGTAAGAACTCTCTATAATGCAAATACCTACAGTTTAATCTAAAATGTTTACGTAACAATATAATTGTTATAGTAATTAGTTATAAAGCACTTTTATGAGTCTTATGTCGATATCATAATCTTCATCATCGTTATACTGCCTCTTCATTCAAAATCACTCAATTTCAATTCACTTCAATGTGGCATGGTACGGACTTTAGCAGCGACACATCTGTAAAACATTTTAAATATTTTTGTCATATAATTTTTAGATAAAAATTAGCAAAAAAGTAGCATTTGCGCGCTACTTTATCATTTAGTGATAATCGTATGTGGTTTGCGTGGTGTACTGATCAAAAAGCTGTGATAGCCTAGTGGTTAGGACGACCGACTTCTAATCGGAGGTCGTGGGTTCGATCCCGGGGCACGCACCTCTAACTTTTCGGAGCTATACGCGTTTTAAGTATTTAAATATCACTTGCTTTAACGGTGAAGGAAAACATCGTGAGGAAACCTGCATGCCTGAGAGTTCTCCATAATGTTCTCAAAGGTGTGTGAAGTCTGCCAATCCGCTTGGCCAGCGTGATAGACTATGGCCAAAACCCTTCTCACTCTGAGAAGGAGACCCGTGCTCTGTAGTGAGCCGGTAATGGGTTGATCATGACATGACATGACTGATCAAAAAACTATAAAGAATTAGAACTGAATAAATTTCCTACTTTTAAAATAAATTATATTATATAAATAATGTTTTATTGTGTAAATATAAAAAAACATTATTTAGAGAAAATGCTTTGAATTGAAGTAACTACCTAGATTAAAATACGTAATAGCAAAGACAAAGGATATTGTAAAGGAAAGGAAAGGGAATCTTCGTTTCGAGATAAAATTATAAACAAAATAAATTCAAATGAACTAACCCACTCCACAGTCAATGGCACATCGTAACCTCGACATGTTATAGTAGGTTTCCCTGTTGGTGCCGCAAACTGGGCTGTATTGGGGGTCGGTACGGCAAGACGTCATACACGTGCGTATTCGGCCCAGGGTACTAAAGGTGTTACTTCTAGGAGTATCGGTAACGCTGGTGACCGGCTCAACTGTAGGGTTTATTTTCGGACATGGTGCCCGACGAGTTAGTTGAACATCTGCAAATAATTCAATCAAACAAAATGTAGGTCTAACCTTAAATATAACATCAGGACGAATTAAAAAAATTGGAACTTTTGACAATTTTTTTTCAACCCTGCCCGGGGGTTGCAGACACGAAAACCTTTACCTATTTGACTGGACTTACATATGTTTGAACAGTTGGTAGAACATTAAAATAGGCGCGAGGTCTCAGTTCGGGGCAATCCACTAGTTAACTGGTAATTGGTAAATATGTAAATGTTGATACAACTATACAAAAAATAATAATGACTAAAATAATAATGAATAGATATATATATAAGTTACGGGTAAGGTTGGAAGTTGGAATAAACTTAGGTTCATTGTATCCAACAGTCAACACCTAGATGAGTTAGTAAATGAGTGGGTAAATCCCGAATTAAAACTTATTTTCATTAATATTTGGACATTACCCAAAAGCCTTGGGTAATACTAAGTAAATCCCGGTAAACCTAAGTTTATTCCAACTTCCAACCTTACCCGTAACATAATATATACTCGTACATACCTTTTCCACAGAATTGTGCGCACATGAGTTTTCCTTGGTTTTGGTATGTAACGCGATCGCTGCCGCATACAGGGTTATACTCCGGCGTGGAAGGGCACGAGGACACGCAAGCCTGCAGGCTGCTGGATATAGTTGTAGGTGTCGCAGCAGTAGTTGGTACTGGACTTGCAGTGGCACCGTTGCGGCCTGGACATGGTGACGTCTGGCGTAGGTGGACGTCTGAGAAGAAAACGTGCAACAGTAAATAGGTGATTTATAGAGGGGACGCCAGCCGTCGTCAGGCGGGTGATCACTCCTGTTTAAGGACCATTTCACCCAGTTCCAAGTGTTTAGACACAGGTTACTGGTGTCCTGGCAGTCTATCCCCCTCAAAACTTCCCGTGGCTTTCGTAAACCTAATAATGTACCTACCCTATAGAAAGGTTCGTCTTCTTCTTTGACAATATCCTTTACCTTGCAGTTCCCATCTGACCAATGAGTTGTAAATAGGTATACATAAAGTGGTGATGTCTGCCGAAAAACTTTAGCCGTGTATAGATACTTCAACTTATCTTGGCGCACGGTCCTTTCTGCTGCTTCTTTCAGCTTGGACGACTACTGCCGCGTCACTGCCACACAATTCTAAGCAGCATATTTACAAGCACACGCACACATAGCGCTGCGCGTCAAGATGAGTTGAAAGAGATAGACATAATATATATGGGCGCAAGCGCCATGTATCGGCAATAAGTGGAAAATATTGATAAACTATATTTTAGTTTATCGTTTAAATAATTATAAAAATGTGTGAAATAGATGAGATTGATATTCAAATAATTATGGGTAAATATTAAACCGTTATTTATTAAGGTCTAATATTAAATAGACACCGTTTTGACTCTTTGAATGTTTGATGTCTAATTTATTGTTCAATATCACCATTTACTGTTGAAGTAATAGTTTGCTGTTTAAATATTTATAATAAAATCTATTAGAGTTATTAACATTAACTTTAATCAAATTTAATCATTGCAAAATTTATAATAACGTTTTGTGTAATCTATGGTAGAATCTCCTTGTAGCGCCATCTGCAGGAATTATGACTGTTGGTTGGTATTATTTAAATAAACATAGTTTGTTTAAAATAAACCATTTAGAGTTACGTAAAATTCATTTAAATATTTATTTTGATTGTTAAGCTGTGGTTCAAGAATTATTTTACAGTAATTTTATTTGTTCTTTATACAAAAGAAGTTGTATTGCTGTATTTCCGTTATAGCCTTGAGATACAGGTGTGAAAGCGGTCGAATCGTGAAAGTGGCATGCATTCCTTTGTTAGATATTGCACTGAAATAAAATAAGTGATATTTGGTGTGTAATTTCACCGTGATTAGACCCTTAACGTGAAAGATCTGGCTTGGTCGCCGACAGCAGCGGTGGGATCATAGCCCCAAAAGTTTTTAAGACCTCCGGATGAGGCGTTTTTCATTGTAAAATAAGTGATGGGTCTCAAGTGTTGCGAAAGGTGTGTTGTCAGCGGGGGTGATGGATGCACTGGTCACAGGTATTTATCCTGAATTTATTTGATCTGAGTTGTTAAGAATTGAATTTTTTTATTTGCATAACCGCCAATTTATTTCCCAAATTAATATCTGTTCTAAAACATTACGGAAACGTAAAATTGAAAATAGAGGAAGTAAATATAGCGTTGCTAAAAAACCACGTGTTACATAACCTTCAAAATGTCAAGTCGTATGTTTTGAATGTAATCAGCCGGATGATTAGTCAGAGTGTTTCCAAGCCTAACCCTTTTTAGGCAAACAGCAATTCCAGTTCCCGTGGCAGTTTTGACAACGCTAAGTTTAATTGTAGGGTCATTCTGAGAAAAAAATAAATATGACTACCGTCAAAGCGACGAACGTAATGTTTGAAATAAAACTATCAACTAGTAATAATAATTGTTCATCTGTTAAAATGTAGCACTATTTATGTTATTATTGGTAATAAATAGTACAGGTAAAAGTTCCACGGAATTGTAATTTGAAAAAAAAAAAAAAAATATGTTACCTACCTACTATACAGATGATGACATACTGACAGATGTTGTAGAAGAAGTTAGATGGATTGGTAGAAATGGATGAACGAGCGGCTCCTTAATGACAAACGCATTTTGATAAACGTAAAGCCAGAATCCACCTAGTTTAGTCAGACCCTTTTGGATTCTTACCTAATTCTAACAACTCAGACAAATTGACCAATTGACCGTATGGGCAGAGGAATCAGTGGACATCGATTAACATGCGAGTGCTTCCGTTTCCTCTGTGGCAATGCTGACTCTATGTTGTGTTTGCATTGTGTTGATATGATTTATGATTTATTTTATTTCATGATGTGAAAATCTATTTTTCCCTATCCAAAACATCCCTCCTTAAACGCTGGCTGGCCACCATGCGTATCCTTAAACCTGGTCTTGGTGGCTAGATCCCAGGATGGGTGATGCCTTTTGTGTTGGCTAGATCCCAGGATGGGTGATGCCTTTTGTGTTGGCTAGATCCTATTGGTGATGCCTTGTGGGTCGGCTAGATCCCAGTTTGGGTGATGCCTTGTGGGAGGGCTAGATCCGAGTTTGGGTGATGCCTTGTCTGAAATTACGTCATAACAAACAAAAAAAAAACTGAAAATATAACTTACAATTTGTGACTTTGACTTTGACTTAATGACTTTGAATTTGACTGTAAAAAAAAACTGCAAGGGGCACAGAATTTTAAGGGAAACAGCGCAAGGGACGCGCTGGAATCAGCATGGCCGTATGGGCGCAAGCGCCATGTATCGGCAATAAGTGGAAAATATTGATAAACTATATTTTAGTTTATCGTTTAAATAATTATAAAAATGTGTGAAATAGATGAGATTGATATTCAAATAATTATGGGTAAATATTAAACCGTTATTTATCAAGGTCTAATATTAAATAGACACCGTTTTGACTCTTTGAATGTTTGATGTCTAATTTATTGTTCAATATCACCATTTACTGTTGAAGTAATAGTTTGCTGTTTAAATATTTATAATAAAATCTATTAGAGTTATTAACATTAACTTTAATCAAATTTAATCATTGCAAAATTTATAATAACGTTTTGTGTAATCTATGGTAGAATCTCCTTGTAGCGCCATCTGCAGGAATTATGACTGTTGGTTGGTATTATTTAAATAAACATAGTTTGTTTAAAATAAACCATTTAGAGTTACGTAAAATTCATTTAAATATTTATTTTGATTGTTAAGCTGTGGTTCAAGAATTATTTTACAGTAATTTTATTTGTTCTTTATACAAAAGAAGTTGTATTGCTGTATTTCCGTTATAGCCTTGAGATACAGGTGTGAAAGCGGTCGAATCGTGAAAGTGGCATGCATTCCTTTGTTAGATATTGCACTGAAATAAAATAAGTGATATTTGGTGTGTAATTTCACCGTGATTAGACCCTTAACGTGAAAGATCTGGCTTGGTCGCCGACATATACCTACTTACCATCCTGTTCAAACTTTCAGGTCAATAGTGCAGCCAGGCAGGTAAATGTTTTAACGTATGAATTGTTTTTAATATTTAAATCTCTCATTAAATATTTCAGGGATAAAAATTAGTCTAGATCACTGCTTGTAATCCTCTAGCTGCCTGTGAAAGTCCCGTCAAAATAGGTTCAGTCGTTCCAAATATTTTAAACACTTTTATTATGTGTTAAGCTGAATAGGTACCTACGAACTATAACAGGTTTAGATTTGTATTAGATTAGTAGAAGGTATTTACCTTCTTAACTGTTATGTTTCGTATTTTTTACGTAAAACTAAAACAAACTTGGAAATACCACCATGAGTTCCGGCGCAGTCAAAAATATCACACTGTTGCATTATTTACACAGACGACGGCTAAATAGGTATGTAATATAACCGTCATTTCCAGTTCAACAAATCCATGATGGGAGAAAATAATCTCTCTGATCCAATTCCGACCAAGGCAGCTACTTAATATCAACGGAGAGACTACGCAGAAGATATTACAGTGCAGAAGTGCATCCAAAAACACTGGTGCACTCTCTATTCCCTCACTCTGATAATTCATTATCCAACACGACTGGAGACAGTTTAGATAGAGATGGAATAAAAAATTTTGACCACTCAAATGAGATTGTAAACGTGGTCACAACCATAATATTTGTATGACAAATCTTTAAATAATAAGTTTTTTATGTTTTAAACTCATACGCTCATACTTAATATCAAGTAATAATAATTATTTTTGGCATTCGATCTATAAAAACTTAAAAAGCAACATCCGTGTCCTCGTCATTACAATAAAATTACCACAATTTACTATTAAGTATAGTTATACAAATATTAAAAATTTTTGTAACCATGTCTGTCGAAACTGTCGATTTAACTTGCAATGCAATGAATACAACTTTTATTATAGATTACGAAAAAATTGGTACATAAATCTTAACATCGGCTGTTACGTAATATGATGTCACTGAAATGTTGTCTAGAGAAACAAAATGGCGTGGTTTTCTAGAAAGCATTTTTGGACATCATAACTTCATAGTTCACTTCTCATGCACTTGCACTTAGTCAAAAACAATCTCTCTAGAATAGTAGTTCCGAAAGTGGTCCAGGTGGACTCCCAAGGGTCCACGGGAGACTCGACGGGGGTCTACGTTGGCGTGACAAAAAAATGGGGGTTCACAATTCGTAATCAGGGGTCTACGAAAATTTATCTGCTTCCGATAGTGAAGAATTAAAATGTTGGCTTGACTTCACCTAACAATGTAGGCAGATAATATTTTAAGAAGCTCAACGTTACTTGTAAAAAATTGCATATTCCATACTTAGTACTTAACTTTACGGAAGTTTTTTTTTGACATCCACTGACAGCACAATCAATTAATTGATTAAACAATCAATTAATTGATTAAACAATCAATTCTCATTTTTTTTTTCGAAAACTATTAATTCGTGGTTGCACCTCAGCCGCAACGCAAATTTCCATAGTTAGATCTAATCTTCACATTTTTTGTCAAGTTTTGGGAATATGGTAGAAATGTAGCTGCAGGGGGTCCACCAGCTAAAGTTTTGAAAGTATATGAGAAAAAAAGTCTGGGAACCTCTGCTCTAGAAGAATTGACGGCCTGCTTCCCCAAGGAACCGAAACTTAGGTCTATCGTGAAAACGCTCACCTGCTCCGCACCTCATGAAGCATTGCAGATGTTCCAGATTATGGTAGGTAACACTGTCTGTCCCGCATACGGGCTGGTACGCCGAGTTCGGTTGACAAGATGCAATACATTGTTGAATTTTTCTCCGCGCTGGCCGACTAGGTACTGCGTCACTCCAACTGCAAATTGTACGTTTTTCTATACAAGTATAAATCAAATATTAAAAAAACCCCCGACATTAGAAATGAAGCCAAAAAACATAAATTCAAATCAATGTTACAAAAACAACTCACATCCACTCTACACTTAATCAGCAATACTTTAAACCAGTTGAGACTCCTAAATTCCCACAGATGTACAGAACAATCAATTTGTAGGTTAGAAGCTAGTTTGTATAAATAAGTACTATGCCTAATACAATAAGAAAAAAAAATTAATAAAAAAAAATTATATTTAGTTTCAACTTACTCTACGTCGGGAAATACTACACGGTCATAGTAATCATTGTCATCAGACGCATCGTAATCTGCGAACCCCGACCCCGTCTGGTAATGAGGGCGGTCCCCGTTGCTTATCGGGTATGGATGCGCGTAGTGAGACTCTTCATAATATATTATAGCATTATCGTTTATTGTGTTTTTTAATCTGCGGCTAAACACTTTTTGGTTACATGCTATCAGGAAAACTGTAAAGAAGAATAATTTTCCCAGAATTAAATAGTATTCAATATAGGCACCTAAATATACTTAGAGAAAACTTTTGTAAAATACTAGCTGGTGCTCGCAACTTCATCCGCGTGGATTTAGGTTTTTAAAAATCCTTTGGGAACTTTATGATTTTCCGAGATAAAAAGTAGCCTATGTCTTTCTCCGAGATCTACTCTATTTGTACCCGTCTAAATCGATTCAGCGGTTTGGGCGTGAAAGCATAACATACAAACAGACAGACTAGTTACTTTTACATTTATAATATTAGTGTGGATTATTAAATCTATTATATCTAGCACTGTACAGTGTACAGTGTACATGCCTCTCTGGTACTGCATAATATTAGCTAGTATATTTTTATTATGCCGGTCATCGGTAATCCGTAATCACTTGGCAACAAATAAAAACCAGCCAAGTGCGAGTCGGGCCTCGCTCTTTTAGGGTTCCGTACATAATTATGAACAACATAATATTTTGGGCGTATAAATATTTCATTTCCGAGCTAGAAATCGCAACAAACCTTGAAAGAAAACCCCAAAAAATATTAGTTTGTTTTGGTCACAGCTTACAAATTACTTTATGAATCGTTTTCACTATTTGTTGTTTAAATGCAGTCAGTATATAGTACATAATATACCGAAGTTTCATGTTCCTAACTGGTTTTGAGATAGCCCTCGTCACAAAAATGGTCTAAAACTGACAACTTTGATGGCCCCCATTTCCTTTTTTTTTTTGAGAAAAAAATTCAAAAAATATACATATATTCGTACTCTACTCGATGAGTTCTAAACAATGATACCCCACAAACTAGGGTAAGAAAAAAAATATTTTTTTTTTCTGGCTCCTTTTTCATGTATGGGAAAAATAATTTAATTCAAAAAATTTTAGGTTTGTAACTCCTTTCGTCTACGAGCTAGAGATTTGTGACCGGCGGACGGACAGACAGACGGCAGAGCGACATTAATAGGGCTCCATTTTTACTCTTTGGGTACGGAACCCTAAAAAGCCTGTTTCGAAATTATACAATTTTAAATTGTAGAGTTTGAATACTACATATTAAAATAATTAATACCTATCACAGTTTTGGAAAATTTACTCAATTTGACTAACTGAACTTTTAATTGATTTATAAAAAACTATGATCTACTGCGGTGTACGAATTCTAGTATGTTAATTATTTTTAATGACGGTGAAGTTTATTAATAAAATAATTGTTTTTAACTAGTCACGACGGGCCATAGGTAAATCGTGATTAGATATGAGCGCCGATGGCCAATTCCACGGCGGCGGCGTGATCTGAAAATTTTCACGGCGGCGGCGGCGTCGCGGCGGCGTGGTCGTGGGCCTTAAAGTTTTTATCAGGGATCGATTTTTTTAAATATAATATTAAATTATATAATATTAAATTATATAATATTAAATATTTTTTATATTAAATTATATTAAAAAACCCATATTATAGGTTTAAAAAAGGCGTTATATTCTTCTTATACAGGTACGTGGTACAAAAACAATGTAGGTAATCGTTAATTCTTACATTTTACTTTCTTAGCAACAACAAATCACACTTTTAATCAAAAGTTTTATTTTTGTAAACAGTTAAGTATATTCTTTACCTGCATTTAATTATTAACTACTTTTATAAGCAGTTACAATTCTCCATAATAACATAACGTTAATTTAAATAGGAGCGCTTTGCTTGAATCTGTCTTAAATTTAAAAATATATAAAAAACAAAATTTATACATCACAATCACGAAGAACAAATACTTAGTTTTTCTTTGATAAAGTTGAAAAACACAATACAAGCGAGCAAAATTCTCTATCATAACATAACATAAATCTTAATCAAAGTTTCAAAACCAAATCAACCCGCTTAGTTTGAATTTGTCATAATTGATGACGGACTGTCATTTAAACTTTCATTCCCTTTTTAACCCACTTGCGGATAGAATTTCCAAAAATCCTGAAATTCATATTTTTTATCGAAATCTCAAATACCAATTTTCATGGCTATCTCTTGAAAAATGACCGACTTTCATACAAACTTACATGCTCTATTTAACCCCCATAGAGGTGGAATTTCCAATAATCCATTCTTAGTATGCGCCTACGTTGAAAAACCTTCCGAATTCAATGTACCTCTGTAATTATGTGTTTCGTCGACTACAGTAAGGCCTTTGACTGTGTGAACTGGAAGCTCCTACTTATGTACAGTTCTCCAGGAAATGGGAGTCCCAAAACATCTGGTAGAAGTGCTTCAAGGCGTATACTCAGATAGTCAGGGGGTAGTAAAAACCGACAAGACGATATCAAAACTTTTCCCGTTTGGCAAAGGAGTTCGTCAAGGATCCATCGTATCTCCTATTCTGTTTAACATCTACGGAGAGAGCATCATACGCCGGACCTGCGAAGACTTCTTTGATTTCTTCGGCTATATCGCTCGTAAACCCGGCGATAACCTACAAAACTTATAGTTACCGGGAAAATGAACAGCAAGTGATCGAGAGGTAGGTAGAGGAGTCCAATTCACTGGACTAACCAGATCTGACCACTCTCAACATGAAAGTTGCCGAAGCGGTTCACGTCGCTGAAAGCCGGAACAGATGGCGCAACTTTGTTCGTGGGAAGGAGAGTGCGCCTACATCATAAAAGAAAGCTACTGTGAAAAAATACTGTTAAATAAGGGATGAAAGTTTGTATGAAAGTCTGTCATTTTTCAAGTTATATCCATGAAAATTGGTATTTGAGCTTTCGATAAAAAACAAAAAATATAAATTTCAACATTTTTGAAAATTCTATCCCCAAGTGGGTTAAATATTGCGCGCACTGCAATCTGAAAACTGAGTAAGCGAGCGATCGCTTATAACAGCGAGCGAGAGAAGGTAGAATTGTAAGTTATCTCACGCCATGTATTTTAGCGCCAAATTCACGTTAGTTTTGAACTTTTGAACAGTAGAAAGTATAAAGTAATGTTAGTTTATGTAGTAATTACACTGTGTGTAATTAAAATAAAATTCCCGACAGTATGTATGTATGTATATACTTTATTGCACACCACATAAGAGAAGAACACAAAAGACATGTTATATAAAAGAAAACTTAAAACGTAGGTCCACGGCGGTCCTATCGCTAAGTAATGATTTCTTCCAGACAACCTTAACGCTAAGGAGAAGATAAACAAGTGGACAGTGGGAGTGGGAGTGGAAAGTACCGAAAGAACTGGGAATCAAATTTGATTTCCCGGTTCTTTTTTACTGACAAAAGAACCGGTACTTTCAAGATCGGGATTTCCCGGTTCTGAACCCTGTGTACCTAATAAATAAGTGCGTGCGAGCGGGAAAGCAAGTTGCAACTTGGCACGACGGCGCGCCGCATGTTTCAATCGGCGGCGGCGCGCCGTGTGAACTCACGGCGACGACGGCGCGCCGGCGCGGCGCTCATATCTAATCGTGATTAGTGCATAGAAATATTATACCTATACCTAACCATCTATTCTATGAACAATTCATAAAAGAAATCGGTTAAATACTATACATACTATCTATACTAATAAATAAAATTGATGTGTCTGTCTGTAATATCCAAATAACTACCTCATATTAAGCTCATATGGTTATTTGAACGATACTATAACCGAATCACACGTTCTTAAAATTTTTGTCTGTCTGTCTGTCTGTCTGTCTGTCTGTCTGTCTGTCTGTCTGTCTGTCTGTTTGAACGGGCTAATCTTTGGAACGGCTGAACCGATTTTGACGGGACTTTCACATACAAGTAGAGAATTAACCAGGGAGTAACATAGGCTACTTTTTTAACCGACTTTCAAAAAAGGAAGAGTTGTGTTTTTCTACCTATGTACACCGATATCTCCGAGATTTCTGAACCGATTTGAGTAATTTTTTTTTTAATCGATAGAGAAACATTGCGACACTGTCCTACAAAAAAATTTGGATTCCAACTCCTCAATCCTGATGCTGTAGGGGATCTGATCCCCAAAACTAATGGGATTTAGGCACTGTCGGTTATTTAAATTGATATTGGGGATACCAATTAAAGACTTTATGGTTGAATGACCTCGAGTAGGTACATGTCCAACTCCTCAACCCTGATGCTGTAAGGAATTGCATTCCGAAATCGTAAGGATCCCACGGAATTTTTCCGTTTTGTGGACGGGTTACTATTTACTACAGATAGGCTACTTTTTGTTCTGGAAAATCAAAGTTCCCACGAGATTTTTACAAACCTAGATACACACGGGCGAAGCCGTGGGCATCATCTAGTATGAAATAAACCTACTTACTCGTTATAGTCGTTATGATTATATATTTATGTATTAAATTGTATTCATATGTTATACTGAGTACATCGTCAGGAACTTAGGCCACAAATAATGTACAAATAGGTAAATAGACCTAGAGAAACTTTTTTTATAAATATTTGTATAAATTATACTTAATTAAATCTATCTAGTACGGTTATCTATGCGACTCTCCGCTTTCTAGGTCAAAGGGTTCGGACTTGGAGTTGAGCGTTTGATTGAGTGAATCGGGACTTTTCTTTTATAGTACCTATACATATATCTAATATAAATTATAATTATAAATATATAATCTATACTAATATAATAAAGCGGAAGAGTTTGTTTGTTTGAACGCGCTAATCTCAGGAACTACTGGACCGATTTCAAAAATTATTTCACTGTTGGATATGTAAGTGATCCTTGAGTACTATAGGCTATATAATTATATATGTACCACGGGCGAAGCCGGGGCAGGCCGCTAGTTTTATACCTACCATTAAATGTAAATTAAAACTGATTTGTAAACTAAATTAATGATTCCTGTAAATAAATCCTGTTTAAGATTTAATTTAGTGTATCTATTTTGTAATTTAGATTTTATTTTAGTATGGTCCGTCGTGACTAGTTGACCATAATTATTTCACTAATCCTCTCTTCTTCTCCTCGCTTCTTCTAATCCTCGCTTCTCCATCATTAAAAATAATTAAAATACTTGCTAGAATTCGTACCTAATGTAGGTAGTTAGATATTTAAAAAAAATCAATTTAACATTAAACTTTTCAAATTGAGTTAAAATAGCTCTTCAATTTAAAATTGTATAAGTTTGGGACGGGCTTTTTAGGGTTCCGTAGTAAACAAGGAACCCTTATAGTTTCGCCATGTCCGTCCGTCCGTCCTCGGTTAATCTCAGAGACATTAGTGCTAGAAATCTGTAATTTGGCATGGGTATAAATATTAATCACGCCGACAAAGTGGTGAAATAAAATTTTGATAAATATTTTTTTTAGGGTAGCTCCCCTACATGTAAAGTGGGGATGAATATTTTATTTCTCGTCTACTCCATAGTGTAGAATATCGTTGAATAGGTCTTTTAAAAATACTGTGGGTGTGGGAACATCATTTTTCGATTTCTAGATCCGTTTGTAAAATATGATGTTTTAAAGTGCTAATTTTTATTAGAGTCAAGTGTCCCCCCCCTCTATCAGCCAAATGGCAGTATATAGGAACTTGAAAAAATTCACAGCAGTAGTATATACAGTATGTAAGAAAAAACCCTGTCAGATCCGTGACGTTGTAATTAGGTATCGTGAGATGGTTCTATTTATGGTAATAATTTTGAAATACTAAGTAAAAAAATTACCCCTAAAAAAACTAAAATTTAATTCTATCAAATAGGGAAAATCACATGGTAACACAGACGCGGCGTCAGCGCTCGGTAGGTATCGGGTAGGTACCTACCTATCGGGTACAAAGTACAGATCGAGTTTATTGTAGTAAGACACGTGCCGGCCAGTCGAGTCTTTGAAGAAGCCGACGCCGCCTTTCGGTATGAACTGGCGGCATTTATGTCGGCTTTTAACAAAGCGAAATTTGTGTACCTAAACCAGGGATTCCCAAAGTGGGGATCGACATCGACCACAGGGGTCGACAAATGAAAACTGATTTTGGGGGTCGACGAGGTGTCGAACCCTGTTAATTAACACAAGTTCTTAAGCAGGGTATTCACCTAGACGTATAGCATGTAACGTATTTGATACTGTATCAACTTGCAAGTGGGTACGGCTCGTCCACGGTCGTGTTGCCGTCCACGCGCACATTGGGAGCTGCCTTTGTGTTCGCAGTGATACCGCCACTCGGCGGGACACTGCGAACTTACTGCGTTTCACGCGCGAACGGCTTGCAGCGGGCTCGTACCTAGGCCTTCGTACTCACTTGATACAGTATCAGATACATTACATGCTACACGGGTAGGTGAGTACCCTGCTTTATTTAAAATTTCAAGTTACCTAAGTTGTGTTACGTGTACCAACTTGTTATAAGAATGATTTTTTTTTTTTACCAATTAATGATGTCAAGTTTACTCACTTAACCAACAGCAAAGTTTTTAAATTGGTAAATATTTTGTATCAATAGAAAAAACTAGAGGTAGGATTTTAATGTAATTGGGTTATGGGGGTCTAAGCTATCACTAATTCATTTTGGAAAAGGGGTCTCTTGCCCAAAACACTTTGAGAATCCCTGGTGTAAAGGAATAGTAATAAAATAAATAAACTTATTTCAAGGTCGGGATAGCTTAAGGCATCTTCACATTATGCTCATTACGCGTTAGGGTTCAATAGTATGGAGGTATGTCTAGTGTTACAGTTTGCTGCTGAACAACGACTTGTTCTGTCAGCGGCAGTAATTACGCACGCAAATGCATACAGCCGGCTGCGATACGCGCGCTATCTGATTCAATCAGCAGTTTTATTCATAAAATTATTCGGTAGTTTTTATTTTGATCACACTAACCAATTCAGTAGGTAAGTGAGCGTGAGTCTGTGGCTCAGCTCAGGTCACTGACTGAGAGTGTGAGCTGGGTGATTTGATGCTTTTTAGGGTTCCGTACCCAAAGGGTAAAAACGGAGCCCTATTAATCTCACTCTGCTGTCTGTCTGTCTGCCTGCCTGTCTGTCCATCCGGTTGTTTGTGCGCTCGTCACAGGTCTCTAGCTCGTAGTAGTTCGTAAGCTGTGACCGAACAAACGAACATTTTTTGGGTTTTTCTTTCACGGTTTGTTGCGATGTCTAGCTCGGAAATTAAATATTTCTTACACCCAAAATATTATGTTGTTCATAATTATGTACGGAACCCTAAAAGAGTGAGGCTCTCTCGAGTCAAGACCGACTCGCAGTTGGCCGTTTTATTTTATTTTAGTCGGCAAACAATATGCTGCGCCGGTCGATTCTAAGCTTATTGTGAACACGCCTTTACAGGCTTACACGTGCCAGCG
Source organism: Melanargia galathea (assembly GCA_920104075.1). Classification (NCBI taxonomy): domain Eukaryota; kingdom Metazoa; phylum Arthropoda; class Insecta; order Lepidoptera; family Nymphalidae; genus Melanargia; species Melanargia galathea. The sequence continues at coordinate 15,639,206 of OV049870.1, read as the reverse complement.
GTATTTACAAAAGGTGCCGCCCGCCGACTCTGGTGTTGTCACATTTCAAAAATTTGCACGATTTTGGGGAATTTGGGCACTAAAAATGTGCATTTTAAATTACAATAACATTTTTATCTTAATGAATAAAATTTTTTAAATATTTTTTTCAGTAATATCTGTGGGTTAACAATATACCCCTTTCGGATCTGACAGGGTTTTTTCCTACATACTGTATATAATCAATTTTAAAGGAAAACTATCATGGCTAAGTAGGGTTCACAGGTTAAGGAGTTATATCTGTTTTTCGAGGATTGTGACTACGGAACCCTACACTGTACGTGGCCCGCCACGCACTTGGCCGGTTTTTTTATTTGTTGTCAAGTGATTACTGATTACTGACGCTTGCTGACATAACAAAAATGTGCTATCTAATATTATGCAGCACCAGAGAGGCGCATGTGCGGTGTAATGACTATTCCAAATTAGTGGGATTGCTAAATGCAGTGCGTAGATTATATCTCACTTTGAGAGCTGATATCCTGCCATGAAATACTTTTCCCGCCTCCTCGTACTGTATGTGATTTCACATCTTTAAATGAATAGAGAACACGGATCTCCTAGTTAGGTAAGTTAATGTAATAAAGCAACTTATTAATTAAGCATATCATAATCACTGTTCGGCCTCGAAACATCGTGCATTGCCGAATTTTTGCGAATGACTTATGAATTGTCTACGTGATCTCTACCAGTTTTACGTTTAGGGATAAAAATGTGTATCTACCAACTAATGTTTACTATGTGTAATACTTATTTAAACAATTCACAGAGCAAATAAAAGAAACACGATAGAATATAGAAATGACTTACAAATCACTGGTGTTATTTTCTGCATTTTTTTAATACGTAGATTACGTAGTCCGCCTTGGAGTGAACACCTCGATTCACATTTATTCACAAACACGCGTGAAAACGTAATATTAACACTGGTCGCGGCTAACTAACGTTTCAAAATGAGTCCTAGCACAAACGTGTGTGGATTTATAAGACATAGGTATTGTAGGCGATTCACTTTAGGGAAACCCGTTTAAGTCATATCTACAATTCTATACTATCTCCTGTCTCCAATTTCTATCCTGTGGAATGTGAATCAATAAGTAGGCATACAGCTATAATTGTTGTGGACAAAGTATTCAATTAATGACGTCTTCGAATTTAATTTCTCACGCATTTACTTTCAGGGTCAATTCCACTACCTATTCTAGAATAGAACAGAATACTTAGAATAGAAAAGTTTTTTATTCAAATAAACTTTTACAAGTAGGTACTTTTGAATCGTCAATTGAATCTACCAAAGGTTCGGAATGCCGTTCCAACCGAGATTCGACTCATCACACTCCGATATTCGATTCGACTTGCAATTTGGTGTTTTTTGCATAGACTTAAATTACCATCACTGAAATCTTTATTGTTGTATCGTGCTGTTAGGATATTCTATTATGATGATATTAATTTTAATTAATTTTGAAATATTTATAAAAATTATCGATCAGAAGAATGTGTTGTGATTATTTAGTTCCCTTCTATGCACTAATGTGTACTTTTTTTGTAATTAGTTACTTTAATTTTAACAGAAGATACAGAAAACATTAATATTATAACAAAGCAGGTAGTGGGTACAATTTGACGGCCTTAGCGCTACACAGCGAACTCTTCCGGGCAACCAAACGCGTTAAGGAACATAGCTACAGATACAAGGTACCTAGGTAAGTAGTGCTATATGAATACATAGATAAAATATAAAAAATAAACTACATAATATATTTATACCTATAGATATATACACATCTAAAAATACCTATACGTACAAAAGATGATACGGATATCATCGTCGTAGAATAATATGGTAGGACACTTTTCGTAGTGTTATTAAAGCTAAAAATTACATAGCCGCTGCCCGCTGTAATACGGCATGCACTTGCAGATTATGTACCTTGAATATGTACCTATGTACAGTCGATTGAAGTTGCATACTTTGTCATAAGGATAGATCCGTTAAGGATACAGGATGCTGAATTAGGTAACACGTAATCTAGGTGCTTAATATACCTACGCATACTGTGGAAGTTACGTCTTTTAATGACACAGCTCCCTGAGATACAATCATCTGGTTAAAATACCCTTGATTTGATCGTGGGCATTCAGAGAAATTATAGCTTGAAAATTATACAAAATTATACAACCTCTATGGATATAAAATATACCTACCTTTACCTGATTGTGCCCATCGAATATTAAAGATGAAAATATTATCTGTATTATGTATTAAGTATAGAAAATAAGAAGTGCGTCATTAAATGTTTTTTTTTGTTTGAGATTTGATATTCAATTCTATAGGAAATATTTTACGAAACTAAGGGCCAATGACATGACAGTCACTTAAAGCAAGATACCTGTAACGGTTAAGATAAAAAGTTAACCGAATAAAAACCGCCCAAGTGCGAGTCGGACTCGCGCACGAAGGGTTCCGTAGCATTATCTATAAAAACGGCAAAAAAATCATGTCTGTTGTATGGAAGCCCCCCTTAATTATTTGTTTTATTTTAATTACTTAGTTATTTATTTTTAAAGTGAATATAATAACTAAATATTCTGTGAATATTTCAAGCGTCTACCTGTTGCCGTTATCAATATCGAGAAAACGAGCAAAAAATCACGTTTGTTGTATGGGAAGTTGGGAACCCCCTTAAATAGTTATTTTATTCTATGTTTAAAAATTTGTTGTTATAGTGGCAACTGAAATACATCATCTGTAAAAATTTCAACTGTCCAACTATCACGGTTCATGAGATGTGGTCTGGTGACATACGGACAGACAGACAGACGGACAGCGGAGTCTTAGTAATAGAGTCCCGTTTTACCCTTTGGGTACGGCACCCTAAATAGCAGAGGAATGCGCAAGTTTACCTCCATGGTTAAGAATAATGGTAAAATTTTGTACGAATCTTGACTTGTCCAATCCAAAGTGATTTTGTTTTCGGTTATACCTAACGTCTACCGTAACCTTACTTTAACCGCGTGATGTGCAGCCCACTGTGCGCATCCATCAAAATAATATGCTTGGCATTCGAAAAAATAATAATTGATGATGCTAATCTTTAAGAAATACGAATTTGCGTCTCAATTAAAACTTTTCCTTTGTTAAGTAAGTACTACGTAGTACAAAATCTGAACCAATGCCCGCCGGATCTATTGTTAGCATTGAAGTAGGTACCTGCGTAGGTACTGCAAGGTCGATCTTGAATCACCGTTTTGCTGTCTCCGTGATTGATATGCCTTAGATAATAATATATAATGAATATTAATGTGTGCATTGCTGTTGGTATACGCATAATCTATAATAACATTGTTTGGAAATTATTACGCTTTCGTCGTTTAGGTACATTCTTTCCCCAGTAGGTATATTACATGGCGGATTACAAATTTTTCACAACTTCCTCAATATGGGTATCAAATGAAAGGGCTTGACTAGTACAATAGCACTATGTAAATTCAAGATGGCCGCCACCACAAAATGGCGAATGTCAGGCGTTTTTTAAATTTTTAATTTATACTTGTATACATTTTTCTAAGACACATTAAATGATAGCTACCGAATAAGTTCGATATACATTGCTGCTTTACTGTGTGAAATATATGTAGTAATTTCATTTTACGCAGTAAAGCAGCAATGTATGTCGGACTAATTAGGTGGCTTCTATTTACTGATGATAACTAAGTTTGAGAATAGCCCCGTAGGTCTGGCAATCTATTTATTGGTCACGATAACGATAGCAATGATGTACGCACACATCCTTGTTAATGCGATATCGATAGGCGTAGAAGGAAAATTTATCATACTGACTTTTGATATTTTTATTAGTAAGGCGAAATCAATTTTTTTGTTTCAATTGCTTTGTCACAGAATAGAAGTAATTAGAGAAATCATAAAAAATTTAAAATTATTGTAAACAAAAAAAGAATAATTCATTTTTGTCATTTCGTAGCGCTACGAATACTTTCGTAGACTCGTAGAGGCCTCGTAATCACTACATAGTATAAAACAAAGTCGTTTTCTCTGTCCCTATATCCCTTTGTACGCTTAAATCTTTAAAACTACGCAACGGATTTTGATGCGGTTTTTTTTAATAGATAGAGTGATTCAAGAGGAAGGTTTATATGTATGATAACATCCATTAAATAGTGGAGAAATACTGTTATTTTTGAGGTTTCTAATGTGATGTCGTAAATAATTACATTTTTTCCGCTTACATTGCAAACGCAGGCTGAACCCTACGAGATTTATCAATATAATGTACTAAGTATTGTACACATTGAAAAGGTCTATAGAAAACTCCGCGATGGTATATATGTCTATCTCTTATGGATATCCCACAATAACATTTTTTGTCATTTACTTTTTTACGACAAATAATGGCTAATTTTAGAAGCGATTTTAACCAATACAGCATAAATCCTTATCTAATTAAATACCTTAAGTACATTGTTGATTTATTATAGATCTATATGGCCCTTTACAGCATATGATTTAAATGAATATTTTCGAAGATATTACAGATTTAAAAATTGCGGGACATAGACTTTGCGCGCGGCGCGCGGTTCCAGCCGGCCGGGGCGGCGATGCGTAAAGTTCTCCTATAGCATTTTGAATTTAGCAGCGATCGGACGCGTATGCTATCGAGTATCGGAGCTTTCTAGCGAGGAAAATAACAATCACACTAATATTATAAAGGCGTTATTAAGTTATTAAGTTTGTGTGTATGTTTGTTCCTCTTCTCCACCGCAACTACTGAACCGATTTGGCTGAAATTTTAAATGGAGATAGCTTATGCCCTGACTTAACACATAAAGTAACTTTTTATCCCAGAAAAGTATTCCTGTAGGACTAAAATAGATATAGACCTCCAAAACGCCACAGAGGGCGGGAACGGGAACCGGAACTCCACGATTCCCTCGGGATTTGTTCAAAACCGAAATTCACGCGGGCGAAGCCGCGGGCAGAAGCTAGTAATTAACAAACATGAAAACCCACAGGATCTCTATTATATTATTAGTACTAGTGGCCCGTCCCGGCTTTGCACGGGTTACTACCCTTTTTCCGACATTTTCAACAATTATTATCGTCATATTTCAACAAATTTACACAAAACAATCTATAATAATAATAAAACTGTAACAGATCCAATTCTGTACATTGAAGATATTTTGAAATTTTTTATTGGAGGGCACTCTATAATCGATACTGAAGCCAAAACTGCAATGTTTTCATTTTTGTCTGTCTGTCTGTATGTCTGTCTGTCTGTATGTCTGTATCTTGGCCGCGCATTACGCTGAAACTACTGAATGGATTGAAATGAAACTTGATACGATTTGAGTTTATACCCCGAAGTAGGATATATAGGATACTTTTTACCCCGAAATTCAGCACGGTTCCCTTGGGAGAGGCCTAGAGGGGATGAAAGTTAAAAAGTGTATTTAGCTGTAATTCATTAACGCGTTGTTCGATTTCACTCATTCTTTTTTTGTTAGAAAGGTAGTACTTTATATATTATTGTCCCGTAAATATTTCAAGGTCATGGGTTTTTTAGTTCAGAAATGACAGACATTACAAGCCTCAGTATTGGGTTAATATAAATTGGGACCCGGATCTTTGAACGTACGGCTTATTTTAAACTGGTGTGTGTTTAAATTTATGTTTGTCGGTTTGTCTATTTGTTCCAGCTAATCTCCGAAACGGCTGGATCGATTTTAATGGATTTTTCAATGGCAGATAGGTGATGTTATAAGGAGTAACTTAGGCTACATTTAGTTTAGGTACATAAAAGAATTATGGGATCCGATCCAATCCTATATAAAAACCTATATCTACGCGAACGAAGTTGCGGGGATCAGCTAGTTTATATACCTTAAACCTTCCTCATAAATCACTCTGTCTCTTGGTGAAAACCGCATCAAAATCCACAGACAGACGCGGCGGGGGACTTTGCTTTGCTTGTAGTGATAGTGTAAGCACTTTGTAAACTTTATTTAAATAAAAAACTTTTCTATTTATTGTACTTATAATTTATAGCCTTTTAATGCAAAGACGAAGATACCGGTAATATAATATAATATAATACTAGCTGACCCCCGCGACTTCGTTCGCGTGTTTATAGGTTTTATATAGGATCGGAACGAAAATAAGGGTTGATGAGGTAGAAGGGTGAAAATTTAGGATTGTATGTATTTTTGTATGTTGTATCATAAAAAAATAAAAACTAAAAATTTTGTCTAAAAAATAAAAATAAAATTTAGGGGTGGACTACCCTTAACATTTAGGGGGGTGAAAAATAGATGTTGGCCGATTCTCAGACCTACTCAATATGCTCACATTTCATGAGAATCGGTCAAGCCGTTTCGGAGGAGTATGGGAATGAAAATTGTGACACGACAATTTTATATATATAAGATAAATTACAAAATATTATATATTGATACGTAACGTACGCAAGTATTAAGCAGTGTCATCCTAGTGGTTACTCTTAGACTTCGGCCTTCTTGCCGGGGTACCGAGTTCGATCCCCAGCATGCACCTTTAACTTTTCGCCACTTTTCCGAGTCAAGTGGGTTTTAAGCAATTAAAATCACTTGCTTTAACGGTGAAGGAAAATCCGGACTTAGCAGCGTGGTGGACACTTCTCATTCTGAGAGGAGGCCCATCCCTGTAGTGGGCCGGTCATGATTCATGCGTTGGTAGTGATACAGATGATGATTGACACGTAAAGTGTTTACCTGGTCTATTTCGTATGATTCGAAATCATATTAGATAATATGATGAAATATAAGAAACCCATTTAAATTATTTAGCCAGATCTGAGATCAAGTTAGGTACCTACTTCGAAACCGGAATAGCTCTGTGGGTCATATGAATGCATTTTCAGCATTTACAACTTACTTAAATCTGATGACATAATACTCGTAATATCAAATATGGTTTTCCTCTCATTAGATTGTACTATATATTGCACTCAATAATAAAAGCCAAGGTAAAGGCAGGTGACTGTTATTCGTGATCAATTTAATTAATTTATAAGGCCTCTGATTTTAAGAATGCTACGCACCTTTTCTAAATTTCTCAAAAGTATATTTAACATTATCTCCACGACGTAATTTACATACTCGTAGTGTGAAGCAAAATGAAAAATATCATATATCATCCAAACCACACGTATCGATTTTCAGGTCGACTGGAAACTTAGAAGAGGCTGAAAAATTAATTATGTCGACAGAAATACCTACTTAACGTACGAAGAGCAATCAAATAAAAAGGCTCATAAAAATTTAAAAAAAAAAGTAAACTCAAAGCCAATGCCAGAGTGATGAAACGAATGTTATCAGGCTTTAACAAGTGTAAATAAAAAATTTAAAAAACCCCTGACATTCGCTATTTTTTGGCGGCGGCCATCTTGAATTTGCAATAGTGCTATTCTACTAGTCAAGCCCTTTCATTTGATACCCATATTAAGGGAGTTGTGGAAAAATATGTAATCCGCCATTTTGTAGCGGCGGCCATTTTGGATCGATTTTCATCAAACATAGCCTAACAACACTCTCAACTAATTCCCCTTTCAAACAAAAAAAAAAACCGCATTCAAATCGGTCCACCTGTTTGAGTGCTACAGGAGAATATACAGAGACACACACACACGTTTTTGCGTCGGGGGTTAAAAACGAAAATAAAAAAGAAAATAAGCTAAAGAGCAATGCGCTCATGACTTTAAAAATAGCTATTCCAAGCTTAAGATAAGTACTAAGTAAGTATAATGTGGTTTCGACGTTAAACAAAGAGAACAAGTTTTAAGAGACTATGTATGTATTTTAATAATAGGTTTATGAAGCTATGAGAACTTTCAAACTAGTTTTCTTCGAAGTAGGTATTCCCAGTTGTTTTTTTTTTTAACTGCCACTGGCCATAGTACTAATTTTAAATACTCGTCAGATAGAATACAAGTAAAACAAAAGAAAAATCAATAAAGAAGAAATCGTCGTCGACATCATCTGATAGACGTCCACGGCTGGACATAAGTCTCTTGTAGGGACTTATACGCGCCGCGGTCTTTGCCGCTTGTATCCAACAGCTCCCATGAATCGCTTGATGTCGTCTATCCATCTAGTGGGGGTCTGTCAATAGGTACTGCACTTCACTGTATATGAGGTCACCATTCCAGCACCTTAGGATCCCAACGACTATTGGTCCTTCGAACTATGTGCCCGGACCTTTGCCACTTTAGTTTCGCAACAAGGCCTATTAAGGCCTCGGTTTCTATGATGAAGACGCGATTCGGCCCGGCTGTGCCGGTAGGATGGTGTCTGGTGACTAGCCATGACTGAAGCCTCCCACCACACCAGACCAGAGACAATTTATAGAAATTAAAAATTTCGAAATTACCCCTGCGCCAGAGATAACGTAACGTAATGATTCTTCCATAAGACATAGTGTAATAAGTCTTGTAGCACATTCGCTAAATTCTACCGTATAGGTATACATCAGATCATATTAATTAATAATTGAATAGATCATTGAAGGAATAAATTTCATATTTTTTAATCTATGTAATTACAATAAATAATTATTAATCAATCTAATTAGCCGGAGTGGTGTTTGGGCAACGCGCCGATCTTAGAAGATTCACATCTGAAAATAAAAAATAAAAAATCAAATTACATTCAACTATATCTACATAATTATTATATATGCACATCAACAATGTCTAGGGATATTTTGTATAAAGTTCTGAAACTCGAAAAATATTAATCGGTTTTAAATTATTTTAATGAAAGCTTATTTTGTAGACCATATTAAATGATTCTAAATTTGAATTTGAAAAAATAAATTGAAAACAAATGATTTGTGCGGCATAATTGTAGCGAAGTTCGAAAGTTTCAATTGACCTAACCCAGTTTTTGGTATATTTTTGTATCAAATGAAAGTTTCAGTGAAAATTATTGGTTAATTTCTAATTTATGCAACTGTATGCATCATGCAGAGGCGCCATTTAACAAGAGACGAAATGTTAAGGGCAGTAGGTACGCTCCAAACTGGGGCTCCTCAACGAAGTATTGCCGAGGCGATTGAAACAAGAAAAAACGTGATATCAAGGTTGTGATCACGTTATTGCACCACTGGTGAAGTGGCTGAACGGCACCCAGGCGAGAAGCGCATAACCGCCCGAAGACAGGACCGATTTTCGCAAATGACCGCGAGAAGATAACCAAATGCTACAGCCATGCAGTTGGTTTAAAGGCTCCAGTCAGACCATCATTTGCTTGTCAGTGACGAAACTGTGAGGAGAAGACTGCACGAGGCTAACCTTCATCCTCGCAGGCCGCTTCGTACTCCAGCACTACGCAGAGGAAATCGTGGACGAAGATTACAGTGGGCTCGCGAACATTTGCTCTAGGAAGATAACTAGTGGTCTGTAGTGCTGTTTACCGATGAGTCCCGATTCGGATTTCATCCTGATTTACGAAGAGTACGTGTATGGCGAGCTCCTGGTCGTGACAACCGTCTGCGACACCGTCAGGAAGTCCAGCCATACCACGGCAAAACAATTATGGTTTGGGCGGGAATTCGTATCGATGGAAGAACAGATCTCGTTTGGATCAGAAACACCATGACTTCTGAAAAATACCGTAATCAGGTGCTAGCACCAATAATCTATCCCCATCGACTGCAAATGGACCAAGTTTTCACGCTCATGCACGACAAAGCCCGTTCGCACACTGCGCGAGTGGTGACCAGCTGGCTACAAGAGCACGATGTGTCGATCTTAGACTGGCCCGCTGAATCACCAGACCTAAACCCCATAGAGCACGCATGGGACATGCTCCAAAGAAGGGCTTTGAGGAGTTTTCCTCCGAACATTGCGACTGCAAAGCAACTTTTTTTGCATCTTAGCAGGACCTGGGACAATATCCCACAGCAAGACTTTGATAACTTGATTCAAAGCATGAAAAGCCGTTGTAGGACCGTGGTTAACGTCCATGGGTGGTTTACTGACTACTAATTTTAAATAATTTTTCACGTAACTGCAAAAAACCTGATAATTTTGCTAAAATTATATTTTTTCTTAAAAAGACATCTATCCTTAAGTTTACCATCATTTCACTTTTTGTCTTTATTTCAATAAAAAATTATTTACACAAAAAAACTAATTCTGTTTTATTCTAAAAGATAGTCTGATAAATAGGCTTTACAAAAATATATACATATTGTATGTTAGTTATAACCAATTTTGAATAAATTGAGAAAATCAGAATATCCCTAGACAGTGTTGATGTGTGTATAACAATATATAACGACTTGTCCTAAATAATAGATTGACTGACCGATCTATCAACGCACAGCCTAAAGAAATGGGTTTAGAAACTTTAAATTTTCACAGTAAGTTTCTTTTATGTCGTAGGCACTCAACAAGAGAGGATTATTGGCTGACTATCGGGGTTAAAGAAGAGATGAAGGTTTGTCTGAAAGTCCGTATTTTTCAATACTTTTTTTAAGTTATGTCCTCAAATTTAGAACGCGTCTTGTGCCCAAGTCTATAAACTGCTCACTCAATAAACGTTTTATTGAGAGTAGGTGAGTACGTCATATTCTAGTACCCGTAAGAGGAAAACTATATATTTTATGTATTATATCTCGTAAATGAGTATACCTACTACGAGTACACAATTGTATGATTAAAACATGTTTAAATTAAACGGCAATCAACCAAATGACGACTATAACTAACAAATTTATATGCACAGCAATAGCAATGTTTTAATAGGTATAGGAAAGAAATAAATCACGATTTAATACACTACTGGGCATTGGCTATTTAAATGACAAGTCATTTTATTTGAAACAATATACGCTCACGAATTTTATTTTACATAAATAAAATGAATTAAATATATTTTGTAACATTTTATTAACATACGATTTTTATTTTACATAAAATTAATTAAATATGGGCATTTTATACGTAACTAAAGTTCATCTATACAAATAAATAGAATTGAAGTGTCTGTCTGTGTTTTCAAAACTGCCTTTTATTAAGCAGATAATATGTCTGTCTGTCAGTTTGTCCGGACTAATCTTCGGATATTGCAGATAGGATATGATTATACAAGAAGAATCTACTTTTTATCCCGGAAATATTTAAATATTGATCTTATTATGGGTTAACTAACCGGTGCCCGTTTCTGATTGCGCGGATATAGGTTTTTATAATTTCCATGGGATTTTCTGAGATAAAAAGTGTCATACTCATATGTCAGTCTCCAAACTGAGAACTACATATATATTACTATATGAGAAATACATTTTCAGGACCCAACCGCCTATCTTGACGATAGATATTATAAATAGGTATATAACCGATCTTGACGTCGTCACTTGAACACCGGCTACTTAGGATCAAGGAGCAGGAGCAAGTGCGATCCATTCCTAGGTATGGATGCGATATATGAGTGATAATGATATAATATGAGAGGTGTTGAATGGAAGCAGGCGTTACTTTGCGGAATTCCATGTTATACAATGAATATAAAATTATTTTGCTATAATCCGCTAACAGTGACAAAGTAGGCACAACACCACACAAATTCACCACAAAACAAACTCGACGATCGTTTCGCTCCGACACCGGAGCATCTTCAGGAGATGTCGACTTCACAACGGACGACTGCAACGGACTTTGCAATCGTCCGTTGTGAAGTCGACATCTCCTGAAGATGCTCCGGTGTCGGAGCGAAACGATCGTCGAGTTTGCTTTGTGGTGAATTTGTGTGGTGTTGTGCCTACAAATTTGTCACTGTTAGCGGATTATAGCAAAATAATTTTATATTCATTGTATAAATATGAGAGGTGTTAATATTATACTCACTGACGCCACAGGCTTGAGCGCAACCCAGACGTCCGGGGTTGTCGTACGTAACGCCGTTGGAACCACACACGGGGTTGTATTCAGGCGTGACAGGGCAGCCAGTGATGCACGCCTGCACTGCTGGCGACTGGGTGGTAGTCCTGAAAACAACGTTTCCTTTAATATCTTATCCCTCACGAGTGTCTGCGTGAGGACGGACCGTAATCAAAGTAGGCACCTTCTCGCACGGAAGAGAAAATTATTCATTTACATATCTATGTAGCTGTGATAGCCTAGTGGTTAGGACGACCGACTTCTAATCGGAGGTCGTGGGTTCGATCCCGGGCACGCACCACTTACGTTTCGGAGTTATGTGCGTTTTAAGTATTTAAATATCACTTGCTTAACGGTGAAGGAAAAGGTGAGTTCTCCATAACGTTCTCAAAGGTGTGTGAAGTCTGCCAATCCGCTTGGCCAGCGTGGTAGACTATGGCCAAAACCCTTCTCACTCTGAGAGGAGACCCGTGCTCTGTAGTGAGCCGGTAATGGGTTGATCATGATAATATATCTATGCACCTTCCTAATAAAAAAGCACTCTTTTCAATCCCCGATATGAATTATTTCATACACTAAACTACAGTTTAGAAAAAAGGCATCGCGGCATCGTCGGTCGCCCCGGTGGCTATAACACAACAGAGTGGCTACATGTGTATTGTGTGTATAATTATACTTATTCATAATAATTTAAAAAGTTAATTATTATTTGATACGTAAGTAGGTACTTAACGTTTTTGCGATGCAGATAATTTTGGCCTCTAAAAATTAGCTAATGAGTTTCTATCAAATCAAAATATGTTATTCTGGTCACTTGTGTGAGAAAATTATATGTTTTGAATTAAAAAATAAATAATAGTTAAAAAAAACTAAATAACACGCTTTTTATAGAAAACCAAACTAAAAAATAGAAAATATATTTTAATAAATATAAATTAATAATAGTGTGCATATGAAAAAAATGTATTTTTTTTTTAAAGTGGGGTGCATGGGTGTATAGAGGATTATCATTTCGATAATATCTTAAGAGCACCCCACGCTTTTTTTAAATAAAATACATTTTTTTCATATGCACACTATTATTAATTTGTATTTATTAAAATTTATTTTATATTTTTTAGTTTGGTTTTCTATAAAAAGCGTGTTTTTTAGTTTTTTTAAACTATTATTTATTTTCTACTTTTTAGTTTGGTTTATTTATAAAACACTAAAAACATCATGTCACTTAAAATACAACAGATATTAATTATTATTAGTAAATTATTTTATTTGTTTTTTATTGTAAATCGTACAATATGATTAAAGTAAATAAGTACTAATTAATAATATTATTATTTTGTTTTAATATTGTTTTATCTTCGCATTCGTGCGTTTTGTGCTTAGATTTTAGTTGTGTGTGACATCTATTCTGTTACTAGGTTACAGTTAGTTACCGTGCGATTTTGAATGTTTATTGTTTTTCCTTACTGACGACTTTTGATAAATGAACACAAAATCTTATTTTCCAAATAGAATAATGAAATAATCTTATCAAATTAGTGTATTGTCATCGGTCCTCGATAAATCTACAAAGTTTGAATGAAATTTGACCGTTTAAAGTGGGTCAAAATCGCGTTCAAAGAAGTCGGTTACAAACATACATACAGGTGAAGCTAATATAAAGCGTGTAAAAAAAAACAAGTTTGCCGAAATGCTTCTTGTATTAGGTATTATGTGAGAGCCTTACGAAGTTTCTTAACGAAAACAAAATACCTAATATAGGTAATCTTACGTAGGAGCTGGCGTTGAATTTTGTTGACCTTGGTCCTGGCCTTGTCCTGGTTGTTGACCCTGTCCCTGTCCTGGTTGTTGACCCTGTCCCTGTCCTGGGAATTGACCTTGTCCCTGTCCTGGAAATTGACCTTGTCCCTGTCCTGGGAATTGACCTTGTCCCTGTCCTGGGAATTGACCTTGTCCCTGTCCTGGGAATTGACCTTGTCCCTGTCCTGGGAATTGACCTTGTCCCTGTCCTGGGAATTGACCTTGACCTTGTCCAGGGAACTGACCCTGTCCTGGGAACTGACCCTGTCCTGGGAACTGCCCCTGTCCTGGGAACTGCCCCTGTCCTGGGAACTGCCCCTGTCCTGGGAACTGCCCTTGTCCTGGGAACTGTCCCTGTCCTGGGAATTGTCCTCCTTGACCTGACCATTGCCAGTTCGGCCTGTTGGGCCTGCTGGGCCTGTTGGGCCTGTTCCATCCATATCTATCTTCCAAATCTCCTTCCCCCGAATATGATTCGTTACTGTCTGTTTGACGTTTATTTCTGTAGCTAAAGCCTAAAGCTTCAATACTTAATATACCTGTGAATTAGGAGGAATTATATGTACCTACTAATTAATATATTAAGAAGGTAGTTCAAGAATGAAGATATCGTAAATCGTAATATATTCGGAGTAGATAGGTAAGTACATATCTTAGATTTAGGAAATCTAAGATGTCAGTCAGCCTTTTCTCGTGTTTTTTTTTTTGGTTATACCTATACACGAAAAATTGATTCTAAATTATTAAATGGGCCCCGATTCGTTGTTTGTTCCAAATCTAAATAATAAAGAAGTCGGTTATAATAATTTGAAATTGACGCCTCACATCATAATTTACCATAATAACCTTAGTTTAAATCAAATGAGGTATAGGGAAAACTGATACTTAAATATCATTTATAAAACTTAATGGGTTAATCGACCTTGTATTGCTTTTTACGTAGGTAAGTACCTACTTAACTAATAAGTTACCGATCTAATTCAAAAAATCTAACATCTGAAATTACTGGGACCTGGATTTACATTACTGGGAAATTACAACATCTGGGATTACAGGAATTTTTAATTTTATTTATTTTTATAAAGCAGTAAGTAGCTACGGGTAATAAAAAATATTTATTTATATAATGAAACAGAGTTCAAAGTAAAAATTAACGTATCTACACTAATTGCGTGATATCACGTGCTTAAAAAAGTATACTTACCTAGTACTAAAAACAGGCACCACTTATCCATGTTTAAAAATATTATATTTTCAACTGATATGTAGGTATATTGTTAATAATGTAAACGATGCTTATTGCGACGCGGTTCACCTCGGCCGTGCGACACGAAACTGCAAAGAATCCAGTTGGGATTGTGTTTATAAAGTGCGTCACTGCATCTTCAGGCGATTCTGGCGTCCGCGTCGTAGGTAGTGTTGTGTATTATTTGTCGATTCTTTAAAAATAAAATAAACAAAATAAAATTAAATTTCTTTATTTCAGGCTATTGCCCATAGTGTTAGTTACAAAAATTCGTCGTACAATGAATATAAAATTACTTTGCTATAATCCGCTAACTGTCACTGTAAGTGTAAGTGTCACTGTTAGCAGATTAAGCAAAGTAATTTTATATTCATTCTATATCATGAAATTCCGCAAAGTAACGCCTGCTACTATTCAAAATTCGTCGTGTCAACAAAAAATCACTTACTTCTATATTAATACACAAAACACATACATAAGACACAAAAGAAGACTAAACTTAAAAACTTAACTCACAAAAATTAATTTAAATATCTGACTTTACATACCGGGGCACTGGACTGGAGTATGGTCAGGTCACGCTGGTATTTCGAAAAAAATTATATAAAAATTTCAAAAAATAAAACTTTTTTTTTTAGTTTATCCTTTGTTTATAGTCTAGCCTTTCTTATATTTGTTTACTGGTATTTAGTTACCATGTCGTAATTTTAGGTAAGCATACAAAAAACAGACATTCAATACTTGAAATTCCTGATATCTTGGTCCCAAAAAGTCAAAAATAACAATGAGTTACTCATTAACGCAGTGAAATAGAAGATAGGCGATACGATTGATATGAAAGTCTTGTCAAGGAGCATTAGTGGTAAAACTGCCAGATACGAGTATTTAGGATTTAGGTCAACTTTCTTATGGTATTTATTAACGCAGCTATAAATGCAATGACACGCGCCATAATATGTTTATTTTATAACATAAGCATGTAATTTTTTCTAGTCAGATCCTTTTCTATATAATTATAATTCATGGCGAAAATCTTCGTTCGAAAACTTGTTTGAAACGACTTTAGCAGCACTTGCCGTAGCCCGTACCTACCAGCTTTTTTGCTGCCGTACCAATTAGTTTAGTTTTTGTATTGCTAAAATTTATAAAATTTTTAGTTTACCTTATATGAACTTGTTTTTTTAACTAATCGTCAAGGTATCTATGTACATACATTATACATAATACATAATACATATATTATACATAATACAGCGACACTCAGTATATAGAATAAATAATGAATCTAAAATGATATGTATTTTATTCATATAGGTATCTAATACAAGCTATTTTTTTAAGAAAAATTATTCCAGCAATCTCATAGAAATCGGTGTACTAATCAAATATATTAATCACATATAAGTACATTTATGCGTGTAACTTCGTACATAAGAATGATACTTAAGTAGGTATTCCATACACTAAAATCTTCCTAAAAGTATGTAGATTACAATAGTGAAAATGTCATCAAAATCGGTTCATTGGTATTTGAAATAATCGCGAACATACATACATACGGGTAGGATACAGAACCTCCTTTTTTGAAGTTAAAAATAAGATAATTTAAAAAGTATCGATAATACACCTCACTATGAACAAGTTTATCAATATTAAAAGTTCAACCAGTTCAGCGTAAATTCCCCGACACATTTTTTCCTCAAAGGGGAGGTAAAGAGTAAGATCCAGGGCGTAATGTACCTACTTCTGACTAAGTAGGTATTTCATATTTATCTATGCTAATTTAGCTAATTAAATTTAAAAGTCAATTAACAAGCTCTGAAGTAGCAGGTAGATAGGTACTAAAAATACCTACTGCTAAGTACTACCTAGGGTTCAGAACCGGGAAATCCCGGTCTCGAAAGTACCGGGAATTCCCGGTTCTTTTGTCAGTAAAAAAGAACCGGGAAATCCAATTTGATTCCCGGTTCTTTCGGTACTTTCGGGAATTTTATATTAATTACACGATTCACGCTACTACTTACATACATAATCTTTACAATACTAACTTTACTTTTTTATACTTTCTACTGTTCAAAAGTTCAAAACTAACGTGAATTTAGCGTGAAAATAAATGGCGCGCGGTAACTTACAAGTCTACCTCGCTCGCTGTTGTGTGCGATCGCTCGCTTACTCAGTTTTCGGATTGCAGTGAGCGCAATATTTAACCCACTTGGGGATAGAATTTTCAAAAATGCTGAAACTTATATTTTGTATTTTTTATCGAAAGCTCAAATACCAATGTTCATGGATATAACTTGAAAAATGACAGACTTTCATACAAACTTTCATCCCCTATATAACCCCCTTACGGGTGGAATTTCCAATAATCCTTTCTTAGTGTGCGCGCCGCCTACATCATAAAAGGAAACACAGAAACTGAAAATTTCAAGTTTCTGACGATGTTGCGCCATCTGTTCCGGCTTTCAGCGACGTGAACCGCTTCGGAAACATTCAAGAGTGGTGCGGATCTGGTCAGTCTAGCAAATTGCACTCCTACCTCTCGATCTCCTGCTGTTCATTTTCCCGGTAACTATAAGATTTTGTAGGTTATCGCCGGGTTTACGGGCGGTATGGCCGAAGAACTCAAAGATCCTCCTCAGGCATAAATTGGAGAGCCTCAGATTTTTGTCAATTTTGAGTTCTTCGCGGATCGATTGGTTGGTCCTGAATGCAGTCGAAGGGATTCTGAGCATTTTCCTCCAGCACCACATCTGGCGATCGCCAGCTTTTACTGTCCATGTCTCCGCCCCGTATAGGAAAATGAAGAAAACTAAAGTATTGACGAGTGTAATTTTTGTCTTATTGCTGATGTTACGATCCTTCCATATCCTATCGAGCTGAGACATTGCAGCCTTGGCCATTCCGATTTTCCTGCGAACTTCAGCTTCACAAGACCCGTTATTGCTGATGCTAGAACCCAAGTAAATTAAGTGATCAACGGGTTTTAAATTGAGTGTTCCATTGAGTTCTAGCTTAGAAGCACGATTCACCACCATGATCTTGGTTTTAGACCGATTTATGGCCTGTGTTGCTTCATTTTGTTCAGGAGTTGGGACATTTCAACTTCATTAGCTGCAAAAAGGATGGTGTCATCGGCGTAGTGAATGTTTTGAATTTTAGGGCCGTTGATGGTAATTCCACCATCCCAGTCTGCGCAAGTCCGGCACATGATGCTCCCTCCATAGATGTTAAACAGAATAGGGAATACGATGCATCCTCGACAAACTCCTTTGCCAAACGAGAAAGGTCCTCTTGTCGATTCTTACTACCCCCTGACTATTTGAGTAAAGGGTTTGAAGCACTCCGACTAGATGTTTTGGGACTCCCATTTCCTGGAGAACTGTCCAGTTTACACAGACAAAGGCCTTACTACTGTAGTCGACGAAACACATAATGAATGGTACATTGGATTCGTAAGCTTTTTCAACGTAGGCGCACACTAAGAAAGGATTATTGGAACTTCCACCCCTAAGGGGGCTAAATAGGGGATGAAAGTTTGCATGAAAGTCGGTAATTTTTCAAGTGATATCCATGAAAATATGAATTTCAGGATTTTTGGAAATTCTATCCCCAATGGGTTAAATAGGGGATGAAAGTTTAAATAACAATGCGTCATTTTTCACGTTATGTATCAAATTAAATCTATGAAAGTTGCTATTTAGATTTTTGGTACGATCAAAAACTAGTCCTTTAAGGTTATAATCGTTAAAATCTGAAAAAAATCCGAAATTTCCGCGGTTTTTTCGATTTTGGACAAAGTTGCATTCGGCGCTCGAGTTCACAAACTTGGATTATTCATTGAGCCAACATCATAAACATCAGAACTACCGGATTTGAGGCGAGGTTATACATTCAGAAGTTAAAGTTACTGGACTATAAAAAATAGTAGCAAAATATGATAAGACTGAGTGATTAAGTTCTGTTTGATTCGAGTTTTATTTTTAAACTCACACAATATTAGTTCCAATAAAGATTACTTAAATATTTCATTGTGCTGTACTTTTAAAGTGTAAAACTTGTTTTATAAAGAAAAAAACTACAAAGAACCGAAAATCCCGAAAGAACCGGGAATTCCCGGTTCCTTTGGGTAAAAGAACCGAAATTCCCGGTTCTCAAAAACAGGACCGGTTCCGTAAACCCTAGTACTACCATGTTATAGTACTACTTTATATAACTATAACTATACAGAATTAATAAGTTTAGTAGTTAATAATAAAATTAAATAGATAGACCTATCTTTTTTATTTACCCGACTGGGTATATGTGTTTCACCTGTGTGTATGTATGTCCATTCCTATGTCCGCTTGTAACTAATCAACGACTCAACGGATTTTGATAAATGATACGTCATTAGATTTGTCTCAATGACGCGAGTGTTATAGGGTACCTAAATTAAAAAAAAATCAAAATGGCGGACTTTATGCGCTTTAATGTGCGAGCTGAAAAAAAATTTTTTCTTCAAGACCCTCGAGTGGGGTATCAAAATAAAGGGATTCAAAAGGCAAATACGAAAATGTATAAATTTATATATTTGGAAACAATTTGGAGTGATAAATCGTAGAAAATGACCGTATCCTATGTCAGTTCGTAACTACTTAACGGCTCAACCTATTTTGATAAATCATCGTCATTAGATTTATCTTGACGGCGCAAATGTTACTGGGTACATAAAATTCATAAAAAATCAAAATGAAGAATGTTATGCACTTTAATGTGCGGGCTGAAAAAAATTTTTTTCTTCAAGACCCTCGAGTGGGGTATCAAAATAAAGGGCTTTAAAAGGCGAGTACGAAAATGTATACAATCTATATGTTTTAAATAAATTTGGAGTGACAAATCATGAAAAACAAAATAAATAACAACTACACTGTAAGTGGTACGGTGGTAGTTTATTAATTTTTTAGTTCGTTTTTTAGCATGGCAGTCGGGTTTTTTTAATTTTTAAATTATAGCTTGTTACTGTACTTTTTTTTTAATTATTGTGTTACAGTCAGTCGCGAGCAACCGAGCAAAGGAGGGTAAGAGCCATTACGCACGTCATGTCGACTAATCGAGATTATCAGTAGTTTATGCAAGGTAACGCGGTGTCTATGCGCACGTCGCCGGTCGCCGGTCGCCGGTCGCCGGTCGCCGGTCGCCTGTCGCCCAGGCGTTTTGGTCGACGGCGACTCGAGTCGCCGGTGACAATCGACAGTGCGTAATGGCGTATTCAGTATGCTTATAGTCTCACTTTGCAGAGCTCGACAACTTTACTAAATACTATTGATCGAATCACAATGACTTCAGAATAAAATGGACTTAAAATGGCTCATATTAAGGTTTGACTTCGCCAAAAAATTCAGCATACGAAAACAGCCACCGCCCCAAGCAGAAATGTTGTAAAATAAATATTCAAACTATTGAATTACGACTTTAAGTCTTTGGGTTTATTTTGCTCTAAAGTTATTGTGTGTCGATACTTGAATTTCGATCATCGCTCCACTATATTATTATACAAAGTCAGCATAAGGCCTCTGGTCACAAACGTAGCATTTGTTATGTTTCACAGTTTGTATTCAGTGTACTTACATGATGTAGTCTTATGTTGGCGGTCTACTTATTGGATGGCCTGCCAAGTGCCAACACTGCGCTTTAGGTGCGAGTGCGACGTACCATCCCAGGGCTTTGGGACCCCAGCGTCTGTTGGTTCTTCGAATTGAGTGCTGCCAATTTCCACGTAAATTGAGTTCAGTGTAGGCCTTGCTGCCTAACTGCAATATCGCGCCAGATTTGGGCTCAGAAGGTTCAACATACTGACCTCTACCGCTACGTCATTGCGATCGATCGCGTACAATGAACCGTTAACCAAATAAGCAGAAATAAGAAAAAACTACCTATTTACTAATTACTTATATAAGGACTTAACCGTGTTTACGTATAAATATTTGTCACCTATTAAGAAATAAGCAGAAGCTAAATGGGACGGAAAACCCTAGTAATCAATTAATTCATGTTTATAATAATATTAAATCGATTTGATTGCTATATTATGTGTGTGCATTGAATGGTAGGTAAGTACCTACTAGCAAATCAAATCAAATAAACTTTATTCAAAATTGGTACACTGTACACTTTTTAAACGTCAATTACAGGCAATGGTGATAATTACTTACGGAAACTTAAAACTAAAACTACGAGGGTTCCAAACGCGCCCTGCTGGGTTATTCTGTAACTTAGTTACCAACTGAAAATAGTTGCCAACGAATTATTTCGATATACATTGCTGCTTTACTGCGTGATTATATTAAACAGTGATTTAATTTCCACACATTAAAACAGCAATGTATATCGAACTAATTCGTTGGCAACCATTTTCAGTTGACAACTAAGTTAGAGAATAGCCCCGCTGGTCTGAGAAGAGCCCACAACAAACTCAGCCGGGTTTATTTCTTTATTTATTTATTTTTTTATACCTAAGTATAGCAAAATTTTTAAACCTTCAATAGTTCAACGTGGCGTGGAGCGGTTTGAAATCCGAAGAAAGGTCGACGCTTCAAATCACACCCGCACTATTGTCGTACCCTTTTTTTTTTTTTTTTACGTTGGGAAATGCATTTACGCACACCTTTCGGAAGCAGCGCAGCGGACTGCGACGCTTCCGGAAGGTAGTGTGGGACTCAGGCAGGCCAAGAAGTGGCCAGAATACCCACTAAAACCCAGCGATGTTCCTCCGTGTCGCCTGGTGGCTGGGTTACGGGTACACTTGCGCAATCATCCGCGACCCAGCCGGCGCCGTCCGCCGAGGCAGACCCTCCACCGGGGGACCTAAAGGCCCCCTAACACCGTCTGAGGCGCACCAGGAACATAATGGTGCGCCTCCCGACCCGAGGCGTCTCAACGGGCGACGGATACACCATTCCATCACCCGGAGTTCCTCGCTAGAGGCAACCCTCAAGAGGGCCACACCCGCAGGCGACCCTCAAGAGGTTCACCCCTCGTGTAATTTTTTATAGAGGTTTTCTTCCTCGCGGCCCCTCGCTCAGTGCGTGGTTCCCCCGGTTCCGCTCAGTGCGGATTACGGGTTGCCCGACGGTGGCCGAAGCCAGCGCCCACCGGCCAAAAAGACCAGCGGACCCGCCGCGCAGGGCGTTTCCACCCCCTCCTGTAATTTTTTAACGAGGTTTTCTTCCTCACGGCCCGAAAGCCTCCCCCCCAATTGTCGCCGCCCGGAGTCTCCACAGTCCACTCTGATGAACAGAGAAGTACCAGGATCCTCCAAGCGGCAACCCCCTGCTGGTTTTGGTCCGCGCCGGGTTTCCCCGGTACCTCCCATATCTGGGAGGCGTTCCCCCATCCGCCACCGGGGGGACGCGCCCGATGGGGGACCAGCAACCCCACACGGGACTATTGTCGTACCCGCTCTTACCTAACACAAGCTATACGCATATTTTTTCGCAATTACAGTTGTTTAACCCCCAAAACGGGTATCGCAAAAAAAATGCAATTTTTTTGTAAAATCGATTTTTTTCACGTTGTCAGCCAGTCATTTTGTATAATAGCAAATTAATCACTTTGACTGTGACATATATGTATAAATATCAAGAAACAAGTAAAACGGGTTGCACGTTATTCATACCTACATCATTAAGGTTTTTTTTTTTCATTATGGCTTCGCATGGTTGCATATAGCCAGTCCTCAAGTAATAATGTTGTGTAGGTATATCAAATAATTTGCCCAATTTGTGCGAAAGTGGTCAAATACAGTCCATCGTCCGTCATTGTCCGTCAGTTGGTCCTAAGTCAAGCCTCGACCGTGATTAAGATAACCTCCCTGGATGACAGCGCGGCTCCCCCTGCGCCCCGCGCAGCGATTTGTTCATTCATAAGTTCATTGATAAATTCATTGATAAATCGGATGCCCTAGTGATAAACAAAGTAACTACATTCAGAACAATTTTACAGGACAAGCATAAACATTGAAACTCTTATTTGAAGGCAACCTTTCTACAAAATACCTACTTATTTATCTCTGTAATAAATTGCAAAATAATATATTTTAACTTATAAATAACAGTATTTATTCCTAACTCCTTCGCTTTTAATTTTGTTTAAAATTAAAAATATGGTTTTTCTAATTGCAAATAAAATACAAAAAAATTTATGTTTCAACTTTAAAAAGATGTTAAGTCATTTACTTCGTTTGTATATTGCTTAATAATTTCTTCCAAAAATAATTTTTCAATTTATTACAAAGAGTTTACTATGTTATTCCGATACAAATAGTTACCCCAAAAATTAATGTTCAAATGTGCGTGTGCGTGTGTGTTTGTGTGTGTGCGATATTGTGATTGTGATATTGCGACTAATACAATTGTCCCCCCCCCATTTGCTTTAATGGGCACCCGGGCCCTCCCCAAATAACTCAAATAACTATTTTTATTATTTTTTATGTAATCACCGGCTTTAGGCCGTAATTCTGAATGTTATTCTACATATTATCGGTGAATTTGAAGTAATTCTGTTCATTAAATCAGAAGTTATAAGGCTGTGACAGTCAGACGGACAAAGCATATCCAACCTAGTTCACTCAGAGACTTAAGTTAGAGCTTATTACAACTCAAGAATCTATACCATATCTATACTTACCTACTAATAATATAAATGCGAAAGTATGTCTGTCTACTAAGTCTTCACGCACCAACTGTTCAACCGATCTTAACGAGGTATAAAGATAAGTTTCATTTTTGGAAAGGACATAAGCTACTTTTTTATCCTGGTAAATTACAGAGCTTAGACTAGAATTTCAAAAACCTAAATACACGCGGACGGAGTCGTGGGCATCAATCAACTATGTTTATCTTGTAGTTATAATTTACAGTATTGTGTCTATTTTTAGTTATATATATATTATGTACGTAGGTATCTAAAATTCTGCACCTACCTTCAGTAGAAACATTTTAAAATAGTAAGTAACCGATAACAATTAAAAAGATTAAGTATTTATAAGTACACAAAGTAATACCCTAAATTCCAGTCTCAGTGTGCAGTTATTTGTTTGGGCAATTCAAATTTCAGTTAACGGTTCAAGTTATTTGAAATATTAAACTGTGGACACTGTGGTAAAAAACTACTCGACATAAAACTTTTGTTAATGCAAAACAGTCAATTACTTTGTCTTACACTAGGGCAGTCGAAATCTGTCATATTGAAAAGTCACTTTGAAACTTCAAAGTTCATTGTTTACATCGTTACGAAAATTTTGTGAAATACATAGCAGTAACCAGTTCTTATGTGATAAAAAGTTGTGCTAGAAAAATTGTTATGGTAGTGCGTTCGTTTTGTGCTCAAGAATGTGAGAGAAAAGAACAAATATCTCTAAATAATATATCATAATAATAAATATGAGGCTGACGCAATGTCAAGTAAGTGTTGTCAGCTTCATGTGAAAAATTTCCATACCTATTGAAGCCATCACGCATCGTCAGATATTGGTTAAAACGGCCTCTCAATTATTATAAAAATACTATAATGTGGACCAATAATTTCAACACAACATTTTTAATTATTTCGCTGGCGTTTCGAAATAAAAATATGAAATCTGGTGCAAGATGCTTTTCAAGCTGTAACGGAGGCTACGTGAAGTCACATTGTACTTATGTTCACGTTGAGAGATTGCAGAATGACGACGATGAATTAGTGAATTATAATATAGTTATTGATAGCGACAGTGACACATCATCTGACAGCAATGCATTGAAATTTTAAGATATAGAAGAACACGTCTCGACGAATCCTAATAGTTTTTTTATCTTTGTTTTATTCCATCTCCTAACATCTCCATGCCGTACTAATCTAAACGTCTGGTTTTTTTTACCCGACTACGGCAAAGCCAAAAGGAAGGGTTATGATTTTAGCAGTCTATGTATTTACGTATGTATATATTTATGTATGTATGTTTGTAACCGATTTTTGTATGAGATTCTGTGTGTATTAATGTAGCGCCTAAACTGCTGGACCGATTTTGATGAATGAGGTGTCTATTGATTCGTTGTTATGATCAGGGTGACATAGGCTACATTTTATTTACGAAAAAAATCGAGAAGTCAGCTTTGCGTGGCTTTCTAGATTTTTAACCCCCGACGCATAAACGACGGGGTGTTATAAGTTTGACGTGTCTGTGTGTGTGTCTGTCTGTTCCCCTGTGGCGCTCAAACGGGTGGACCGATTTAAATGCGGTTTTTTTTTGTTTGAAAGGTGAATTAGTCGAGAGTGTTGTTAGCTATGTTTGATGAAAATCGATCCAAGATGGCCGCCGCTACAAAATGGTGGATTACATATTTTTTCACAACTCCCTTAATATGGGTATCAAATGAAAGGGCTTGACTAGTAGAATAGCATTATATAAATCCAAGATGGCTGCCGCCACAAAATGGCGAATGTCGGGGGTTTTTTAAATTTTTAATTTATACTTGTAAAATTAGTTTCGGATAGGAATAACAGATGGCACCACTAGCTGCTTGCCCCGCGCTTTTGCCTACTAAATTTTATTAAGCGTAGTCGGGTTTTAGTTCACGAACTTTACTTGTATTTAGTAGATGTATTAAATAAATTATTTTATTATGAGTATAATATGTATAAAATTAAAAAAATGGGGTATAAATTATATTTAATAACGTATCTTCTTCTTTCTTGGTTATGGAAAATCTTTTTTCCATATCCTGAAACGTACCTACTTAACTTTAAATGTATAGTACTAACTACTACTACTATAGAAAAGTATTGAGCAAACTTAAAGAGATCAAGATGAAAGACTAAATTGCGATTACGCAAATAATAGAATAATTATGATAATTAAAATTATTATAATTATAAAATTTCTTTTTCCCTAATTTAGTGTCATATCCTTACAGTAGCAATACACACACACACACTCACAGTGGCGCAAAGCCGCGCCAAAAATGCTTGTCATACATTATAGTACGAGCACATCGATTGATTATTAATTTATCAATGAGAATTTCCTCCCGTCCCGCGTCCCGCAGACCATGGGAGAGCCAAGTATATAACGGTTTTGCTATAGTAAGGTGAAGGCAACCTTACCAAAACTTATGTTAGAGTCCTGCGAGAAAATCGAATTATAAAAATCACATTATCTTATTATTATACTAGCGACCCGCCCCGGCTTCGCACGGGTAGTAGAGCATATTATGCGTAGGTAGGTACTACCCGCTCAGGGATTAGGCAGCGTTTTCGATGAAAGCTCCCAGGCGGCTTGACTTTTTACGATATTTTCCACAATGAACTTACTATATCTCACCTTATACCCGAATTACTAATTCCGTGGAATTCTGACGTTTCATAATGTTACCAGAGATAAAACAATTCCCACAAAAAAGATAAAAAATTCAAAACTTATGCAAATACAAATCAACTGCTGCATGTAGATATGACAAATGCCTGACAGACACTTCATGGTGATAATGTCATTCGACTTCCATTTTTGAATAAATTTTTTCAATGTGCTTCTTTATTGCTGTTAGTGTGCACTTTCTAGTTTCCATTCTTAGGAATTTCTATTTTAGGTCAAAACAATTAATATTATTGTGCGGCTTAGAGCTTTATATGTTGACAGGGAATTAAAGTAGTTTGGGGTAAAATCGTACTTCGTAGATGTTAACCCTGTTTTCCATATAAATAACTCACCTGTAAATGACAATGACAGCTGTCAGAATTAAGTCGATATTAAGTCAAAAATAAGGAGAAAAACTAAATATTTCAAATCAAATAAATTACAGTGTATTTGGGACATAAAAAGGTAAGTTTTCACCAGATTCCGTGAAAAAAAAATATTTATTTTAAAAGATAAAAATAAAAAACCAAAAACTTGGTTTTTTGAACTTTTCACATAAATTTTGAGGTTATGTGAAAAAAGTGTAAATACAAAAGTTGTAGATCTTTTTATTACCTACAACTTTGCTATTTGATTTTTTTCCATAGGACTTCTAGTTTTGCCGGAAATCGAGATAAACCGTTTTTTACCCATAAAACTCCCCCCTTTTTTCCCGAGCTCAGATCGCCCGTAAATTATTTTTCCTTGTATTTTTATAATATTCTCCTCGTTTTCCAATGGGTTTCTTCCTACGTACTGTGATTTTTTTTTGGTTTCAAAAATTATCGACACTGGGCTAATATAATAGGGAGAACCGCGGCCACCGACGACGCGCTTATAGGCACGCTCCCGCCGCGCCGCCGCAATTTTTAAATCTGTAATATCTTCGAAAGTATTCATTTAAATCATATGCTGTAAAGGGCCATATGGATTTATATCAAATCAACAATGTATTTAAGGTATTTAATTAGATAAGGATTAATGCTGTATTGGTTGAAATCGCTTCGAAAATTAGCCATTATTTGTCGTAAAAAGTAAATGACAAAAAAATGTTATTGTGGGATATCCATAAGAGATAGACATATACCATCGCGGACTTTTCTGTAGACCTTTTCAATGTGTACAATACTTAGTACATTATTTTGATAAATCTCGTAGGGTTCAGCCTGCGTTTGCAATGTAAGCAGAAAAAATGTTTAATTATTTACGACATCACATTAGAAACCTCAAAAATAACAGTATTTCTCCACTATTTAATGGATGTTATTATACATATAAACCTTCCTCTTGAATCACTCTATCTATTAAAAAAAACCGCATCAAAATCCGTTGCGTAGTTTTAAAGATTTAAGCGTACAAAGGGACATAGGGATATAGGGACGGAGAAAGCGACTTTGTTGTATACTATGTAGTGATTATTAATCACATAAAACACTCTTGCCTAATCTCCACTTCACTTGTGCACCTTTATAGAACTAAGTATATTGAATAAAATGCCTTCTACTTCATGCAATAAAACTAAAATGAACAAATTAATGAAAATAAAATGAGAGCTATATGCAATTCCTACGATTTTCCCGCCAAAACTCTCTCATTAAATATTCCAGTATCTTCAAATGACAGAGACACAGAGGAGACAACTGAAATAGTGCAAAGTCCGATGATAGAATTATGGTCTTTGGTTAAATTTTAAGAAACTGCCTTCCACAACCCGAAGTGGATTTTATTGGTGGTCAAATACTTTAACGGTTTTTATTGTGCAACTGGGCCTAATACTTGTATGTACAAAATAAAAATCGCCGTCTAAAGCCATCAGCGACTTCGTCTGCGTGGTTTTTAAAAATCCTGCGGGAACCCTTTGTTTTTCCTATTAATTTTTTTAAACCCTTTCCCAATTTTCTTTTTTACACGGAAGACGTAGGTAATTGTTTTTTCTGAAATAAAAGTAACCTAAGTTATGTACTCCTTATAACGTCAGTTATCTGCAAGTGAAAGTTCCGTTAAAATCGGTCCTGCCGTTTTAGAGATTAGCCGAAACAAACAGACCGACAGACAAACAAAAATTTTAACACACACTAGTTTAACACACACACAGATGAGCAATGCGTTTAAAACTTCCTGTACAATCCGGGTCCTAAGTTATTTGAACCCAATACTGAGGGTTGCGACAGACAGACAAAAATGAAAAAAATTACAGTTTTGACTTCAGTGTCGATACACTACAGATTGCCCTCCAAATATTTTCAATGTACAGAATTGGACCTGTTACAGTTTTATTATAACTTACTATAGATAGATTAAGATACTCGTAATTGATAGGCCACGACCCCCTTCCATATTACCATAACAAGTAAGCTGTGAGTGACTTGTAAGTACTCACCCGTTAGGTACAGGTGATCTTGATCTATCTCAATAACACTGCAAACTCATTCCCAGTCAAGAACTCAATCCTTTATGACTTACCCAGGAAAATAATTAATTATTGTTCTCATACTTTTTATGGTACAAATTTTCCAATGAAGTTTTAACTTTATTGAGAGTTTTTACATGAATAAGTAGCAATTCAACAAGGAAAACTGGTTAAGTAGGATGGTTCAGATCACTACATTTTTACAAAGAACACTTTAATTTTAGTTTAAAATAATATGAAAATTCATTCGAGTAGAATTGGGAAGCTTTTTTGATGTAGCCATAAAAATGTTTTTCTATAAAAATAGGTAAATAGGGTCCAATACATATTGCGCGATTGCGTACTAATTCGGGTGCAAAATGGCGTGCTCCGCGAAAATTTTAAAATGTATTAATTTACTAGCTGTTGCCCGCGACTTCGTCCGCGTTAAAAAAATGTAAACGGGAAACCTTTGTTTCCCCGGGATAAAATAACAATGTCACTTTCCAGGTCCTCAACTAAAAAAATGCAACTGCAAAAAATCACGTCAATCTGTAGTTAAATGTCCAGTGATAATAATATGTCGAAAGGAAACCATTTTACCCCCCTTGAGGTGGATTTTCGTCAAATTTTTTTTAGCTTATGCCTACACCCCCTAGAAAGAACCTAACTTCCAATTTTCAAGTTAACTAATAATAACAATAACTAAAACTTCACATACAAAGTTTCATCCCCTTTTTTACCACCCTTAAGGGGAGATTCCAGAACAACTTATACAGGTTTTTATTATTTAAAATTTATAATCTAAATGCCTATTTTCATATCTGTAACTTCAAAAACATAGAACTTTCATATAACCTTCCTACCCCCATTTTACCCCCTTAGGGGAGGATTTTCGTGAAATCTTTTCTAGGCCGATATCTAAGCCCTAGAATGAACCTACCTTCCAAATTTCAAGTTGATAATAACAATAATTAAAACTTAACATAAAAACTTTCAACCCCTATTTTACCACCCTTAAGGGAAGATTTTTCAGAATAAAATACACAGGTTTATATTACTTAAAAGTAATAATCTAAATGCCGATTTTCAGGTCTGTAACTTTAAAAACATAGGACTTTCATACAAACTTTCTACCCCCATTTTACCCCCTTAGGGGAGGATTTTAGGGATACTAAATAGCCTATAACCTTCCCGGAAAATTGTACTACCGAATGCAAAAAGAATTTTTCAAATCCGACTGGTACTTCCAGAGATTAGCGCGTTCAAACAAACAAACTCTTCCGCTTTATTATATTAGTATAGATTAATAACTAGCTGACCCCCGCGACTTCGTTCGCGTGTTTATAGGTTTTATATAGGATCGGATCCCATAATTCTTTTATGTACCTAAACTAAATGTAGCCTGTTACTCCTTATAACATTGAAAGTTCCATTAAAATCGATCCAGCCGTTTCGGAGATTAGCTGGAACAAATAGACAGAACGACAAACATAAATTTAAACGCACACCAGTTTAAAATAAGCCGTACGTTCAAAGATCCAGGTCCCAAGTTATTTGAACCCAGTACTGAGGGTTGTAATGTCTGTCATTTCTGAACTAAAAAACCTATGACCTTGAAATATTTACGGGACAATAAATAAAGTACTACCTTTCCAACAAAAAAAGAATGAGTGAAATCAAACAACGCGTTAATGAATTACAGCTAAATACACGTTTTAAATTTTATCCCCTATCCCAAGGGAACCGTGCTGAATTTCGGGATAAAAAGTATCCTATGTCCTACCTCGGAGTATAAACTCAAATCGTATCAAGTTTCATTCGAATCCATTCAGTAGTTTCGGCGTGATGCGCGGCCAAGATACAGACAGACAGACAGACAGACAGACAGACAGACAAAAATGAAAAAAATTGCAGTTTTAGCTTCAGTATCGATTATAGAGTGCCCTCCAATAAAAATTTTCAAAATATCTTCAATGTACAGAATTGGATCTGTTACAGTTTTATTATATTATTATAGAAGAAGATAGATTTTTTTTTTTAAATATTTTTGTCGTATGATATTCGATAAAATTAGTTGCATCGAGATGGAAACAAAATGGAAACGCAGCTGCTACGGTCAGGCCGGTTGGGGACATGAAGTTAGGAGTTAGGACAGGTCATAAAGCACATTCGGCAAATTCTATCGAAGGTAAGTATCATCATAATAGAATATGATAGTTAATAATTGAATAAGTGCTCAAAAAATAATCATATTTTTAATACAATAAATAATAATAATTAATATAATTAGCCGGAGTTTGAACAACGCGACGCTCTTCGAAGATTCACATCTGTAAATAAAGAAAATCAATTAGTACATTCAACTAAATCAATTAATTATGACAATAAGTTTTATTCCGGCAGCCGACGAATAAATTTTTTAGTAATTAATAACAAGCTGAATCTTCGTGAGTAGGTTTGTTTCGACGAAACGACCAAGATTGTCCTCTGTGAAAATTCTCGTTGGAGGTAGCTAGCAACTAACGATAATAATATACTACAGCGTCCTCCACTCCGAATATTTCCAAATAATCTATACCAATATTATAAAGCTGAAGAGTTTGTTTGTTTGAACGCGTTAATCTCAGGAACTACTGGACCGATTTCAAAAACTCTTTCACCGTTGGATATGTACGTGATCCTTGAGTACTATAGGCTATGTACTACGGGCAAAGCCGGGGCGGACCACTAGTGAGGTCATATAAGTTATTACAAACTTAATAACCAGCTGATTTTTGTATGCAGCTTAGTAAATACTTGTATAATGAATTGGTCACATAGTCCTACTTTAGTGGTAAGTTTTCCCACCCCAGCGAATCGAAATGTTTAACATCTGCGCACTAGAGTAGCTACCTCCATCGAGAAGTTTCAAATAAGAAAAACTTAGTTGCATCGTCGAAACGAACCTACTTACGAAAATTCAGCTTGTTATTAATCACTAAAAATTTGTTTGTCGGCTGCCGGACCATTTCTTATATAACATAGGCACAATAAATAGTAAGTAGAATATAGTATATTTATTTTATTTATTTTATTTATTTATTTATTTGAACAGAAAATATGATTGATGTTGACAATTTGCAGCCCAAATAGACCGTAGTTTGTGCTAGGGCTGACAAAAATAAGTCCGTAACTATACATAATTATTACAAAAATATAAAAATACAAAACAAAACAAAAATTGAAACAAACATACATAATATGTACTGTGATACAACTATGACTGACTGACTGACTGATCATCAACGCACAGCCTAAACCACTGAAGCTAGAAACTTGAAATTTTCACAGTAGTTTCCTTTTATGACGTATGTGCTCACTAAGAAAGGATTATTGAAATTCCACCCCTAAAGGGGTTAAATAGGGGTGGAAGATTGTATGAAAGTCTGTCATTTTTCAAGTTATATCCAAGAAAATTGGTATTTAGGTTTTCGGTTAAAAATAAAGAGTTACGCGTTTAAGAAATTTTGAAAAAATACCCCAAGTGGGTTAAATGGGGGATGAAAGTTTGTATGAAAGTCCGTCATTTTTAAAGTTATATCAATGAAAATCGGTTTTGTAATGTCGGTTAAAAATAAAGAATTACGTATTTCAGGAATTTTGGAAATTGCACTCCTAAGTGAGTTTTATAAGAATCCTAGCGGACGAAGTCGCTGGCTTCAGCTAGTAATTTAATAAATATACAATTTTTATTTTCCTAGGATGCGATAATATTATATGAGTGTTATCTCATGCTAATAGACGGGTAGGGGTAATATACTTACTTATGCCACAGGCTTGAGCGCAACCCAAGCGTCCGGGATTGTCGTAAGTAACGTCGTTGGTACCACACACGGGGTTGTATTCAGACGTGACAGGGCAGCCTGTTATGCACGCCCGGACTGCTGCTGGTGACAGGGTGGTAGTCCTGATAACAACAGTTCCTCTTAGTCTATAATTTCTTATACGATCTCATGAAAGTACCTACCTGATAGCCCAAGAACCCACGACGGCCAGACCTTCGTTATTTTATAAAAGCTGAAAGTTTCTCTGTGTATTTCCCCAACACAAGGAGGACCGATGAGCGACTATGAAGTTGAGATCATGGTTACTTTGGGAGATAACAAGTAATAAAGGTGTAAAAAATCTTACGTCAAAGTAAAGACTCGTAAAGTCTAATTTTTTATATTTTCTTCAGAATAACTTTAGAAATCAGAGGTCCTTAAAGTTTAAAAGTTCAAAGGTATCTGGCAGGGCGTAGCAACTGTAATAAGTGTCCGGCAATGCATGTCGCGATTTCTAATACTATTCCAAAGAAAATATAAAAAAAAATTAGACTTTATACTTTGACATAAGATTTTTTACACCTTTATTACCTGTTATATCCCAAAGTAACCATGATATCAACTTCATAGCCACTGATCGTTCCTCCCCGTGTTGGGGTAATACACAGAGAAACTTTCAGCTTTTATAAAATAACGAAGGTCTGGCCGCCGTGGGCTCTTACTCTATAAGGGCAAATCGTGATCGAAAAACAAATAGCTTCTGAATAAAATTTCACTCTTTTCAATCCCCTTTCCTTTGAAAACTTGCACCAAACAACATTTTAGAAAAAATGCATCGTGCGTCGCATAGGTCGCTTTAACTCTCTAGCTACATTGCTGGAGAGTTACCGACTACGAAAATTTGAGTTTCAAGTCATAATAATATTTATTATAATACTAGCTTTTGCCCGCGGCTTCGCCCGCGTGAATTTCGGTTTTTTTAAATGCAAGCTTATAAAAAGAGTAAGTGCCTACCTAGATAAGTATCTAGGTTTAAGTAAACCTTTAAGTTGGAATTAACGCCTGTACCTACCTACTAAAAATAAAAATAAACTTTGGTAGGTAGGTAGTAGGTACTACCTACATACTACCAGCTGTGGCGCGAGCGTTGGCCGCCCGTCGCGCGCAGCGAAACATACCTACTTATGTGCTATACCTACAGGGCGTTTTTTAACATAGGTACTTACCGATTTCAAGAATTCCTTTTTTGAAAGTCGGTTAAAAAAGTAGCCTATGTTACTCCTTGGTTAATCCTCTACTTGTCTGTGAAAGTCCCGTCAAAATTGGTTCAGCCGTTCCGAAGATTAGCCCGTTCAAACAGACAGACAGACAGACAGACAAAAATTTTAAAAACGTGTGATTCGGTTATGGTACCGTTCAAATAACCATATGAGCTTAATATGTGGTAGTTATTTCGAAATTACAGACAGACACTTCAGTTTTATTTATTAGTATAGATATTATAACATAATAATATTAATTGAAAGCGTTATTTATCTGATACGAAACGTTTTTGTGCTGCAGATAATTTTAGTCTCAGTTAAAAATAACTAATTGAAGTTCTTAGAGAGTAAAGTTTTTACGGAAACAAAATATTATAAGAAAACTTACGTAGGAGCTGACGTTGAATTTTGTTGATCTTGTCCCTGGTCTTGTCCTGATTGTTGACCCTGGCCTTGTCCTGATTGTTGACCCTGACCTTTTCCTGATTGTTGATCTTGACTCTGTTCCCGGACTGCTGCTGGCAATAGGGTGGTAGTCCTGAGAACAACAGTTCCTCTTAGTCTATAATTTTTTATACGATCTCATAGAAGTACCTACCTGAGAGAGGACCGTGATCGAAAGAATTAACTTCTGAATAAAATGTCACTCTTTTCAATCCCCTTTCCTTTGAAAACTTTCACCAAACAACATTTTAGAATAGATGCATCGCGGTGTCGCATAGGTCGCTTTAACTCTCTAACTACGCTGCTGGAGAGTTACCTACTACCAATATTGGAGTTACTCACGTCATCACTACATAGTATAAAACAAGTGTAAATTGAAAATTTAAAAAACCCCCGACATTCGCCATTTAGTGGCGGCGGCCATCTTGAATTTGCAATAGTGCTATTCTACTAGTCAAGCCCTTTCATTTGATACCCATATCAAGGGAGTTGTGAAAAAATATATCATCCGCCATTTTGTAGCGGCGGCCATCTTGGACCGATTTTCATCAAACATAGCTAAGAACACTCTCGACTAATTCACCTTTCAAACAAAAAAAACCGCATTCAAATCGGTCCATCCGTTTGAGCGCCACAGGGGAACAGACAGACACACACACACACACACACACACACAGACACGTCAAACTTATAACACCCCGTCGTTTTTGCGTCGGGGGTTAATAAAGTCGCTTTCTCTGTCCCTATGTCCCTATGTATGCTTAAATCTTTAAAACTACGCAACGGATTTTGATGCGGTTTTTTTAATAGATAGAGTGATTCAAGAGGAAGGTTTGTAAGTAGAAAAATTGGACCCGGTAGGTGGCGCTAATAGCGGGCAGGACGACGTCTGCCGGGTCCGCTAGTAAGTTATAATTGAAAGCGTTATTTATCCGATACGAAACGTTTTTGTGGTGCAGATTATTTTAGTCCCTTAAAAATAGCCCGGAGACAACCAGACAATCTAGATAAACTGGTTGTAATAGGAAAGATCTAGGGAAAAAATAAAGGGGTCGATCACCTACCCGCTGGTCCGACCAGATACAGGCTATATTGGGCCTTAATATCCCGACTGCCCTGAGACAAGCCGAAGACAGAGTGGCGTGGAGGCAGCTGGTTGACTCATCAATAAAGGCATCCAAAACAAGCACGTATTTCAGTAATGAAGTGCATGAAGAAGAAGCAGAAAAATAGCTAATTGAGATTCTATCAAATAAATATATTATATAGAAATAATCCTATAATAATATAAATATCTCTTATAATATAAATATTATATTATTATAGGACAGCGAAGTTTTTTACGAAAACAAAATATTATAAGAAATCTTACGTAGGAGCTGACGTTGAATTTTGTTGACCTTCTCCCTGGCCTCGTCCTGATTGTTGACCCTGGCCTTGTCCTGATTGTTGGCCCTGACCTTTTTCTGATTGTTGGTCTTGACCCTGTTCCGGTAATGACTTGTTGGGCCTGTTCCGTTCGTCTTGCAAATCTTCTTTCCCCGAGTTTGATTCGTTACTTTCTGTTTGACGTTTAATTCTGTAGCTATAGCCCAAAGTTTCAATGCTTAATATACCTGTGGATTAGAGGAAATACATAATACTAATATATGTATTATGAAAGTAGTTCAAGATATCGATCGTATCTATACTAATATAATAAAGCGGAAGAGTTTGTTTGAACGCGCTAATCTCTGGAAGTACCTATCGGAAAAAATCTTTTTGCATTTGATAGCCCAATTTTTGGGGAAGGTTATAGGCTATTTAAAGGTGCGTCCAGACTTGAACATTTCACCGAACCGAACTGCGAACATTTCGGCGAACTTGTTACGCTCAATGTGGACGGCGCGCTTGGAGCGCTTGAGATGGGTTACTGCGTAACAGTTCGGCGAAACTGTTACGCAGTAACCAGCGGCGTGCAGAGGATTTCAAGTCAGGGTATGCAATAGCGGTGGTCTGTATTGGGTTCGACACCCGATAGATACTGTGTAGGTATTTATAGGTGGACCAAGTCGCGGTCATTCGTTAAATATATGTAAATCTGATAAGTAGGTATAAGTCGCGCAACGTAAGTCGACTGGTGACCTTCAAGTAATTCTATGATAAATATTTTTGGTTTATTAATAAGTATTTTAATTTATAATTAAGAAGGTACGTAGGTACTTCGTTGTGGTCATTTTAAAATGTCATTTAATACTTACAATCGGAATAAATAAATAAGTATGTTAGTTAGCCCGCCAACCCGCATTGGAGCAGCGTGGCGGGTTTAAGCTCTAATCCCTCTCTCCTATGAGAGAGAAGGCCTGTGCCCAGCAGTGGGACGTTAAAAAGCTGTAATGGTGGTGGTGGTGGTGGTGGTGATGGTAGTTAGTACTTACTATACATTACCATTTTACTACTAATAAAAAAAATAAAGTAAGTACCTTCGTCACTTTCCCCCGTAAACATCAGTTTTCAACAAAATAACAATTCCAATTTCTTATCTTGGGATAACTAATCTATACATCTATACATATAATAAAATCGTAGACTTGCCGTATCTGTACATTAAACATTTTTGCAAAATAATAACTGGGGGATGTTAGGGATAAGTAATAGAACGTAAAAAAGCTATTTTTGAAATTTTTGTCTGTTTGTCTGTTTGTCTGTTTGTCTGTTTGTCTGTTTATCTGTTTGTCTGTTTATCTGTTTGTCTGTTTGTCTGTATGTTTGTGCACGCATCACGCAAAAACTACTGAATGGATTGAAATGAAACTTGGTATGATTTAAGTTCATACCACGGATTAACATATAGGATACTTTTTATCCCGAAATTCAGCACGGTTCCCTTGAGAGAGGGGATGAAAGTTAAAATGTGTACTTAGCTGTAATTCATTAACGCGTGGTCCAATTTCATTCATTCTTTTTTTGTTAGAAAGGAGACACTTCAAAGATTACCAGCTAATCTCAGAAAGGCTGGATCGATTTTGATGGGACTTTTACTGGCGGATGTTTACATTTTGATCTACCTAAACATCCGCCAGTGAACTTTTAACAGTTTTTAGCAAGGTATGAACTCAAAGGAGCTTAGGAAAACAAAATGATTCCCACGGGATTTTTAAAAACCAACATCCACGCGAACAAAGTCGCGGGTGTCCGCTTGTCACTATAATATTATTATACACTCCACATACACTTCCGTACATTACATCGCAAATATTAGGGCTTACTATTAACACTTTTTGCACGGAAATTTTCACAAGCTTTGAAGCACAGTAATGAAAGAAACAAAAAGTAAAAACCTATAAAATAGCGTTCGTAATAATCAGTGCTTATTTTAGACGCACACAGCAACAATTTCACTTTTAAAACATGTATACAACAAACGCTTCTTCATGTGTGAGTTGCCTTTAATAACAGCACACATACAGCAATTATTAATGTGTGAGTGCGAAAATGAAGCTGAATTTCTCGGAGCTTACGCCAATTCCAACCGCCAAATCATTTATTAAACAACGCCATCTACTAGATTATCATAAAACTTTTACACCAAATACTAATATGGATGCGAACCATCAACTAGATGGCGCTTTGATGAGTTTTTGACTATAAATATTTATTTTTTATTTCGAATATTTTTTAATTACTAGACTGATAATAGATTACTAAAGGACTAAAATAGGAGTTGTCTAGAGATTCCTAGGGTATGCAGGGCTTATCAGCATGTTAGGACCGCACGCCACTGGCAGTAACCCATCTCAAGCGCTCCAAGCGCGCCGTCCACATTGAGCGTAACAAGTTCGCCGAAATGTTCGCAGTTCGGTTCGGTGAAATGTTCAAGTCTGGACGCACCTTAATATCCCTAAAATCCTCCTCTAAGTGGGTAAGATGGGGGTAGAAATTTTGTATGAAAGTCCTATGTTTTTAAAGTTACAGACCTGAAAATCGCCATTTAGATTATTATTTTTAAATAATAAAAGCCTGTATAAGTTATTCTAGAAAATCTCCCCTTAAGGGTGGTTAAATAGGGGATGAAAGTTAATATATGAAGTTTTAATTATATTATTTTTACTAGCTGATCCCCGCGACTTCGTCTGCGTTGATATAGGTTTTTATATAGGATCGGATTAGATCCCATAATCCTTTTTTGTACCTAAACTAAATGTAGCCTAAGTTACTCCTTATAACATCACCTATCTGCCATTGAAAGTTCCACCAAAATCGATTCAGTAGTTTCGGAGATTAGCTGGAACAAATAGACAGGTTGACAAACATAAATTTAAACGCACGCCAGTTTAAACTAAGCCGTACGTACAAAGATCCGGGGCCCAAGTTATTTGAACCCAATAAATGTCTGTCATTTCTGAACTAAAAATTTTATGACCTTGAAATATTTACGGGACAATACTTGAAGTATTACCTTTCTAACAAAAAAAGAATGAGTGAAATCGAACCACGCGTTAATGAATTACAGCTAAATACTCGTTTTAACTTTCTTCC
The DNA here is from genome assembly GCA_920104075.1 of Melanargia galathea. Classification (NCBI taxonomy): domain Eukaryota; kingdom Metazoa; phylum Arthropoda; class Insecta; order Lepidoptera; family Nymphalidae; genus Melanargia; species Melanargia galathea. The sequence goes on along the minus strand of OV049870.1, from coordinate 15,600,350 downwards.
CCTCTCCCAAGGAAACCGTACTGAATTTCGGGATAAAAAGTATCCTATGTCCTACCTCGAAGTATAAACTCAAATCGTACCAAGTTTCATTCGAATCCATTCAGTAGTTTCGGCGTGATGCGCGGCCAAGATACAGACAGACAGACAGACAGACAGACAGACAAAAATGAAAAAAATTGCAGTTTTGGCTTCAGTATCGATTATATAGTGCCCTCCAATAAAAATTTTCAAAATATCTTCAATGTACAGAATTGGATCTGTTACAGTCTTATTATATTATAGATAGATTATTAACTTCAAAATTGGAAGGTAGGTTCTCTCTAGAACTAAAATATCAGCCTAAAAGAGATTACACAAAAATCCTCCCCTAAGGGGGTAAAATGGGGGTAGGAAGGTTATATGAAAGTTCTATGTTTTTGAAGTTACAGATATGAAAATCGGCATTTAGATCATGAGTTTTAAATAATAAAAACCTGTATAAGTTATTCTGGAAAATCTTCTCTTAAGGGTGGTAAAATAGGGGATGAAAGTTTTTATGGAGAGTTTTAAATATTGTTGTTATTAACTTCAAATTTGGAAGGTACGTTCTTTCTAGGGCGTAAATATCAGCCTAGAAAAAAATTAAGAAAATTCTCCCCTATGGGGGTAAAATGAGAGTAGAAAGGTCAGATATGAAAATCAGTATTTAAATTATCAGTTTTAAATAATAAACCTGTGTTATAATTTATGTTATTATTAAAAATTTAATTTTTTTTATTATTAAAAATATTCTGGAAAATTTCTCCTTAAGGGTGATAAAATAGGGGAGTTGGGAGATTATATGACAGTCCTATGTTTTTGAAGTTACAGACATGAAAATCGGCATTTAAGTTTTACTTTTAAATAATTAAAATCTATATATCTAAGTTATTTTGGCAATTCTCTCCTTAGGGATGGTAAAATAAGGGATGGGAGTTTGTATGGGAAAGTTTTAATTATTCTTATTATTAACTTGAAATTTGAATGGTAGGTTATTTCTAAGTAGTAGTTGTTAGTTAAGAAAAGATTCCACGAAAATCTTCTCCTAAGAAGGTAAAATGGGGGTTAGAAGCTTATATGAAAGTCCTATGTTGTTGAAGTTACTGACATGAAATTTTCATGTCAGTAACTTCATGTTACGGGCATGAATTTTATTAGTTTTAAATAATAATAACCTATTTAAGTTAGGTATTTTGGTAAATCTCTTAAGGGTGATAAAATAGGGGATGGAAATTAGTACGGGGAGGTTTAAATTATAATTAGTAGGGATCTTGTATTATTATTTATTATATTTAAGTTCAAAAACTGAGTGCTTAGTCTAAGATCGGAGCACTCGAAAACGAACTCGAAAACTATTGATCGATTTCAGAGTAAAATAGACCTAAAATGGCTTGTATTAAGGTTTGAGTTCGCCAATACATTCAGCATTCGAACACAACGAGCGCCCCAAGCAGAAATGTTGTAAAATACATATTCGAACTATGGAATTACGACTTTAAAATACGAGTATTTGAGTTCATTTTGCTCTGAATTCACTTGTGATTCAATCAATAGTTTTCGAGTTCGTTTTCGAGTGCTCCGATCTTAGACTAAGCACACTGATATCGTAATATAAGTAATCCGTTTTACCCCCCGGGGTGGATTTTCGTCAAATTGTTCTTAGCTGATTGCTACACTTTGTACAGAGTACATGTATAACTACAATAACTGGTTTTATTTGGCGGGAAAATCGTAGGAATTGCATATAGCTTTATTTTCATTAATTTGCTGCATTTTAGAGTTTTATTGCATAAAGTAGAAGGCATTTTATTCAATATACTTAGTTCTGTAAAGGTGCACAAGTGAAGTGGAGATTAAGCAAGAGTGTTTTAAGGTGCGTCCAGACTTGAACATTTCACCGAACCGAACAGCGAACATTTCGGCGAACTTGTTACGCTCAATGTGGACGGCGCGCTTGGAGCGCTTGAGATGGGTTACTGCGTAACAGTTCGGCGAAACTTTCGCTCCAAGCGAAACTTTCGCTCCAAGCGAAACTTTCGCTCCAACGGCGCTCCAAGCGCGCCGTCCACATTGAGCGTAACAAGTTCGCCGAAATGTTCGCTGTTCGGTTCGGTGAAATGTTCAAGTCTGGACGCACCTTTAAGTGATTAATTCGATTTTCCGCAGGACTCTAACATAAGTTTTGGTAAGGTTGCCTTCGCCTTACTAGAGCATGACATGACTTGAAGGACCAACTGACGGACAATGACGGACGATGGACTGTCCGGACTGACGGATAGTTGACCACTTTCGCCCAAATTGGGCAAATTATTTGATATACACAACATTATTACTTGAGGCTATATGCAACCATGCAAAGCCATAATGAAAAAAAAACTACAATAACTAGCTATGTACAACACAAACAAACTATGTACAATAACTAGCAGATTTTTTGTATGCATCTTAGTAAATACTTGTATAATGAAATGGCTACATAGTCCTACAAATTTAGTGGAAAAATTTCCCATCCGAGCGAATCGAAATGTTTAACACCTGCGCACTCAAGTAGCTACCTCCATCAAGAATTTTCATAGATAAAAAACTTGGTCGTCTCGTCGAAACGAACCTACTCACGAAAATTCAGCTTGTTATTAGTCACAAAAAAATTAGTTCCAGGGCTGCCTGACTATTAAGTGTATCAATTTATTTTTGTAATAGAAAAACTAATGGGCCACTTACCTAGTACTAAAAAAAGGCACCACTTATCCATGTTTATATATTATTATATTTTCAACTAAGAATGTTCACCTTGGCCGTGTGATACGAAACTGCAAATAATTGTGTCGGGATTGTGTTTATAAATAAAGTGGATGACCGCGTCTTCAAAGTTTTTGTACTTTTTGGCGTAGCTTAGGTTTAAGTAATTAAGAAGGTACCTACTCCTAGTAGTGCTGTGTAGCGTGACTTATTTATCGATTAATTAATTATTAAATCTAGGGAGATGATGAAATTCCTGTAGTTATATAATAATTTCGTCGTTCAGATTGATAAGAGTTTTGAAGCTTGTGAATGAACTAGGTGGCAGGTCACGCTGAAATTTCGAAAACAATTTGAAAATGGTTTGTCCCTTGCCATAAGAGATGAGACTGACACATTATAATGTAGACGCTAGACGAGACAAAGAACGGTGTCTCTAGACCGTGTCCCGAGATCGTCTCTAGAGGGCCTATAGACAAATCGCGCAATATGATCTACTAGTTTGTACTAGACTTAAGATTTACGGGTAGGTATATGGAAATCTTGTCAAGGAGAATTAGGGGTAAAAATGCTAGACGCGAGCAAAGGATTAATTAGGTCGCCTTTTTGTAGATTTTAATAATGGAGCGACGATGGCATGCCATACCTAAGTTAAATTTATAACCTAAGCTTCAAGTTTTGGCACGCGAGTTAAGGGATACCAATCACCACTAAGCTATGCTGCGCTGTGCTATGCTTATGCTCTATCGCTACTCTAAAAATTATCGATATGACACCTCCCTATGAACAAGTTTAAAAATTAAAAGTAAAACCAGTCCAACGTAAATTTTCCAAGACATTAATTTTTCCTCAAAGAAAAGGTAAAGGTCAGAGAGAAGGTACATAGCTACTTATAACTATTTAATGTTTATCTGTGATGCTGCTAATGAATGGATCATTGCTAATTAATTTTAAGGCCTAATTCACACGAGAGCTTTTTTAACGTCCATTAAAAAATCGTCCAAATGGAACCAATGCATTTCCAAGTATAATGTTCACACGACAGCGCTTTTAAAACGTGACGCTTTATCGAGCAGGCCTAATTCTCACGAGTGTTAAAAAAGCGTTGTGTCAAAACCCGGCGTTGGCGCTTTTAAAGGTGCGTCCAGACTTGAACATTTCACCGAACCGAACAGCGAACATTTCGGCGAAATGTTCGCTGTTCGGTTCGGTGAAATGTTCAAGTCTGGACGCACCCTAAAACGCTCTCTCTGTGATTGTTCATACGAACGCTAATCACTCTTGTCTAGTCTTTCGCTTCAGTAAGACGTTGAAATAGTTTCTGCTAAATTAATGGCATTAGCGATTTGTGTTATTAGAAGATGAAAAAGAAAACAAAATGCATTCTCGGCACATCCTCTGAATGAACTAATGAATGAATACTTATGAATTAACAAAATTAAAAATTACGACTGCCCTGCTGCCCCTTTTATTTTTTACTAGCGGTCCGCCCCGGCTTCGCCCGTGGTACATATTATAATATAGCCTATAGCACTCAAGGATCACGTACATATCCAACTATATTATTATAGATAAATAATATTTTTTTGTGAATTATTGGATATTGAACTATTGTGTTATACCTACCTATATTTTTGAAATCTACTCATCATTTTCTAGATGATGTTTATGAATTTAATCTGATTTCCGAAAACTTATAACACCCCGTCCTTTTTGCGTCGGGATTGAAAAAGTATCGATATGATACCTCCCTATGAACATTAAGTAAAAACATTAAAAGTTCAACTAGTCCAACGTAAATAATATTCCCCAAGACATTTTTTCCTCAAAGGAGAGGTAAAGATCGAGAAAGATCTCTCTCTCGAGAGAAAGATCGACCTACCTACTTACGAGTATTTCATATTTATCTATGACTAGCTGTTGCCCGGGACTTCGTCCGCGGTATTAGGTTTTCCAAAAGTTCCTTTGTTTTTCGTATCTGTAACTTCAAAAACAGAACTTTCATATAACTGTCCTACCCCCTTTTACCCCCATAGGGGAGGAATTTTGTAAAATCTTTTCTAGGACCTAGAAAGAACCTACCTTCCATCTATACATATAATAAAATCGTAGACATACCAAATGCAAAAGGAATTTTCTAAATTCGACAGGTACTTCCAGAGATTATCGCGTTCAAACAAACAAACTCTTCCACTTTATTATATTAAGTATAGATATTTAATGTTAAATCACTTCTAAATAATTATAAATGTCAATGAACAAGATCTAAGATACGTACCAGACACGTATTACAGTTGCTACCCCCTGGCAGACACCCTTGAACTTTTAAACTTTAAGGGCGTCTGGCAGTGGGTAGCAACTGTATAATAAGTATCCGGCAATGGATAATGTGATTTCTATAAAGTTTATCTGAATAAAATTATGATTACTTATATAAATGATAAAAAGGCGTGGATTTGACTCGTTCCAGAAATGCGCGAGACGGCAATTCAATCATGTACTTAACATAAAATTGTTATATTGATATTGTAAATTTGGAAAAGAGCAACCGCCGAGTTTCTTGCTGGTTCTTCTCGGTTGGAACGGCATTCCGAACCAGTGGTAGATTCATCTGACTATTCAAAAGCACTTGTAAAAGTTTATTTGAATAAAAAACTTTTCTATTCTATTCTATTCTATAGTTACCTTGGAGAAAATACAAAAGAAAGTTGACTTAATACTTTGACGTAAGATTTTTTACCTTTATTACCTGTTATCTCCCAAAGTAACCATGATCCCAACTTCATAGTCGCTGGTCGTTCTTACATGTGTTGAAGACATACACAGATAAACTTTCAGCGATATAACTTTAAAAATGACGGACTTTCATACAAACTTTTATACCCTACGAGCGGATACCCGCGACTTCGTTCGCGTGGATATTGATTTTAATAATCCCGTGTGAATCATTTTGTTTTTCCTAAGCTCCTTTGAGCTTATACCTTGCTAAAAACTGTAAAAAGTTCACTGACGGATGTTTAGGTACATCAAAATGTAAACATCCGCCAGTGAAAGTCCCATCAAAATCGGTCCAGCCTTCCAGAGATTAGCCAGTAGTCTTTAGAGTATCTACTTTCTAACAAAAAAAGAATGAATGAAATCGGACCACCCGTTAACGAATTACAGCTATGTACACATTTTGCCTTTCATCCCCTCTCCCAAGGGAACCGTGCTCAATTTCGGGATAAAAAGTATCCTATATGTTACTCCATAGTATGAACTTAAATCATGCCGAGTTTCATTTCAATCCATTCAGTAGTTTTTACGTGATGCGCGCACAAACATACAGACAAACAGACAAACAGATAAACAGACAAACAGATAAACAGACAAACAGATAAACAGACAAACAGACAAAAATTTCAAAAATACCTTTTTTACGTTCTATTACTTATCCCTAACATCCCCCAGTTATTATTTTGCAAAAATCTTCAATGTACAGATACGGCAATTCTACGATTTTATTATATGTATAGATTTAACCCCCTTAAGGATGGAATTCGCAATAATCCTTTCTTCGTGTGCGCCCACGTCATAAAAGGGAGCTACTGTGAAAATTTCAAGTTTCTAGCTTCAGTGGTTTAGGCTGTGCGTTGATGATCAGTCAGTCAGTCAGGACAAGCTACTTTATATTATGCGGACACCCGTGACTTCGTTGGCGTGGATATTGGTTTTTAAAAATCCCGTGGGAATCATTTTGTTTTCCTAAGCCCCTTTAAAGCTCACACCTTGCTAAAAACTGTTAAAAGTTCACTGGCGGATGTTTAGGTAGATCAACATGTAAACATCCGCCAGTAAAAGTCCCATCAAAATCGATCCAGCCTTTCTGAGATTAGCTGGTAATCTTTAAAGTATCTCCTTTCTAATAAAAAAAGAATGAAAGAAATCGGACCACGCGTTAACGAATTACAGCTAAGTAGGTACACATTTTAACTTTCATCCCCTCTCCCAAGGGAACCGTGCTGAATTTTGGGATAAAAAGTATCCTATATTATGTTACTCCGTAGTATAAACTTAAATCATACCAAGTTTCATTTCAATCCATTCAGTATTTTTTGCGTGATGCGCGCACAGACAAACATACAAATTCGATACAGACAAACAGACAAAAATTTCAAAAATAGCTTTTTTACGTTCTATTACTTATCCTTAACATCCCCCAGTTATTATTTTGCAAAAATCTTTAATGTATAGATACGGCAAGTCTACGATTTTATTATATGTACTAGCTTTTCCCCGCGGCTTCGCCCGCGTGAATTTCGGTTTTTCACAAATCCTGAGGAAATCGTGGATTTTTGGTTCCCGTTCCCGCTCCCTTTTCCAACTTTTATACTTACTTTCAAGGTAGTTTGCTATAGTGATCTACCTATAGCTGTAATTTAGGTTTTTTCAAAATCCCGTGGGAACTGTGGATTTTTCCAGGATAAAAAGTAGCTTATGTTTTAAGTCAGGGCATTATCTATCTCCATTCAAAATTTCAGCCAAATCTGTTCAGAAGTTGCGACGTTATAGAGTAACAAACATCCAAACATCTCAGCCGCTGCAATCGCTTCAAGTTTTCGACTTAGGCTGCTAGAGGGTGCTGCGATCGTTTTTTTTTTAATTTTGAATGATGGCTGCTAGAGGGCGATGCGATCGTTACTTAGTTTCCAGTTTTGGCCGCCAGAGGGCGCTGTGATCACTTCAAGTTAGGCCGCCAGAGGGCGCTGCGATCATTTTTAGTTTCCAGTTTTGGTTGCTAGATGGCGCTGCAATCGGGTTTTTAGTTTCCGGTTTTGGACGCAAGAGGGCGCTGCAATCGTTTCTTAATTTCCAGTTTTGGCTGCTAGAGGGCGCTGCTATTGCTTCAAGTTTCCGGCTTAGGCCGCCAGGGGGCGCTGTGATCGCTTCAAGTTAGGCCGCCAGAGGGCGCTGCGATCGTTTTTAGTTTTCAGTTTTGGCCGCAAGTGGGCGCTGTGATCGTTTTTTAATTTCCAGTTTTGACCGCAAGAGGGCACTGTGATCCTTTTTAGTTTCCAGTTTTAGCCGCAAGTGGGCGCTGTGATCGTTTTTTAATTTCCAGTTTTGACCGCAAGAGGGCACTGTGATCGTTTTTAGTTTCCAGTTTTAGCCGCAATAGGGCGCTGCAATTGGTTTTTTAGTTTCCAGTTTTGACCGCCAGAGGGTGCTGCGATCATTTTTAGTTTCTAGTTTTGGCCGCCAGAGGGCGTTGCGATCGTTTTTAGTTTCCAGCTAGAGGGCGCTGCTATTGCTTCAAGTTTCCGGCTTAGGCCGCCAGGGGGCGCTGTGATCGTTTTTTTAGTTTCCAGTTTTGGCCGCCAGAGGGCGCTATGATCACTTCAAGTTAGGCTGCCAGAGGGCGCTGCGATCGTTTTTAGTTTCCAGTTTTCGCCGCAATAGGGCGCTGCAATTGTTTTTTTAGTTTCCAGTTTTGGCCGCCAGAGGGCGCTGCGATCATTTTTAGTTTCCAGTTTTAGCCGCAATAGGGCGCTGCAATTGTTTTTTTAGTTTCCAGTTTTGGCCGCCAGAGGGCGCTGTGATCGTTTTTAGTTTCCAGTTTGGGCCGCAAGAGGGCGCTGGGATCGTTTTTAATTTCCAGTTTTGGCCGCAAGAGGGCGCTGCTATTGCTTCAAGTTTCCGGCTTAGACCGCCAGAGGGCGCTGTGATCGTTTTTTAGTTTCCAGTTTTGGCCGCCAGAGGGCGCTGTGATTGCTTCAAGTTAGGCCGTCAGAGGGCGCTGCGATCGTTTTTAGTTTTCGGTTTTGTCCGCCAGAGGGCGCTGTGATCGCTTCAAGTTAGGCCGCCAGAGGGCGCTGCGATCGTTTTTAGTTCCCATTAAAACTTTCGTCCGCAATTTTACCACCCTTAAAAGAAGATTTTTCAAAATAAAATATACAGAGTTTTATTATTTAAAACTCATAATCTAAATGCCGATTTTCAGGTCTATAACTTTGAAAACATAGAACTTTCATAAAAACTTTCATCCCCTATTTTACCACCCTCAAGGGGAGATTTTCCAGAATAACTTATACAGGTTTTTATCATTTAAAAATTTTAATCTAAATGCCTATTTTCATATCTGTAACTTCAAAAACATAACATAACATTTTAGGGATATTAAATAGCCTATAACCTGCCCCAAAAGTTGGACTACCAAATGCAAAAAGAATTTTTCAAATCCGATAGGTACTTCCAGAGATTAGCGCGTTCAAACAAACAAACAAACAAACAAACAAACAAACAAACAAACTCTTCCGCTTTATTATATTAGTATAGATAGAATATAGAAGATAGATAGATATAGATAGTAGAGTAGTTAGGGGATAGATAGATTAGATATAGATTTTCATTAGTTAGAGGAGATTTTTTTTTTAATTTTTTGTGCATTTTTACAATTTTATCAGTATAAATTGTGATGAGTCATCGTCGTCATCATAGCCACCGCTGTAATCGTCGTCGTTGTCGGTGTCGTTGTCAACCGATGGACGCATACTTTTGACTGCTGGAAATATGAGTAGATCATAGAGGAGGCTCTATGCATGATGTCGTCTGATGTCATCAGTCTACTTATTGGGTGGCCTGCCAACGCTGCGCTTGGTGCGAGGCTACCATTCCAGCGCCTTGGGACCCCAACGCCTGTCGGTTCTTCTGAGTGCCGTCAATTGCCACGTAAATTGAGTTCAGGGTAGGCAGTGCCTTGCTGCCTATAACTGCGACATTGCTTTAGATTTGGGCTCAGAAGGTTCAACATACTATATAATATAATATACTCTACGTCATTGCAATCGATCGCGTACAATGAATCGTTAATCAAATAAGTAGAAGTATAAAAAAACCACCTTTTGACTTATCCAATGACCTAAGCGTGTTTACGTATGAATATTTGTCACAGCTACAAGGTACTAATAAGGAGGGACGGAAAACGGATTATTCGTAATTGTAGTAGGTAAGTATTCGTATGTACCTGCGTGTTGTTGGAAAAAGCTACCGCGATTAGGTACCTAGTTTAGTTTACCTCAGAAATGCCAATTGTGCCTGTGCAATCCTCAGAAATGTCAAGGCGTTCTCGGAAGACAACACATTTAATGAGAGATTTGAAATTTTGAGGAAATATTCATTGAGAAGGATACTCAGAAGTGCACAATTTTTTTTTTTGAAATCCCATCACTAAAGGGGTGAATTTAAAAACAAAAACCTACACACGCGGCCGAAGTCGCAAATATCAGCTAGTAAAATAATAAATGTTTTATCTGTGGTGCAAAAGAATGGCTGTACTGACGCTCTCGTTTCAAAGGCACTGCTGTTATCGCGCGTTCGTCCTCCCGCCGTGTCGGAGGTTATCATTTCCACCACCACCGACCACCGGGCACATCCCCCCTCCAGCCACTTCGAGCCCGCGCCGGTTCTGATGCAGTGAACAGATTAGTTCTAAACAATCAACATTAATTTATGAACGCAACATTTAATTAAAAAAAAGTTATACACAATCTAATACGACTTCAAAAAAAGAATCAAATGCGTTCAGTTTAAGAGGAATAGTTGCAACAAACACTAACTATCCTTAATACCTATTAGTGTGTGTAAAGAAGGCGTGTGTTTTGGCTTTGGATACAATTAGGTGGAAATGTTAAGCTGCAGGGTTTTGCTGTGCGTAATTATCATTACTGGTGAGTACTTACAAGAACTATCTCATTAAAACTACAAACTCGTTCCCAGTCAAGAACATAATCCTCTATAACTTACCCAGGAAAATAATTATTGTCCTCATACTTTTTAAGGTTACGTACCCAAAGGGTAAAACGGGACCCTATTACTAAGACTCCGCTGTCCGTCTGTCTGTATGTGCGTCTGTCCGTCCGTCCGTCTATCACCAGGCTGTATCTCATGAACCGTGATAGTTAGACAGTTGAAATTTTCACAGATGATGTATATACATATTTATATTGCCGCTATAACAACAAATACATACTTCATTAAATATTTTTTCGCACTTGGCCGGTTTTTATGGTATGAATTGACGATATGGAATTTTGCAATAAAGTTAAGTATTACTTGACTGCCAGTTTTTACATGAATAACCATCCGAAAAGAAAAAATGGTTAAGAATCGTTCAGAAACACATTTATGTACCTACTTTCAGTTTAAAATAATTATATGGAAATTCATTCGAGCAGAAATGTTAATATGTAATGGAAAAAGAGGGTCAAAATATAAATTGAGTCAAATCTACGCATTTGGAACTTGTATTTATTTAACACCGTTAACAAGTTTGAGTTAATCCTCGTCGTATAATATTCGATAGAATTAGTCGCAACGAAATGCAAACAAAAGGGAAACGCAGCTGCTACGGTCAGACCCGAGACCGTCAGACCGATTGGCGACATGATCTTAGGGTTATCGTGTACTCTTGATACAACATAGTCACATGGTTTATATCAACTATGAGTTTTCTTATCTGGTGTATGCAAAATACTAACTATACCAGTTTACAGGCAAATAGATAGTTACACGTAACAACGTTACACAGGCTCAAGATACTGATACGATACCGAGCAGAGATAGGCCAAGAAGAATAACTTTTAATGTCTAGTGCTTCATGTCATGCTAGTGCAGTGCTTCATGTCTTCTCAAATTAAGCATGATTCGCACATATCACATTGCAAAATATTCTTTCATCCATTATCTATGAACGCGTTCACACCTGTCCGTATCAATGACGAAACAGTGTTCCAGTGTCAGTTCATAGAGAATGACATATTTTTCACTGTGCCAACTGCCAGAACTGCACCGGCGCGGCGGCGCGGCCGCGGCACTGATGCTTCACTGATATGTGCGAAAGGGCCTTTATTGTTTTCATCGCAGCTGACTTGTAGGATGGTATTTCCGATACGATCCGGGCGGATCTAGCCCGAGTCACACAATCTAGCACACGGATTCTGGGCAGAGTTGTCAAATAGCGCTTGTTAAGAAGCTGTTTCTCTCAAATATTTTTTAGGAAACGTACCTGTTTCCAAAAAAACGGTATTGCAAGAGTACCTAGTACTCTCCGCATTACCGTATTTGATCTAATATCTAATTCGCGCGATAGTACTAAAATAAAGTTGTTCGAAAAATATAATAAAAGTAATGTAATATAAGTAAATGTTATCAAGCTGAAATCGTGTGAACCGCGTGATACTGAGTTCCCAGACCGGTTGAGTCAGGAGAGGAAGCGATAATGACGCGATCGGGATGTCTTTCGAAGAACCACTGCCCACTGCGGCTGATAAAATATCTGGGCATGAGCTCCATTTTAATGCGCATTATGTTTTACCGAAGAGAATCCGTTGAGAAAGAGGAGCCGTTGTTTGAAGTAGAGGCAACGATGCAGAATGAAGATTTTTTAAGTATAAGTTACATGAACAACACGTTACGAATAGTTTTTAAAAGAGTATTAAAATTATTAGGTATACCTAAGTAATGGATCAATATTCAATAGCAATACAATATTATCTTGCTGCGTGTGCAAAGTAAATATTGATTTTTTGACAAAAACTCTGTATACTATCATCACATAAGTAGGTACTTAACATACAGTAATTGCGACGTGCTTAACAATAGCACTAACAAAATTGGGTGTTGATAAATAAATTGTATGTCACGACCTAATTGCGTCACTGAGATCGTTAAGCAACGTTGACCTAAGCCGATAACTGACCACCGACGACCGTAAGTGTCTTTAAGACATTAAAGATGATCGTATTTCACGTTGGCCTAGTGGTTAGCATATTCGAACGCAGATCACGAGGTCCCGGGTTCGATTCCCGGGTCGGGCAAATAAATGTGAGGTAGGTTTTGGGTTTTCTGTCAAGAAATTCTCAATGCCAGCCCGGAGTTGGAAGATGGCGGTGTTTCACCGCCGTGCCTCGGGGAGCAACTTAAGCAGTCGGTCCCAGTTATTATCACTATCATGTGACAATAGTCGTTTAAGCCCGCAAACCCGAATTGGAGCAGCGTGGCGGGTCTAAGCTCTAAATCCCTCTCTCCTATGAGAGAGGAGGCCTGTGCCCAGCAGTGAAACGTTAAAAGGCTGTAGTGGTGGTGGTGGTGGTATTTCACGTAGGTACCTACGTAGGCTTTAGTCGATGAAAATTAACCAAAAATGTGAATTCACTTCATAATCAAGCTTTATCTATTGTTCATCAAATGTGGGTTAAGAGTCAAGACCACCGAGGTGGTTAAATAGGCTCTGGTTGTCTGGTTAAGACAGATCGGATAAAATATACTTCGTCATAATATATTATATGTAATACCTACCAAGGAGTTAACATGAACGCGTAAAAGACATGTTGGCAAGATGTTGGCATACATAATCATTGTTTACAATGCAGCTGATTCCAATGTTTTCAAACTTCGATGAGATCACAGGAAAACTTTAGGAGAATAAACAATAAGTACTGATTAGATTACGAAAGGTCACACAAAGTCGCACAGTAATCTGGAACCTCAACAAAACAATGGAATAAAACACACACAAATAGGGTCACGCTTTATTTATTTATGAGTCAGACTACTTATTTTGCTAAAAAATAAATTTAAGGGTCAAAACAGCTTGAAATGGTTCGTGTAAATAGACACACTGGCATACGTCACGGCCGCGGAACTTGCCGGACGCGCTGCCGCGCGTCTAGATTTATAGGTATCTACCTACTTAGGTACAAGTTTTGTTACGTATACAATTTTTATATGTACCTATAAAAAAGGAATCCAGAAAGTGTGCTAGTGCGTAATACGAAAACCTGCATCACGACTCACGAGCCTTCTTATGGACGTATCTACTAGATAGCCGTCTATCGTAACAAAGTATTCCAGACTAACATATCTAAAAAAAAATGAAACGACTCCGTTCCAGCAATCTCAGAGAAATCAGTGTACAAATCAAAAAGTAATAAAGTTCGTAAACTAAAACCCGACTACGCTTTATAATTTAATATAATATAAAATAATAATTTAGTGTGCAGAAAGCGCGGGGCAAGCAATTAGTGGCACCATCTGTTATGTCTCGTTCGTTCGTTCGTTTCAACCAATGGACGTCCACTGCTGGACATAGGTCTCTTGCAAGGATCGCCACAGCACACGATCTTGTGCCGCCTGATTCCAGCAGCTGCCAGCGACTCGCTTGAGATCGTCTGTCCAACGAGTGGGGGGTCTACCTGCGCTTCGTTTACTGGTGCGAGGTCGCCATTCAAGCACCTTGGGACCCCAACGTCCATCGGTTCTTCGAGCAATGTGCCCCGCCCATTGCCACTTCAGCTTTGCGACTCGATGAGCTATGTCGGTAACTCTGGTTCTCCTGCGGATCTCCTCATTTCTGATTTGATCCCGCAGGGATACTCCGAGCATAGCTCTCTCCATCGCCCGCTGAGTGACTCTGAGCCTTCTTATGAGGCCCATTGTCAGCGACCATGTCTTAGATCCGTAAGTCATCACTGGCAACACGCACTGTTCGAAGACTTTCGTCTTCAGACACTGAGGGATATTGGACGAAAAGACATCTCGAAGTTTCCCGAACGCTGCCCAGCCGAGTTGGATTCGGCGGTTGATCTCTTTCTCAAAATTGGACCTACCTAGCTGGATAGTGTGTCCTAGGTATATGTACTCGTCTACAATTTCGAGTGCAGAGTTCTCAACGATTACCGGGTGGAGCGGAACATGAGCGTTAGACATGATCTTCGTCTTACTCATGTTCATTTTTAGGCCCACCTGTTGAGAAACTCTGCTGAGATCGTTGAGCATTGTATTGAGGTCTCCCAGAGTCTCTGCCATCACGACTATATCATCGGCAAACCGTAGGTGAGTGATGTACTCGCCGTTTATGTTGATGCCAAGTCCGTTCCAGTCCAGAAGCTTAAAGACGTCTTCCAACGCAGCGGTAAATAGCTTCGGGGAGATAACATCTCCCTGACGCACTCCTCGCTGTAATTGGATTGGCCTCGTATTCTGGTCCTGTATACGGACTGACATAGTGGCGTTTTCGTACAAACACTTCAGCGCTTGGATGTACCGATAGTCGATCCGGCATTTCTGCAGTGATCTCAATACAGCCCAAATTTCCACCGAATCAAAGGCTTTCTCATAGTCCACAAACGCTAAGCAAAGTGGCCGGTTATACTCTTCGGTCTTCTGTATAACCTGCCGCAGCGTATGGATATGGTCTATGGTGCTGAAGCCTTTTCGGAACCCGGCCTGTTCGGGAGGCTGGAAGTCGTCGAACCTACGAGCGAGACGATTCGTAATGACTCTCGAGAACAACTTATAGACATGGCTCAGCAGCGAGATGGGTCTATAATTCTTCAGCAGGGTGTTATCGCCCTTTTTGAAGAAAAGAACCACCACGCCTCTGTGCCATGCCTCTGGCGTTATGCCCTGGTCGATGACGGAATTGAACAGTCGCTGAAAGACTTTAAGGACCGGTTTTCCACCTGCTTTCAGGAGTTCCGCTGTGATTCCGTCATCACCTGGCGCCTTGTTGTCCTTAAGTTGTTTGAGAGCCATACTAATCTCGTATAGGCTGACGTCCGGGATATCTTCGGTATAGTGTCGGGTCAATTTGGCTCTGGGATCTTTAGCCAAATCTTCAACAGGCTTCTGTGTTGACGTGTACAGCTGTCCGTAGAACTTCTCAACCTCTCTCAAAATCTCAGGTTTAGACGAAATGAGACTACCGCTGTCGGTCTTCAGTCACGTCAGCTGGCTTTGACCGATAGACAGATCTCTCGCGAACACCTTTGAGCCTTTGTTCCGCTCAATGGTTTCTTTGATACGCTCGGTGTTAAAGTATCGCAGATCGCGTTTCTGTGATTTAGAGATCTGTCTATTAATCTGCCGATAAGCAAGGGCGTCTCCTGAAGACTGCAGTCTCATTTCATGTCTCTGTTTCATGAGATTGAGAGTATGGTCTGAGAATTTTTTGGTTCTACTTCTACGGTGGGTCTTAAAGAACCTAGACCCGACCGCATGGACAGTTTCCACCAGCCTGTTGTTCAGTTCGTCTGTCGCAATCTGCCAGGCAAGCGAATCGGTTTTGCAATTCGAGTTGGAAGCTCTCGGGGTTCTGGATATGGGCGCGAGAAGGTCGGAGCGTTGACTTCATCAGTCTGGCCCTTTCAAGCTTTATGTTCAGGTTCAATGTGCCTCGTACCATACGGTGATCGCTGCCGGTTTTTACCCTATTGATCACAGAGACATCATTGAATACATGCCTGTTATGTCTATCCGAAACTAATTTAATAATCGAGAAAGCCGCGCTTCTCTCTCGCAATGTTTATTTGTAACAATTTTTCAGCATTCCATGAAGCACGGTCGGCGAGCCTGCCGTTCATACGACCGGCGCACATCGGCGACAACAACGAGGTAGCCGACGGGGGCACGGGGGACACGGAGGCGCGGGAGACGAGCTTCGGGCGCGTGCGGGAGGGCGTGCCCCCGCCGCTGTGCGCCGGCCGCTGCGCCGCGCCGCCCGCCGGCCCCGTGTGCGCGTTCGACGCGGCCGGAACTGCGAGAACGTTCGCCACGCTGTGCGAACTGGAGGCCGTCTCGTGCCGCGAGAGCACGTGTAAGTAACACTTTAATCATAATCCACCACAACCACCACTGCGGCCTTTTAACATCCCACAGCTGGGCACAGGCCTCCTCTCTCATAGGAGAGAGGGATTTAGAACTTAGACCCGCCACGCTGCTCCAATGCGGGTTGGCGCTGGCGGGCTAATAATAATAAAATAATAAAATATCGCTACTTAGTTAAAAACAAAGTCCACCCGTCGCATCTGTCTGTCTGTCTGTTCTCGATAAACTCAAAAACTACTGAACGGATTTTCATGCGGTTTTCACTGATAGACATAAGCTATGTTCGACGACCTCCCTGGCGCAGTGGTGTGCGCTGTGGTCTTATAAGTGGGAGGTCCCGGGTTCGATTCCCGGCAGGGACAATTTGGCATTTTATATTCTCTAAATTGTCTCTGGTCTGGTCTGGTGGGAGGCTTAAGCCGTGGCTGGTTACCACCCTACCGTGCCGCCAAGCGATTTAGCGTTCCGGTACGATGCCGTGTAGAAACCGATCAAGGAGTATACATATACCTCTTCCAAGTTAGCCCGCTTCCATCTTAGACTGCATCATCACTTACCATCAGGTGAGATTGCAGTCAAGGGCTAACTTGTAACTTTAAAAAAAAAAAAATGTCCACACTATGCCTTTTCATCTTCAACTTTCGTCGTCATCTTTCTATTCAACTTTCGTTTGACATTTAATTCGAATGCGTGAACGCACGACGCTAACGTAGTCATTTTGGTTCTGTCTGTGTTGAAAACATGAGCGACGAAAACATTTTACTTGGTGGAATATGTGCGGCTTACTCATACGAAAATCCAGAAAAAAAAAAACAAAGCGAAAGTTTTGGATATGAAGCTATTATTATAATAATCGAAGTAACGTGATTGTAAATGAACTTAGAGAAGATAAAGATATCCTTTTTAAAAATCTTCAATAAACTTCAAAGTAATATTTTTTTCTTCGTCCGCCATCTTGTCGTTGAACGCTTTGTGGCACAGAAATCCACCAGACGCGGGAAACGTGTTTCGCAGCGCGCATAGATAATACACTAATACTATAAAGGCAGCGCGCGCTGTGCTTTCAACTGTCAATAACGCATGCGTCAAGGGCATGCCTCACGTGCGCTGTTGACTGCGCTGTGACGCATGCCCTTGATGAACGAAAAAAGGCACAGTGTGGACATAGCTATAGTGATTCATGAGGAAGGTTTAGGTGTATAATTTATTAAGGTTTTGTGTAAAATCCATTGAAATCTATACTATTAAAAAAAATTGAAGTGTCTGTCTGTAATATCGAAATAACTATCTCATATTAAGCTCATATTATTATGGTTATTTGAACGGTACCATAACCGAATCACACGTTTTTAAAATTTTTATCTGTCTGTCTGTCTGTCTGTCTGTCTGTCTGTCTGTCTGTCTGTCTGTTTGAACGGGTTAATCTTTGGAACGGCTGAACCGATTTTGACGGGACTTTCACATGCAAGTAGAGAATTAACCGGGGAGTAACATAGGCTACTTTTTTAACCGACTTTCAAAAAAGGAGGAGTTGTGTTTTTCTACCTATGTACACCGATATCTCCGAGATTTCTGAACCGATTTGCGTAATTGTTTTTTTAATCGATAGAGAAACATTGCGACACTGTTCTACAAAAAACTTGGATTCCAACTCCTCAATCCTGATGCTGTAGGGGACCTAATCCCCAAAACTAATGGGTTTTAGAAACTTTCGGTTATTTAAATTGATATTGGGGGTACCAATTAAAGACTTTATCGTTGAATGAACTCGAGTAGGTACATATCCAACTCCTCAACCCTGATGCTGTAAGGAATTGTATTCCGAAATCGTGGGGATCCCACGGGATTTTTCCGTTTTGGGGACGGGTTTCTACAGATAAGCTACTGTTTGTTCTGGAAAATCAAAAGTTCCTAAAAACCTAAATCCACACGGGCGAAGCCGTGGGCATCATCTAGTGTGACAATAATTATGCTCGAAAATGTCGGAAAATGTCAAGCCACCTGGGAGCTTTCATCGAAATCACTGCCTTAATCCCTTTGAGATATAATATTATAAAATAGTGTATGGTGGGATAGTAGCGGGTAATTACTACTCGTGCCAAGCCGAGGCGGATCGTTGGCGCCTACATAATATGTATCTACCTACATATAACAAAGAATGACTTCTAGGAAGCTACGGTGGCGTTGACCGCTCCTGCAGTCTGCAGATTCTCTCCGTAGTCGCACGTCTGGTGTAAGCTCTCTCAAAATCCTTTCAGAAATTATGGAACTAACTATGACCCGATCTCGAATCCGAGACCTCTGGTGGTCTATGGTCAATGGTCTAGTGGCCTATCCAGGTGCGGTGAGCCACTAGACCATTTTTAAGCTTCTTGCACTATACCATTGACGTTTGTAGAAAAATGTAGCTTCCACCATATTTGACGCAACACGTTACAAAAGTTGAACTAACAAATCCTCCTATAAGTAAATATACTTACAATAATTATTATGAATCCATTACTGAGTAAATATTTTATCAGTGTAACCAAACTAGGTATATTCAGATATTCTATTTTAAGAAATCAAACAGTGAAATAAATACGTCCACATTACGCTTTCAATCTCTTCCAATAATAGCACTCAGTATTTCCAATACAAATCAATTTGACACATTATCAGCGTCCTTAAATAGCACATTATGAATTATTGTATCACTGTATGATAGCTATTATTAGACGCGAACCAAGTGCCAGCAGATAGGTACTATTAAGTAGGTAGGTACTCTATGCCAGTGCTTTCACGCATCCCTACTGATAAGGGCAATAATTGTACATCCATTCTAGAAATAGGCATCATATTTTAGTCTCGGCCAACCATGACGATGACGCTAGAATAATCACGTTCACTGGAGTTGGTGTTATTTCGATTGTGTAACGAGTAGGTGCTTTTACAGGATAAAGTTCGTAAACTAAAACCTGATTACTAATTTAGTGTGCAGAAAAACGTTTCAACTGCATGAGAATTCGAAAGGAACAAAGCGCGGGCAATCAACTAGTGGGCAATCAACAATCATCTGTTATGCCTATCCGAAACTAATAGACCGGTCAAATTAGACAAAAAAATAGGGATGAGCTTACAATAATTCACACCTGGCTGAAAATTGGTAGGATTGTTCAAAACACTTATTATAAACGAAATGTGAAAAGTCCTCATCGATCCGGCGACACCTGGAAAAAAATGTACTCCTGGACACGCACAGTTTATTCACATTTGGCTGAAAATTGGTAGGATTGTTCAAAACACTAAATCTATACTAATAAATAAAATTGAAGTGTCTGTCTGTAATATCGAAATAACTACCTCATATTAAGCTCATATGGTTATTTGAACGATACTATAACCGAATCATACGTTTTTAAAATTTTTGTCTGTCTGTCTGTCTGTCTGTCTGTCTGTCTGTCTGTCTGTTTGAACGGGCTAATCTTTGGAATGGCTGAACCGATTTTGACGGGACTTTCACATACAAGTAGAGAATTAACCAGGGAGTAACATAGGCTACTTTTTTAACCGACTTTCAAAAAAGGAGGAGTTGTGTTTTTCTACCTATGTACACCGATATCTCCGAGATTTCTGAACCGATTTGCGTAATTTTTTTTTTAATCGATAGAGAAACATTGCGACACTGTCCTACAAAATATTTGGATTCCAACTCCTCAATCCTGATGCTCTAGGGGATCTGATCCCCAAAACTAATGGGATTTAGGCACTGTCGGTTATTTAAATTCATATTGGGGATACCAATTAAAGACTTAATTGTTGAATGACCTCGAGTAGGTACATGTCCAACTCCTCAACCCTGATGCTGTAAGGAATTGCATTCCGAAATCGTAAGGATCCCACGGAATTTTTCCGTTTTGTGGACGGGTTACTACTTACTACAGATAGGCTACTTTTTGTTCTGGAAAATCAAAGTTCCTACGAGATTTTTACAAACCTAAATACACACGGGCGAAGCCGTGGGCATCATCTAGTTATAAATGAAATGTAAAAAGTCCTCATCGTCTAAATATTTTATGTGTGTATGTATGTAACTTATATTTGTAAGTTATGTGTAAGTTACGCACTTACACATATAAAATATTAAAAATATCAGAATTTCGGGTAAAAAGAAACCCAGTCCCTCATTTTTATTTCGAAACTTATCTTTTTGAATCGTTATATCTCAAAAACGGTGGCTCTTAGGAAAAAAGTATTTAGAATTTTTTTATAGATCTACAATTTTGTTTAAGATAATTTTATGATAAGACTTACCGTTTTGCTGAAAACTTCCCGTGAAAACTTTGACCCCAAGTAATTTTTTTAGTAATAGTGTTTTATATAATAGTGTTTCGAACAATCCTACCAATTTTCAGCCAAGTGTGAATAAACTGTGCGTGTCCAGGAGTAAATTTTTTTCCAGGTGTCGGATCGATGAGGACTTTTCACATTTCATTTATAATAGTGTTTTGAACAATCCTACCAATTTTCAGCCAGGTGTGAATTATTGTAACCTTGGAAGTCTAAATTGACTGGGCTATAACTTAATATTCTAGTTTAAAAGCCGCAAAGGTCACTTCTCGATTTTTTT
Source organism: Melanargia galathea (assembly GCA_920104075.1). Classification (NCBI taxonomy): domain Eukaryota; kingdom Metazoa; phylum Arthropoda; class Insecta; order Lepidoptera; family Nymphalidae; genus Melanargia; species Melanargia galathea. The sequence goes on along the minus strand of OV049870.1, from coordinate 15,579,340 downwards.
CGTATACATATAAAATGTAGCCTATGTCACCCGGACTATAACAACCAATAAATTTTATTCATCAAAATCGGCCCGGTAGTTTAGGCGCTACACACAGAATCCGATACAAAAATTGGATACAAACATACATACGTAATACATGTATACTACTAAAATCATAACCCTTCCTTTTGGCTTTGCCGTAGTCGAATAAAAACTACCCGACCATCACAGCCACGGGCAAAATTTTAATTTTTTATTAAACTTAGGTAACAATGTAACAACAGTTAAATATGTAACATACCACCTCATAAGGGCGGTTTTCGTCGCCTGATGGTCAGATTTGCTAGGTACTCAAATGTAAAATAAAAAATGACAATATTTTTAAAACTATCGTTTTCTTTTCAGATTATGCCATCACGAGCCTTGGAGAATGTTGACCAGTCCCGTAATCAGTTTAATAAATACAACTTTCTAGTAATTACTCTATCTAGTATAGTATAATCTATAATATACGATGACGTATCACGATTTAACTATAGACAGGTAGGTATAGCATAAAGTTTTGGCAGAAAATATGTAAAATTGAAAGTTCCTACATTATTATTACAATTAATTAATTATTAATAATATAAATATTGACACTCAATTTTACGATAAAATTTTTCCTTGAAATAACCAAAAAATGTAGAATATCATCTTTTTTCCTTAGCTGACTTTACAAGAAAACTAAAAGCAGAAAAGTTCCCGGAGAAACGCGTAAGCGACGCGTTTTGTCAGGTGCTTAGATGTTTAACTTACAACATCACTGCTAGGTATAGTTAGAATGTTCTACGCGCATTCTAGAGCATCACTTACGCGCCTCTATGAGAACCGAGTTGTTGTTTGGAACTTTTAAATAAGCTAAAAAGATTGTAAGCTTATTTTTATTTATTGTACAAAGTAATAGTTTTCACTTACTTTTGTAACTAACTCATTTTGTCAACTTATGAGACGAAAAGTTCAATAAAGTATGTGAAATTTATTTTGTATTATTATACGCCTCATCTCAAAAGAAAGGAAATACCTTCACCTAACAAACAGAAATATACTTACGGAATATTTCCTCGTCACGTAGTTGAAGAACGAATGTTGGAAAAATTAAAACCAAGATTTTAGACAAAATATTGTTAACATTGAAAAACAGGCAAACAATCACAGAAACATTATGCGATGTTAAAGAAAGTTTTTATAACTAATATACATATTTATTGAGTATATGAAAAAGCGAAGTAGGTACGACACATACTTCAAATGTAGATATTATTTTGGTTTACGCTTTTACGAGAGACGAATTCCATCAGATCCGGCGCACTCGCCATTACTTAACTTCTGCAGAGCTGGAAAAAAGAAAATAACACTAAGTCATAAATATTAAGTATGCAGTGTATTTTATTTTAACGATTTATTAAATTCAAACAAATAAGTAAAGCCAAGCTACTTATTTGTTTAATTATTTATTTCTTTTGCTGGTCCTAGATTTAATTCCTCAATCTGTGGCATAACAGTCAACGTTTAGGTACTAAGAGTTTACAGTCAAAGTCCAAAGGCTAAAAAATAAATTGGTCAATCATAGGAGTATCAGAAATTGGAATCTTGCCAGACCTGCAGGGCGATTCAGAACACTTCGATTCGGTTTCGGTTTCGACAACTACCCTGTCGATACAGTTATTCTGAATTAAAAATACATCTTATCGTACGTTAAGTAATTCAGAACACTTCGATAACGTAACTATCGATCGATTCGGTAAGTTATCGTACGATAAGATGTATTTTCAATTCAGAATAACCGTATCGACAGGGTAGTTGTCGAAACCGGAACCGAATCGAAGTGTTCTGAATCGCCCTGCAGGAGGATTGAAAAGTCCACTCCTAAACCTCCTATGGAACTCCTCATTGTTTTTTCTACTACCTATGCTTGTTGTAGAAAAGTAGGTACTTGTTAATATTGCTTTGCAGAATTTTTATTTAGAATTTAGACTTTCTGAAAGCAAAGCTACTAAGTACTTACTACATCCTACTAGGTATTTTACAACTTAAAATTTTGGATTATGTGCTGTGTAACAAACACTGGAATAAGTCGACTACCTACCTACCTAGTAAGTAGGTAGATTACCTACTTAAAACGCAAATTCAGCAGACCTTAGTCGTTAGTGATGATAAAATCTTTGTAGTTTTTGTGTGGGAAAAATCTTAAAACCACAACAATAACTGTGACAATGTGTAAAAGTGCACTGTATGAGCGTTTTCAAGGTTTTGTTGGTTGTAAATACGGACCATAAGTTATGTATATACTCACGGGTAAGTACCTACCATTACTTTATGTATCAAAATAAACAACAAGCCTTCATACAAGCAGGTAATAATATTGTAGGATGATGAAATCAGCGCAAACACAATGAGTCACAGGCTGGCGGCGGCTGTGCGCGGGTGCACGCAACAAAAGCTTCGCTCTGGATTCACGCTTACGTCACGTCACACTCCGACAAACTCAGATTGATACATACACGTTACCATTGTTTGCCGTGTATAGGGAAATCACATAATTACAAAACAGTGACATTGGATGAATGTATGAATAATATACCTGCTCATATACAGGCTACATTGTATATTTCATTAGTGGCGCAAATCTTTCAGGAATGAATACGAATTCATACGAATTAAGCAAATTTGAATACGAACTGAATCAAAGAAAATGTTTATTTATCCTTCGATTCAAAAATCAATTCTAGTGAAATCAAACAAACGTGGCTTCGGATCGTAACAAATGATTAGGCTAATTACTAGCACTAGCATTTGCCAAGAATCAGCAAATTCTGCTCCTAAAAACTCTAATGATATTTCTCATGCGAGTGTATACGAGTGCAGTTGCACACGTATACACTCGTAAGTAAAAGTAAAGGGCGTACATAGTTATGTACGCCCTTTACTTTCGCTCCTGCCTCAAGAATCAAGATTCGTGCCGCTTACGATATTAACCAGTGGTAAAGAACAAACTTACTCTCTTTATGCTCGCAGTTGTAGTTGTTCATGACACACTCGTTGCCGAAGGACTTGGGCTTCTCGCCGGTCCGGCCCGCGCAGACGGGGGCCAGCTTGACGGAGGAGCAGTCGTGCAGGCAGGCCTTCTTGCGTGCGGCCTCCGCCTTCAGCTGCTTGAGGTCGGGCTTGTCGGGCCGGCACGACACGGCTACCACCATCACGACTGAAAGTTATGGAATTTGCATATATTAGTAACTAGCCGACCCCCGCGACTTCGTCCGCCTGGATATAGGTTTTATATAGGATCGGATTGGATCCCATAATCTTTTTTTGTACCTAAACTAAATGTAGCCTAAGTGACTCCTTATAACATCACCTATCTGCCATTGAAAGTTCCATCAAAATTGATCCAGCCGTTTCGGTAATTAGCTGGAACAAATAGACAGATCGACAAACATAAATTTAAACGCACACCAGTTTAAAATAAGCCGTACGTTCAAAGATCCGGGCCCCAAGTTATTTGAACCCAATACTGAGGGTTGTAATGTCTGTCATTTCCAAACTAAAAAACCTATGACCTTGAAATATTTACGGGACAATATATAAAATACTACCTTTCTAACAAAAAAAAGAATAAGTGAAATCGAACAACGCGTTAATGAATTACAGCTAAATACACGTTTTAACTTTCATCCCCTCTCCAAAGGGAACCGTGCTGAATTTCGGGATAAAAAGTACCCTATGTCCTACCTCGGAGTATAAACTCAAATCGTACCAAGTTTCATTTGAATCCATTCAGTAGTTTCGGTGTGATGCGCGGCCAAGATACGGACAGACAGACAGACAGACAAACAGACAGACAGACAGACAGACAGACAAAAATGAAACAAATTGCAGTTTTGGCTTCAGGATCGATTATAGAATGCCCTCCAATAAAAATTTTCAAAATATCTTCAATGTACAGAATTGGATCTGTTACAGTTTTATTATATTATAGACTAGATGATGCCCACGGCTTCGCCCGTGTGGATTTAGGTTTTTAAAAATCCCATGGGAACTTTTGATTTTCCAGAACAAAAAGTAGCTTATCTGTAGAAACCCGTCCCCAAAACGGAAAAGTCCTGTGGGATCCCCACGATTTCGGAATACAATTCCTTACAGCATCAGGGTTGAGGAGTTGGATATGTACCTACTCGAGTTCATTCAACGATAAAGTCTTTAATTGGTACCACCAATATCAATTTAAATAACCGAAAGTTTCTAAAACCCATTAGTTTTGGGGATTAGGTCCCCTACAGCATCAGGATTGAGGAGTTGGAATCCAAATTTTTTACAGAACAGGGTCGCATTGTTTCTCTATCGATTAAAAAAAAAATTACGCAAATCGGTTCAGTAATCTCGGAGATATCGGTGTACATAGGTAGAAAAACACAACTTCTCCTTTTTTGAAAGTCGGTTAAAAAAGTAGCCTATGTTACTCCCTGGTTAATTCTCTACTTGTATGTGAAGGTCCCGTCAAAATCGGTTCAGCCGTTCCGAAGATTAGCCCGTTCAAACAGACAGACAGACAGACAGACAGACAGACAGACAGACAGACAGACAGACAGACAGACAAAAATTTTAAAAACGTGTGATTTGGTTATGGTAGCGTTCAAATAACCATATGAGCTTAATATGAGGTAGTTATTTCGATATTACAGACAGACACTTCAATTTTATTTATTAGTATAGATAGAAGAAGAGCCGGCTATAGATTTTGTTTATATTGTCTATACCCTACATAATATCTTGTTACACATGTCCATATAATATCTCATCTGATCTTAATCTTAATATATGTATGTACTTAATCTGTGCAATGTACAATGTACATGCGTTTGTTTCTCTACTCCTCCTAAACGGCTGGATTTGGATGAAATGTAGGTATGTAGGTATATTCCAATTTCCAATGGGTCCCTGGATGGTTTAAAAATTCAATTGGACCCGGTAGGTTGCGCTGCTGTAGAACAATTCTTCTATACGTGTGTTTGTCAACTCCTCTTAAACGATTGGACTGATTTGGATGAAATTTAGTGTGTATACTTCAATGAGTTCCTGGATGGTTTGAAAACACAGTTGGACCTGGTAGATTGCGCTGATGTCGGTAAGTCGCCGGGTAGGACGACGTCTACCGGGTCCACTAGTAGGGTTTTCTTACCTGTTATCGTCCATTTAGTGGAGTTACTGAGTTTGAGAGGGTGAAAATATATGTTCTATAAAAAAAATTAAACAAAAACTTGTTAAAATATACTTCTAGTATAGTCTATTTTCATTGCATGCTAGTATTTTTTTAGTCAGATAACTAGTTTTTTTTTTATTCTAATAAAAAGCTCAAAATGCCGATTTCACCGGTTATCGTCCACTAAATCTAGTTATCGTCCACCCTTGTACCTGTTATCCGTCCACTGATTTTTATGAGAAATTTACTATGAAAAAGTATGCATGTAATGAGTAAGTAATTGAATATGTAATATTAACACCACTTTAATATGTATTTAATATCTATACCAATTAAAATTAACTTCCTGTCGGTCTTTACGAAATATATGGGTTTTTATTAGTGAACTTATGTTTACTTATACATTATTAAAAAGCTACATAACCGTTTATAAAAAAATTGTTTTCTGTTTTTTGTCTATTCGTAATATGTACTTACTTTTCAAAACAGCTGAACCTATTTTGACAGAACTTTCACAGGGTGATAAAGAACTTTATACAAAGTGATGTGGTCTTTCTACGCATACGCAATAGCGGTCAACTGCTTGTTTTAAAATAAAACAGATAAAAACCTATTACCTTGTTAACGCGGTTTATAGAGTCTACAATATGACATAATATCTTTACCAACTTTGCGCCTATCTATCTTGCATTGTCTTTTACCACATCGCACTTACATTATATAAAAGTAGGTACATATAATTTGGCAGCCTCCCTGGCATGGCGCAGGGGTAAGTCTTATTAGTGGAAGGTCCTGTACTTGATTCTCGGCAGACCAATTTGGTAAATTCAATTTAATAATTTCAAAATTGTCTCTAGTCTAGTATGCCTTACTTCCATGTCATTTAGCGTTTAAGGGTACGGATTTTGCTGTACCTCTTTCAGGATATCTCGCATCCATCTAAGACTGCATCGTCACTTAACATCAGATGAGATCGCAGTCAAGGACTAACTTGTAGATGAATAAAAAATAAATTATAGATATGAGTAATAATCAAAATTCGCCTAAATAATAACATAATATTAAAAAATATATGTTTTTCATACAGTTTAAAATATAGGTGGACGGATAACCGGTACACTTCAGATTCTCTATTTTAAATTTCGTCCAAAAATTATAATGATCGACAATACTATCTTAACTTATAAATATATCAAAGTTCCAAGGAGAAACACATAAAATATAAGGTAATTCTTTTGTCAAACAAGTTTAATTATTTATATTTTTACTAAATCTATTTATTTTCAAATAATAGCTTGGTGGTCGAAACTTAGAATATTTATTCAGTGCAAATTTAGATATCGTCCACGCGTGATTTTGAAGACCCATAGTTTTATATACAATGAGAAAAAAGTGGACGAAGACTAGTCACTAACTAGTGTATGTGTATAGGATTCGAATTAATAAACTTAATTCCAATTTTGTGCACACCTCGACTGATAGCAAGACTACCTAAAATTAAGACGCTAAACCTGTGTTTGACCGCCCGGACGATAACAGGTTTTCTTAACAAAATAGTTAACTAGTTGTCGTCCACCCCTTTTATTTGTATTCTAATGTAATCAAAAGTAAAAAAACACGTTCACAGTATTTTATGAAACATAAGTAAGTGCTACAAAGAAGAATCAAACTAAATCTTATAGTAAAATGATTAGTAACTTCCCGTGATAGTTGAAGCATGCCACTAATTTTTTTGCTCCACACGGCTCATTTTCATTCCTTAATTGCATACTCAAAATTCGATCGCTTTGTTTTCAAAGAAACTTAAGTAAAATAGACTTTTTTCTTTCTCTGTGTCTTGATAAGACATTCAAGTTGGCATAGAGATGCATTATTTTTATGTAAGTCTTATAATGTTTCTATTTTTAAGCGTTTCTTAAGAGTGATCCGCTCGGTGGACGATAACAGGTGCGTGTCCGGAAACCGGTGTTCCTACCCTACCTATTTATATTACTATACCAACCTTATTAGTACCTATTTATATACTTACCTGTACCTACATTTATAAAAAATCGCTAGGTTTTTTGATGACCCCTCCGGCGCACTAGTGGTCTAGTGGAAGTGTGTGGGACAAGATGTGATAATCCAGCAGGTATACCTACCTAAACGATTCAGCTTACCAAGTCAATCAGAATTATGTTCAGAAGTATTTTTAAATAAATATTAATTTACTAAGCAAACTATTTTAGGAATAATCCATATTTATAACAGTATTAGTAAAACCGCTAAGGAACGGTGCACCTTTATACCTTCCTGAACATTCATCTTCCCACATAAAGTAAAAAAAACCGGCCAAGTGCGTGGCGGGCCACGCGCAGTGTAGGGTTCCGTAGTCACAATCCTCGAAAAACAGATATAACTCCTTAACCTCTGAACCCTACTTAGCCGTAATAGTTTTCCTTTAAAATTGATTATATACCCTACTGCTGTGAATTTTTTCAAGTTCCTATATACTGCCATTTGGCTGATAGAGGGGGGGGGGACACTTGACTCTAATAAAAATTTGCAGTTTAAAACATCATATTTTACAAACGGATCTAGAAATCGAAAAATGATGTTCCCACACCCACAGTATTTTTAAAAGACCTATTCAACGATACCCCACACTATGGGGTAGACGAGAAAAAAATATTCATCACCACTTTACATGTAGGGGAGCTACCCTAAAAAAAAATATTTATCAAAATTTTATTTCACCACTTTGTCGGCGTGATTAATATTTATACTCATGCCAAATTACGGATTTCTAGCACTAATAGTCTCTGAGATTAACCGAGGACGGACAGATGGACAGACGGACAGACGGACAGACGGACGGACATGGCGAAACTATAAGGGTTCCTTGTTTACTACGGAACCCTAAAAACGCATAAAGTAACGCATAAAGCAGCCAAGACATTTATGCGTAGTTGCGCTTATGCGTCTTTGACCGTAACAAGGACCATTACGGTCATAAAATGTTTATCAGATAAACGCAGGAAGAAACACCATTTCAGTCTGCCGAGTAATTTAAATTACCTAGAACTTGTTATGAAGTCATGACTAAATGAGGTCTTATGAAGTTATGACATTTTGACTACGATCTGACCTAATGGTAGGTTATTGTACGGTTGTACCACCTTCGTACCTATGTATGTGATAACTGATAGTAGAATAATGTAGGAAATAGGAATTGTATAATACACGCAAAAGGAAGAACAGTTATTTAGAAAAATACCTAACAGCTTCGTACCGGAACGCTTTAGTTGCTTAGCGTGCTTAGCATCTATGAAACTGAGTGCTTAGTCTCAGTTTGGAGCGCTCCAAAACTTTATAGTATATACATATATTATGTATACCTACTATTGATCGAATCACAATGACTTCAGAGTAAAATGGACCTAAAATAAGAGTCTTTGAGTTCATTTTGCTCTGAAGTCATTTGTGATACGATAAATAGTATACTTATAGTATACTTTTAGTTTTGGAGCACTTCAAACTGAGACTAAGCACAGCGGGTTTTCGAAGGTTGCAGGCTGAACTCTACGACCTACGTAGGTAATACCGACTAATTAGAATGCGTACCTACTGTAGTATGCGTACCTACTATAGTATGGTTCGCAATATAAATATTTAGACGTCAAAACATATACGTAAGCATAAGTCTTGCAATTTTGGCAATAGATCGAAGCGCTAGGGGAGACCAGCTGGGTTATTCTGTAACTTAGTTAGCAACTGAAAATAGTTGCCAACGAATTAGTTTGATATACATTGCTGCTTTACTGTGGGAGATATAAAGTGTTTTCATAATTTTACACAGTAAAGCAGCAATGTATATCGAACAAATCGTTGGCAACTATTTTCAGTTGCTAACTAAGTTACAGAATAACCCCCCAGGTATAAAAGTAACACGGCATGAACGTAACATATAAATAAGTAAGTTTTTGTTAAAGTTTTTGAATCATAAGTTTTTGAATCAGCTATGTTGGCTGCACTGATGGCTCTTTCACCAAAATGTGCCATTTTGAACCCCCCTTCTAACCAAAGTCACGCTCACGGTGCTGTGTCGACGGTTGATGAAGTAACGAGTCGGTGCCGCAAATATACCCCCAAAATAAGTTTTGACCATTTTTTTCAACTGTGTTTATTTTTGATATGGTAGCTTGCATGTCAAGTTTCAGTAAAATAGCATAAGTATTCATCTTTCTACTGTGACATTCGAAACGGTATCTTTCTGACGGATTTTAAAGTTATAGCCTTGTGTTTGCCATATTCGGGATTTTTTTTTAAGTAGGGATGAAAGTAACAAATTGTTACTTTTTGTTTTTACTTGTTTGTTACAATGTTATTTCAAAATGTGTGTTACTTTGTAGGTAGATACAATGGTAGGCACGGTAGATCTAGACTTGGTAGACAGTAGACACCCATAATATACCTAGGTAAATATTTTAGGGTGTCTACTGTCTACCAAGTTTAAGTTGAACAAGTATAAATTAAAAATTTAAAAACCCCCGATATTTGCCATTTTGTAGTGGGCAGTGGCGGTTTGCATAATCCTGTTCTACTAGTCAAGCCCTTTCATTTGATACTCATATATACTGAGGCAGTTGTGATAAAATATGTGATCCGCCATTTTGTGGCGGCGGCCATCTTGGACCGATTTTCGTCAAACATAGCTAGTAACACTGGCGACTAATTCACCTTACAAAACAAAAAAAACCGCATTCAAATCGGTTCACCCGTTTGAGCGCTACGGGGGAACAGACGGACACACACACACAGACACGTCAAACGTAGGTATAACACTCCGTCGTTTTTGCGTAAAAAAAAAAAAACTTGTGCTTACCCAAAACAATCAGTGTCGCTCTCATTGTTATCTTCACGAATGCACAGGTCGCTGGATCAACGCCAACTGGTCACGCAGCAAGCCTGTTACTCTTTATACCTTGTGTCAGTGGGCTCTACTACATGCGAACACAGGCTCCGAGCTAATGCAATCGTCTACATTGTTTATGATACATTTCCGATTTCAGTACAGTGCATGACTGTCGCAGGTGTCATAGTCAGCAATGAAAATCTACAATTAAATTAATCTACGAATTAATCTCGAATTTTTATCTGAGGTCAGATGCTGGTGTCGAGATGTACTGGAATTATTATTAATCTGTTTGCGAGGTCTACGTACCTATCTAATATAAATAAAATATTATACCAACACAAATCTAGACGTGTTATTTTTTTCGATAACGGTTAGTCACGCCATAAAATTTTATTGTTGCTGAGCGTGTCATCGATAAAGCTCAACTTAGTTTGGCTCAGAGGTGGACACAGCCCACTCTGTGGTGTCTATCGGCTATTCATTAAAATATAGTAATCTTTGCTTTTCGGTTCTATCTTCTGTACCTACAGAAAGAATACTTAATAGTACAGGTACAGAAGGCTCACTCAACACAGACCCTACATTAGTAGCTACATAGCTGTAGTTACTTTAGACATAATTAGTTATGTTATTTTGTATTGTCATGGCAATCGTTTTTTTGTGAAGAAGTGCATTGGGTAGGTACGGTTGTGACAAAAGTAAAATTTTTATTTTTGTTTTAGATGTACAGGAAACGTCTGAGAAAGACCAAAATTTGAATAAAAAGCGACATAGGTACCTACCTATATTGTATTCACCTACAAAGCAGGTGCTTTGTGGGTCCAAGCGGCTACCTAACGAAGTAACGATGATATCAATCGGGTCAACCTAATCTGCAGTCTAGTTGATGTTGATATTATTACGACTGCCAAGTCCCAACTCCCAAGTCCTAGTCCATTGTCAATGATTACGTCAATGTCAAGTGATCGTTTACCAAGAGAATTGAAGCAATTGTTGCTTGTACTAAACACTGGCACTAAACACATGTAGGTACTAAACACCTGCACTAAACACTTGTACTACACACAAGCATTAAATACTGGTACTAAACACGTCCACTTGCATTAAACACGTGCACTAAACACCTGCACTAAACACTTGGACTAAACATTTGCACTAAACACTGGTACTAAGCACTGTAACTCAACAGTTGTTAACCGACCCTTCGCCTTCGCACGGTTAGTAATTACCACAGGTACCTAATTACTAATTATCCGCTACTATGTACTTACATCCACAGACCAATAAATCTCAATAAAATTAAAGATCTCAACATAGGTACATTGATAAATCTCAAAGGGCTACGTTCAAATGAGCAGCGTTTTCGATAAAAGCTTCCGGGCTCCGGCGCTTTTTTCCGATTTTTTCAACCAATTTCCAGAAAACCACAACTTTAATAAAATATTATGTAGTGAATAGCTTGTTTTCCTGTAACCACCACCACTACATCCTTTTAACATCCCACTGCTGGGCACAGGCCTCCTCTCTCATAGGACAGAGGGATTTAGAGCTTAGTCCCGCCACGCTGCTCCAATGCGGGTTGGCGGGCTTTAACGACTATTGTCACATAGCATAATACTTACACACACACACACATCACATAGGTAGTGATAGTAATAATAACCGGAACCGACTGTGTAGCGTGCTCTCCGAGCCACGTGGGTGAAACACCCGAATTTCTTGACAGAAATACTCAATACCTGACATGGAATTCTTTGACCTAACAATTATTTGCCCAAACCGGGAATTGAACCCGAGACCTTGTAATCTGCAGTCGAATAATAATATGCTAACCACAGTGTACATTGAACTATAGGGTTTAGAGTTGTATCAGCGCCATCTAGCGATATACGACAACGCAAAACCCAAAAAAAGTCGTGCTCCCTGGATAATTTAATTTACTCCCAAAGTAATTTTCAAAATCACTACATAGTATAAAACAAAGTCTCTTTCTCCGTCCCTATATCCCTTTGTACGCTTAAATCTTTAAAACTACGCAACGGATTTTGATGCGGTTTTTTTTAATAGATAGAATGATTCAAGAGGAAGGTTTATATGTATAATAACATCCATTAAATAGTGGAGAAATACTGTTATTTTTGAGGTTTCTAATGTGATGTCGTAAATAATTACATTTTTTCCGCTTACATTGCAAACGCAGCCTGAACCCTACGAGATTTATCAAAATAATGTACTAAGTATTGTACACATTGAAAAGGTCTACAGAAAACTCCGCGATGGTATATGTCTATCTCTTATGGATATCCCACAATAACATTTTTTTGTCATTTACTTTTTACGACAAATAATGGCTAATTTTCGAAGCGATTTCAACCAATACAGCATTAATCCTTATCTAATTAAATACCTTAAATACATTGTTGATTTAATATAAATCCATATGGCCTTTTACAGCATATGATTTAAATGAATACTTTCGAAGATATTACAGATTTAAAAATTGCGGCGGCGCGGGCGGGAGCGTGCCTATGAGCGCGTCGGTGGCCGCGGTTCTCCAAGCCCAGTGTCGATAATTTTTGAAACCAAAAAAAATCACATTACGTAGGATGAAACCCATTGGAAAAGGAGGAGAATATTATAAAAATACAAGGAAAAATAATTTACGGGCGATCTGAGCTCGGGAAAAAAGGGGGGGAGTTTTAAGGGTAAAAAACGGTTTATCTCGATTTCCGGCAAAACTAGAAGTCCTATGGAAAAAAATCAAATGGCAAAGTTGTAGGTAATAAAAAGATCTACAACTTTTATATTTACACTTTTTCACATAACCTCAAAATTTATGTGAAAAGTTCAAAAAACCAAGTTTTTGGTTTTTTATTTTTAACTTTTAAAATAAATATTTTTTTTTTCACGGAATCTGGTGAAAACTTACCTTTTTATGTCCCAAATACACTGTAATTTATTTGATTTAAAATATTTAGTTTTTCTCCTTATTTTTGACTTAATATCGACTTAATTCTGACAGCTGTCATTGTCATTTACAGATGAGTTATTTATATGGAGAACAGGGTTAACCACATCTACGAAGTACGATTTTACCCCAAACTACTTTAATTCCCTGTCAACATATAAAGCTCTAAGCCGCTTAATAATATTAATAGTTTCGCCCTAAAATAGAAATTGCTAAGAGTGGAAACTAGAAATTGCACACTAACAGCAATAGAAAACAAAAGAAGCACATTGAAAAAATTTATTGAAAAATGGAAGTCGAATGACATTATCACCATGAAGTGTCTGTCAGGCATTTGTCATAATATCTACATGCAGCAGTTGATTTTTATTTGCATAAGTTTTGTTTTTTTATCTTTTTTGTGGAAATTGTTTTATCTCTGGTAACATTATGAAACGTCAGAATTCCACGGAATTAGTAATTCGGGTATAAGGTGAGATATAGTAAGTTCATTGTGGAAAATATCGTAAAAAGTCAAGCCGCCTGGGAGCTTTCATCGAAAACGCTGCCTAATCCCTGAGCGGGTAGTAGGTACCTACGCATAATATGCTCTACTACCCGTGCGAAGCCGGGGCGGGTCGCTAGTTAGTGATATAAGTATGTTTTCCTGTAAACGTACTGTAAATCATTATTGACAGCGACATCTAGCATCAAGTAGCGAAAGCTCTTAGTCACTGACATAAACTACCATGCCAGATTGTAGAAGGATGGTCCGAACATATGCTGTATTACTTTAATACTTTCCTTATGACGACTCCATTGAACAAATGTAGATGGCGCTGAACACAAAAAGCACTGCGCATGAGATAGCCAGTGGGGGGTGTTACACCAGTGTTACACTATCAGTATTATCACGCGATCCGCGATCCAATTATTGATGGTTTGGCCGCTTTTTTGCGTCAATACTGATGGATTTCCGGATGGTTTTGAAATCCGCGATCCGTGGATCGTGATACGGTATTGATAGTGTGACAGGCCCCAGTGACGCCAGAAAAAAATTGCTTAGGAGCCCGTCTCGATGAGATGAGATCAAAGCTTATTTTAAGCTATAGCTTATATTTGCTTCGTACTATTTACACTTCCAAATTTTCTTATTTACTAACTTCAATATTTTGGTTAGGCTAGCACACATCAATGGCTAGTAATTTTTTAACCGATTGCGTTGCGCAACGCAAAGCGGTTGTATAGGAATGTAGATAGCTACAAAGAGGATAGCTACTTATTAGACCTACCTACACATTACTGCATTATCTTTTATGGTATCTTCTCAATCGGTTTTAACTTTTAATTTCGTGTGATAAGACTTCTTTATTTAGATTTTTTTCATAAGCATTTACCCGTATGAAACAATAAAACAGCTGGTAATATAAACATCTTTTTTATTCCAACTTATAACCATACATAATATACACAGTACAAAAAAACTTGTTTCGCCTAGTTCAGCAATAAAGACAAAAGAAAATTGTCACGTTTCGTTTTACTATTAACTTCGTAACATACCAACCAAATTGAGAAATCTAATGTAGGATAAACTTATCTACACGCCGTGTTTTAATGTACAATGCTTCGAGCGAATACGGTTTTTCTTCAATACATTAACTTAAAAGTATAGACTTCTTACATGTACTCGATGGAATTCGAATTAAAAATTTACACATTACATACATACCTATCACTATAACTACAATTAAGCCGTTAGGATAACCAAGAGTTTATTTGTATTTCGAATAAGGAACATAAAACATATCCACTTCTCGACGATATCACCATAATCAGACTAATTACATTGCACATTCTCCGACCGCCGTCGGACCGAATCGCGGCTCCAGTTTCGGCGCACTCACACGCGACGCGGCGCCGCGCTCTCGCGACCGCCCGCGACACGACGCGGCGCCGCGCTCTCGCGACCGCCCGCGACACGACGCGGCGCCGCGCTCTCGCGACCGCCCGCGACACGACGCGGCGCCGCGCTCTCGCGACCGCCCGCGACACGACGCGGCGCCGCGCTCTCGCGACCGCCCGCGACACGACGCGGCGCCGCGCTCTCGCGACCACCCGCGACAGGGCGCCGCGCACGGCACACGGCGCACGGCGCACGACACTCGCCCACTCTCACTTAAATGCGGAACTTAGCAAATAATGTTAGGTTCGAATTGAGATCAGTTGCGGAGGGGAAGGCCTCGCAGGCGCGCTCGCCGCTCACTTGCACTCGGCGTCGGCGAGCGCCTCCTCGAGGCAGCAGAGCGAGTCCTTGACCGCGTGGTACACGATGTTCTTGATCTGCAGCTTGTCCTCCTTGTTGGCGTGCTGGCGCGACAGGCGGCGGAACTGCTGCGCCAGCTCGAAGCAGCGCGACACGTTCTCCGGCGAGACGAAGTCCTCGGCCACCTTGATGCAGTCGAGCAGGTTGCGCACCTGGTGCGGCGCGCCCGCCGGCACGAACACGGCGTCGCCCGCGCACTGCAGCACGGCGTAGCCCTCCACGCCGTACTCGCGGTACAGGCGCTCGCGCAGCGCCGCGTCCAGGTACCACGTCTGGTCGTGCACGGGGTCGTGCTGCGCGCGCGGGCGCGCGCCGCGCTCCAGCTCGGCGCGCACGAGCAGGTCGCGGATCTTGTCGGCGTCGCGCGCCGCGTAGATGTGCCAGAGCGCGGCGGGCGGGCGCAGGCGCGCGCGGCGCCGCGACAGCACGTCCACGCCCGCGTCCTCGGCGGCGCGCTGCGCCTCGCGCGCGCGCTCGGGCGCGTCGGCGGGCGCGCTGGCGTGCACGAGCACGTTGACGGCGTCGCTCACGTCCAGGTGCAGGTTGGTGGTGCCGCCGGCGCCGCCGTACGCCGTGTACATCTTGGGCCCCAGGTCGGGCCGCACGAAGCAGTCGGGCAGGCGCGCCGCCAGGTTGAGGCGGCCGTGGCGCGCCGTGTACTCGGCCAGCGGCAGCGCGCGCAGCAGGTCGTCGAAGCGCGCGGGCAGCAGCTCGGCGAAGTCCTCGCCGGGCGGCCAGTCCTTCAGCTTGAGCACCATGGGCGCGCCGCGCTCGTCGCGCAGGCGCTTGGCGGCCAGCTCGAACCCGTCCCAGAACTTGCGCGCTGGCTGGTTGGGCACCACGAGCCCCGACGCGCAGTTCACGATGTCCACGCGCGTGTCGCCGAAGTCGCGCGAGAAGCTCTGCGGCGACCACAACTGCGCGTCCAGCAGCGCCGACACGTCCGACACCAGCACCGGCTGCCCGCGCTTCCACTGGTCCTGAACCGACACAAACACACACATACAATATCCGTCACACTAGTTTCAATTATTTAGAATATTACATTGTTTATATCCGATGAAAAAAGGGAGAGGTTCAATATTTTTATGTATACCAAGCGTAACTTTTTACAAGTAGGCAGATTTTGACAAAAAAGGAACTAAAAAGCGAAAAAAAAGAAACTATAAAATTAACCTTTTTAATTTTAATTTTTCGTCAGTTGAATTGTTGAATGTTTGTATACAATACACAAAAGTCAAAACAGCTTACGCAATTTATGTTTGGAAAAAATTGGTAAAAACATACCTGGAAGGGTTTATAGTTGCCGGGGTTCATGGGGTCGGTGAGGTGCAGCAGCCTGCCGTCGCACAGCCACGCGTGCGGCACGTCGGGGTACAGCAGCTTGGACTCGGTGAGCGTCATGATGCGCACGGGCAGCTGCTCGCGGCCGCGCGCGCTGCGCTCGTAGCGCCGCACGGCGGCCGACAGCGCGAACGGCTTGGCCTCCCCCTCCGCGCCCCCGTCGCCCGCCTCCTTCTCCTCGATGATGCTCGAGATCACGTCGTCCAGGATATCGCTCTTGTTCTTCTTCTGCTTCTTCTTGGGCTGCGCGTCGCCGCCCTCGGGCGCGGGCCGGATGAGCAGCTCGCGCAGCGTGGAGAAGTTGCCGCCCTCCTCCGAGTCGGAGGAGCTGGTGTCGGACTTGTCCTCCTTGGGCCCGGCGGCGGCGGCGGCGGCGGCGGCGGCGGGCAGGTCGGACAGCCAGCTGACGGCGGGCGCGCCCGTCTTGCCGTTCTCCGTCTTCACTGGGGACGAGCCGTTGGTCGGCGCGCTCTCTTCCTTCACTTCCTCCTTTTTGATATTCTGCGAATTAACGTATTTATTAATTATTATAGTTTCAATTAAACTGCACGTCTAAAATATTCAGTTTCACTCTAAAATGCACTCCAACCGGAATAGCCAAAATTTATGAGAACAGAAAACTTTTTGTCAGCCCTTGAATACGATCTCTAATCGGTTTCTACTCGTCTCTACACCATACCAACGCTAAATCGTTTCGCGGGACGTTTCTGCTGGATGGTAGCTAGCCACGGCCAAAGCCTTCCACCGTAGTCAGAACAGACCAAAAATCATTTATAAATAAGTAATATATTATAATAATTTCCGAACTGTCCCTGCCGGGAATCGAACCCGGGAGCTCCCGCTCGTAAGTCCACAGCGCTGACCAGCACGCCGGGGACGCGTGGTCACGCGAGCAGTAGGTACCTTCTGCAGCGCCCTCTGCAGCAGGAGTCGTGCGGCGGCGCGCACGGCGGCGGGCGGGTCGGCCGCGTGCCCGCACGCGCACGGCGGCAGCGCGAAGGCGGCGCGCACGCGGTGAGCACGCGCCGCCGCCGCCGCCAGCGCGCCGCCCGCCGCGATCTGCGTCAGCAGCAGGCGCCGCGCGGGGTGCGCTCCGCCCGACGTGCACGTCAGCCATCTACAACAACACAACAACCACCTCGATGTTAGTTCACGCTGATTCCAACTGGGTGTCCTACCGCCACGTTACCCTTCGCCCAAGGTGAGCGACAAATGCGACGCGATGCGATACGACTCCATACAAAATGATTAACTTATCTACGCGACAACATAGGCCACGTGAAGAATCAGCTACTGTTTGATATGTTCGCGTCGCGTCGCACAGCAGCTGATTCTATACATGGCCTACGGCGACGCGACGCGACGTTTTAGCGTAGATAAAGTTTATCGTTTTCTATGGAGTCGTATAACGTCGCATCGAGTCGCATTCGGGGGCGTGTGACCCGCGTCATGCGTGCTGCGATTATAAGTTCGAGGAGTGACGGCGTTGGAGAGAGGTGACAGAGCTCTTTTTAACAGATTAAAAAAAAATGGCTTTTAGGGTTCCGTACATAATTTTATGAACAACATAATATATTTTTGGTAAGAAATATTTAATTTCCGAGCTAGATATCGCAACAAACCGTGAAAGAAAACCCCAAAAAATGTTCGTTTATTTTGGTCACAGCTTACAAACTACTCTATGAATCGATGTTTTCAGTATTTGTTGTTTAAATACAGTATATGGTACATAATATACCGAAATTTCATATTCCTAACTGGTTTAGTTTTTGAGATAGCCCCCGTCACAAAAATGGTTTAAAACCGACAACTTTGATGGCCCCCCATTTCCTTATTTTTTAAGCAAACAATAAAAAAATATATTTTCGTACTCTACTTGATGAGCTCTAAACAATGATACCCCACAAGCTAGGGTAAGAAAAAAAATGTTTTTTCCGCCTCCTTTTTTATGTATGGGCATACATAAAAAAGGAGGCGTCAAATATTGAATTAAATTATATTTCAGGGGGGGGCCCTGAAATATAATTTAATTCAATATTTGATTTTGTGTCAAAATTCTACACCAAATACGGAATACCTCAATTTCAGGTTTGTAGCTCATTTCGTCTGCGAGCTAGAGACCTGTGACCGGCGGACGGACAGACAGACAGACGGACAGACAGCAGAGTGACATTAATAGGGCTCCGTTTTTATTTGGGTACGGAACCCTAAAAAGGAAGTTCTGTATTCGACCCGTATGGATAACGTATGTATGTTCGCGATTATTTCAAAAACTAATAAACCGATTTTGATGATTTTGTCACCATCGTATAGGTACATACTTTCAGGAAGGTTTTAGTATACATATAAGTAACACACCTTAATTATATCATTCTTTTGTACGAAGGGCCCAGGGAGACACTTCTCTTAACTATGAATTGTAGAACATAAAATAAAATGTAGAGAAACTCACCCAAAGGAATCTCTTTCACCGTTGGAAGCGGCGGTGGTTGAATTACTAGTTTCGCTGGGAGTGTTGCCCGATTCACCTGACGTCCGTGACTAGAAATAAACAAAACGAGCATTATTGACACAACTATTTTATACGTTACTAGCAGATGCCAGCGACTTCGTCCGCTTGGATTCTTATAAATCTCACTTGGGGGTGGAATTTCCAAAATTCCTGAAACACGTAATTCTTTATTTTTAACCGACAATACAAATACCGATTTTCATTGATATAACTTTAAAAATGACGGACTTTCATACAAAGTTTCATCCCATATTTCACCCACTTGGGGCTATTTTTTCCAAAATTTCTTAAACGAATAACGCTTTATTTTTAACCAAAAACCTAAATACCAATTTCCTTGGATATAACTTGAAAAATGACTTGAATGATGACTTTCATACAAACTTTTATCCCATATTTAACCCCTTTAGGGACGGAATTCGCAATAATCCTTTCTTAGTGTGCGCTTACGTTATAAAAGAAAGCTACTGTGAAAATTTCAAGTTTCTAGCTTCAGTGGTTTTGGCTGTGCGTTGATTGTCAGTCAGGACAAGCTACTTTATAATATTATTATAGATTATGCTATCTACAAATTAGCCCTGGAAGGTAATCACATCTGGTGTGAAGTGACGCAGTCTCAGATGGGAGCGGGCTAACGTAGAAGGGGCAGTTCGTACTCCTAATCAGCATCGTACCGGAGACGTAATCGCTTGTCGCTACGTCTTTATCGGTACGGTGATAACACTGATTACCAGCCATCGGTTGGTACCAGTTTCGGTTTTGGGTAGACGGCCTACTTAGAATATTGTATTATTGAAAATTCATCAACTTCAAATGCGATAAGTTATTTAATTTCAAATAAAATAAGTTTGTTTACAAAACAAGTTGAACAGCGTGGTCTCGCACACGTCGCACATCTCGCGCACGCCCTGCACCACGCGCTTCCACGCTATCGTCTTGTCTGTTGTATACTTGTTTAGTACCGGTAAAGCTTGTTACCTTATAACAATCGAGGCAGACGACGAAGCCGCACTTGCCGCACGTCCAGTGGAAGTTGAACAGCGTGGTCTCGCACACGTCGCACATCTCGCGCACGCCCTGCACCACGCGCTTCCACGCTATCGTCTTGTCTGTTGTATACTTGTTTAGTACCGGTAAAGCTTGTTACCTTATAACAATCGAGGCAGACGACGAAGCCGCACTTGCCGCAAGTCCAGTGGAAGTTGAACAGCGTGGTCTCGCACACGTCGCACATCTCGCGCACGCCCGCACCACGCGCTTCCACGCTATCGTCTTGTCTGTTGTATACTTGTTTAGTACCGGTAAAGCTTGTTACCTTATAACAATCGAGGCAGACGACGAAGCCGCACTTGCCGCACGTCCAGTGGAAGTTGAACAGCGTGGTCTCGCACACGTCGCACATCTCGCGCACGCCCTGCACCACGCGCTTCCACGCTATCGTCTTGTCTGTTGTATACTTGTTTAGTACCGGTAAAGCTTGTTACCTTATAACAATCGAGGCAGACGACGAAGCCGCACTTGCCGCACGTCCAGTGGAAGTTGAACAGCGTGGTCTCGCACACGTCGCACATCTCGCGCACGCCCTGCACCACGCGCTCCCACGCTATCGTCTTGTCTGTTGTATACTTGTTTAGTACCGGTAAAGCTTGTTACCTTATAACAATCGAGGCAGACGACGAAGCCGCACTTGCCGCACGTCCAGTGGAAGTTGAACAGCGTGGTCTCGCACACGTCGCACATCTCGCGCACGCCCTGCACCACGCGCTTCCACGCTATCGTCTTGTCTGTTGTATACTTGTTTAGTACCGGTAAAGCTTGTTACCTTATAACAATCGAGGCAGACGACGAAGCCGCACTTGCCGCACGTCCAGTGGAAGTTGAACAGCGTGGTCTCGCACACGTCGCACATCTCGCGCACGCCCTGCACCACGCGCTTCCACGCTATCGTCTTGTCTGTTGTATACTTGTTTAGTACCGGTAAAGCTTGTTACCTTATAACAATCGAGGCAGACGACGAAGCCGCACTTGCCGCACGTCCAGTGGAAGTTGAACAGCGTGGTCTCGCACACGTCGCACATCTCGCGCACGCCCTGCACCACGCGCTCCCACGCTATCGTCTTGTCTGTTGTATACTTGTTTAGTACCGGTAAAGCTTGTTACCTTATAACAATCGAGGCAGACGACGAAGCCGCACTTGCCGCACGTCCAGTGGAAGTTGAACAGCGTGGTCTCGCACACGTCGCACATCTCGCGCACGCCCTGCACCACGCGCTCCCACGCTATCGTCTTGTCTGTTGTATACTTGTTTAGTACCGGTAAAGCTTGTTACCTTATAACAATCGAGGCAGACGACGAAGCCGCACTTGCCGCACGTCCAGTGGAAGTTGAACAGCGTGGTCTCGCACACGTCGCACATCTCGCGCACGCCCTGCACCACGCGCTTCCACGCTATCGTCTTGTCTGTTGTATACTTGTTTAGTACCGGTAAAGCTTGTTACCTTATAACAATCGAGGCAGACGACGAAGCCGCACTTGCCGCACGTCCAGTGGAAGTTGAACAGCGTGGTCTCGCACACGTCGCACATCTAGCGCACGCCCTGCACCACGCGCTCCCACGCTATCGTCTTGTCTGTTGTATACTTGTTTAGTACCGGTAAAGCTTGTTACCTTATAACAATCTAGGCAGACGACGAAGCCGCACTTGCCGCACGTCCAGTGGAAGTTGAACAGCGTGGTCTCGCACACGTCGCACATCTCGCGCACGCCCTGCACCACGCGCTTCCACGCTATCGTCTTGTCTGTTGGCAAAACAACACTACGTTTACTTCTTGGACTTCTCCACTTGTGGGTCGAAACTCGCCGGTTAGTGGAAGGGTTAAATATTACTACCATAAAATAGTTTTGGGTTAAACAAGTAGCGTTTTTTTACCTTCGACCTTGAGCATGGTGATACGAATACAAACTTATGAAACTCACTTTTGTTTTTTGATTGTATAGGTTAACCTTAACGTTAATTTAACTTGAGCCGCCTGACGTGTAACTGACACTCGCATACAGTTGTTCAGAGTTTTGGATTAGTATTGTGAGGTTATGGCAACGTTGCAAGATATCTATGTATGTACGCTATTTTAATTCACAGAAGCGACGCGTTTACTACTAAAACGGTACGTGTTATGCACGTCTAGTACTTGTGGTAAAAGAGAAGTTATAGTTTTAATAAGTCAGTAAATGAAAAATAGATTAAACGCTTTTTAGTTGGTACTTTTAAACGCGATTCGTGCTTCGGCGATCATCCGTCTATATGAATCTAGCCTAGCGCCAGGGTCACTCAGCGGGCAATGGAGCTATGATCGGAGTATCCCCCAGGGATCAGAAATAAGGAGATCCACAGGAGCACCAGAGCGACCGACATAGCACATCAAATCGCGAAACTCTAGTGCCAATGAACGGGGCATAACTCGAAGAAACGACAGACGTCGGGGTCCCAAGGTATTCAAACGCCTTATCTATTCAGTTCAAACACCGACCGGCAATTGCAGAGTTGAAAGACCGTCCATTAGGAGGACGGACTATCTCAAGCTTGTCACTGGCATGAGTGGTAACCGCTAGATATAGGCGGCAAAAAATCATGTTCTGTGGCCATCGTTACAAAGAGACTAATAATATAAACAGACAGCAGTGGGCTTCTATCGGTTGAAAAGAATATTTCCAAGCCCACTTTTTATGCTTGTGTTTCAACGTTTTTTTTTTATTGTTAAAAATAGGTATTATTATTTATATTGTATTCCAACTGACTTATTTTACCAATAAATTGACTATGACTATACAATATGATCCATTTAACAAAAATGTTTCAATATATATTTAAATAAACTTTCATAGCAAGTCAGATTGTTTAATATTGTTATCAATGACTTTATTTATCTAAACTGCTATTTTATAATCAGTTAAATGTTATTATGACAATCAATGACTAGTAATTTTATTTTTCACCTACTTCATACAGGGTACTTTGAGCGTATTATTTGTTCATCTGGCGCCGGGCGTAGTACAGCTTACATTATACGTGTTTACACTGTACAGTACAACAGTGTAAACACTTACACAGTAGGTAGCGCACTTTACACAAGCCACCTCACTCAAGTGTGGAGAGCCACTCGTCACTCCACGGAATTCTCTTCTCTTTTGTAAGATATCGTAATGGTGAAAGGTTTGTGTGCAAACTTTAATTTCACTTTAGCGAGATAACTACAGATCGACTACAAAATAATATAAATTACAACGATGTTATTCCATTTGGTAGGTGCGAAAATATATCTTGATCGGCTACCTATTGCTATTATGAGAGATACATATACCTAGCAGGAATTGTTTGAGAAAAATAATTTATTTATTTGAATAACTAAACTAAGTGTTAATACATTAGAGGGGCCGAGTTCGATCCCCGGAATGCACCTCTAACTTTGCAGAGTTAAGTGCGTTTGAAGCAAGTATAAATTGAAAATTTAAAAAACCCCCGACATTCGCCATTTCGTGGCGGCGGCCATCTTGGATTTGCATAGTGCTAGTCTACTAGTCAAGCCCTTTCATTTGATACCCATATTAAGGGAGTTGTGAAAAAATATGTAATCCGCCATTTTGGATCGATTTTCATCAAACATCAAACATAGCTAACAACACTCTCGACTAATTCACCTTTCAAACAAAAAAAAAACCGCATTCAAATCGGTCCACCCGTTTGAGCGCCACAGGGGAACAGACAGACACACACACACACACACACACACACAGACACGTCAAACTTATAACACCCCGTCGTTTTTGCTTCGGGGGTTAAAAATTAAATATAACTTGTTTTAACGGTGAAGGAAAACACTGTGAGGAAAACCTGCATGTCTGAGAGTTGTCCATGTTTTCAAAGGCGTGTGAAGTGTACCAATGCGCACTTGGCCAGCGTGGTGGATACGGCCTAAACCCTTCTCATTCTGAGACGAGACCCGTGTCCTATAGTGGGCCGGCAATGATTTGATGATAATGATGATGGTGTGGCGTACCCTGGGAGAGGCCTACGTCCAGCAGTGGACGGAAATAGGCTAATGATGATGATGATGATGTTTGAAAGAACGATAAAAACTTCGATGTAGATGAAACGACAGAAAATATTTTTAATGAAAAATGAAAAATCAAGATCAATAAAGTCTAAGCTGAGTTTATTGATCTCGAATGGACTTTTGAGACTTTTGTTCAGTGGAAAATGGAAACCATGAAGCTTCGTTTTGTCAGCACGCTTTGTTTTGTTTGTAAAGAAAGAAAATTCCATGACGTCCATTCTGCCAGTAACTTAAATAGAGTTCTAATTCCAAATATCGTGATACAAAAGGCTTGAACGGACAAAACGCTCGACTTACAAGTATGTTCACAAAACGAATATTAGATGTTTTAATGTGTCGTAAACAAAGCACCTACCTACCTAAATATTTTTAGTAGCATCGTAAACAGGTCCTATTAGTTACCTACCTGCCTAATGTTCAAAGTAATTAGAAGATTAAAAATCATTGTGTTCATCCGTAACAGTTAAGTAATTTAGCTCATTAACTATTTCCAAATCTAAAACCCTATCTTTATTCTACAGCTGTTATCTAGTCAGTTATAATGACTGTAAATATCTATCGACAAAAGAACTATTCTTAGAAATTCTGTGAAAGTGTAAGGTTTATGGAATGTGTACAGCCAATAAAATTCTTAGAAGTAAAGCCAAGAGGTACAAATACATATTATAATAAGATATAATAAGATATAGATACGTCTTGTCAGGTGTCAGGTTTTCTGGTAAATGCGGTGGTATTGTCTTTTTACCATCGTTATTTCTTAGACATAACGGCAGACTGATACCTACTCTTTTGTTTGTGTTTTTCTATATTATTGTATGAGGAGCTGGCGAACAAAACGGCATAATTAGGTAGGGTACACTTCTGGCCAAATACTTTTTTTTTATCCCGTGGTTTTTGGCCTGCTGAACGAGAATTTCAACTTATTTCTATTGAAAACAGCCTAAGACTGCATTAAAATTACATCCAAAATTTGTTGGTTTTAAACAAGTTTTAGCAGCTTTGAATACGTTTTTTGCTCCTCCGGTAAAATTTTATTTTATGTAATTATGCCAGTTTGTTTGCCAGCTCCTCATATTATATAACGGATATAATATGAGGAGGCTTTTAATTTAATACACCTACTGTTGTTTTTAATACATACCTGATTAACCCCCGACGCAAAAACGACGGGGTGTTATAAGTTTGACGTGTCTGTGTGTGTGTGTGTGTATGTGTCTGTCTGTTTCCCTGTAGCGCTCAAACGGGTGAACCGATTTGAATGCGGTTTTTTTGTTTGAAAGGTGAATTAGTCGAGAGTGTTATTAGCTATGTACTTTGATGAAAATCGATCCAAGATGGCCGCCGCTACAAAATGGCGGAATACATATTTTATTACAACTCCCTCAATATGGGTATCAAATGAAAGGGCTCGACTAGTAGAATAGCACTATGTAAATCCAAGATGGCCGCCACCACAAAATGGCGAATGTCGGGGGTTTTTTAATTTTTTATTTATACTTGTGGTATGAACGCAAAAAACTGATGTTAAATGAGCCTAAGATGGAGCCAGTTTGCCTAAAAATTCCTTTTACATTATTCACTTTTAATTGTACACAATTTGTGCAATAGCCTTGAATAGTGAATACTGAATAAGAATTTACCTTGTTGTGGGAGATCGAAAAATTATAACCGGGTCGTCGATTTATTCTCTTTTCAGAAAGTATTAATTATATTCGCAAAAACGAAAAATTATTTTGCACTAACTGTTCCGTTGCAAATTGCAATGCCGCGTAAAGTATAGTTTAGGAACGCGTTGGGGACAAACAGAAACATTCATTTTTATATAGATTTTTGAGCCAGGAACCTTCGCGGGCGTACGCAGAAGAACCCACCAAAGTTTCATCATAATCTGATGAATAGTTTAAGAGTACATAGATGATAGAGGACATACAGACAAACATTAATTTTTATTTATACGTAGAAAATAAGAATCTATCTACCTTCGTTGAGATGGTGGGACTCCGCTTCTTTCTCTTGTTGTAACAATTCACAGAACTGGTCTCCGATCTCGCGCAAGAGGAAACAGCTCATCTCTATGTCTAACTGCGCCGCGCCCGCCGACGAGGACAGCCATAACTTCTTATCTTCCTGTTACAAAAATAAGTCCGTTTCAAAAAAAATTATATCATTATTTTGCTTTAACATTTTCTCGACTATAATAAAAACCTAATGTTTCTTTTTGTTCATTCGTGAACGTGCCACGCCAAAAACTACTGAAGCGTTTAATTAAGACGGGACTATCGACCTGTAAGGCTCTATTGTGGTGGAATTGTTGAAAATCCATTCTCAGTACGGATCTAAGTTACAGAGAAAACCTGCGTGCAAAATCTCAAGTGTCGAGAATTCGGCAGTTTGAGCGGTACCTTGATATGTCCGTCAGTAAGATTCACCGACTATAGAAAGCGTTTATAGAACGCAGTTAGTTTAGAGTACGTGACAAGAGCTGGTTCTTTTACTTGTGACAGTAAATAACTGCATAGAATCTATGGATATAAAATACTAGCTGATGCCAGCGACTTCGTCCGCTTGGATTCTTATAAATGTCACTTGGGGGTGGAATTCCCAAAATTCCTGAAACACGTAATTCTTTGTTTTTAACCGTCAATACAAATACCGATTTTCGTTGATATAACTCGAAAAATGACAGACTTTCATACAAACTTTCAACTCCCATTGAACCAACTTGGGAGTAGTTTTTCCAAAATTAGTAACTCTTTATTTTTAACCGAAAACCTAAATACCAATTTTCATGGCTATAACTTGAAAAATGACGGACTTTCATACAAACTTTCATCCCCTATTTAACCCTCTTAGGGATGGAATTCGCAATAATCCTTTCTTAGTGTGCGCCTACGTCATAAAAGGAAGCTACTGTGAAAATTTCAAGTTTCTAGCTTCAGTTGTTTAGGCTGTGCGTTGATGATCAGTCAGTCATTACAAGCTACTTTATATTATTAATAGATAGATAGATGCTATGGACTTAATAACGGATAAACTGCAGTTTTCTTATGAGTCCCATTTTATAGACTAAAGCGTGAATCTTTATTAAAGGTCATGGTAAAGGCTAAGGAAATTATAGAATAATACGTTTAAGGTGAAGATGGTAAGATCGGATAAATGAGGCTATAGATAATAGAGGAAGATATGAGAGGCTATATAGAAACTATAGATACGTTAGACGACGCCAAGAGGTCGATACAATTATTATTTATCTTTCATGAAATTCATAAAGCTCAACTGGGGCAAATAAGAAAAGTTATTGTAACAATATGATGTCGCAACAGAATCTCGAAAAAATAAGCAAAACCGCGCAAGAAATATTCATGTCTTGATATTATGTTCCTCTAACAAACTATTGTCGAATTAAACATCAGTACAGAATAAAACGCTCAATAAATTCTAAATTCTATTGTTATTCAACTATGACAAATATTATTGTCGGTTTTCACATCAGCTCTTATTGCGCGGCCGATTACCAACACAAAAGATATTTTGTTTCGATTATAATAATATGTGTTATGTAATACTGTAACGGAGAACTATTTCCAACTGTTATTCCGATATCAACATGTACCCTACCTACTTTAAAGTTAATATAAGTACGTTTTCGACAATATACGGAGTGAAATAATGAAAAGTTAACTGTAAAATAATAATAATAAACGAATAAGATAATCACCTCGTCAGCGTCCTTGTAAGGATCCGAAAATCCGGCTATAGCTAATTGTCTATTCTTGGCATACTTCAGTCTTCGAAAAGCGTAAAATCGGCAAAATATGTTCGGCATGTCCTTGTCGCGCTGCGCGGGCGACCAGCGGCACTCGCGGCACTTGGCCAGGCGCGGCGCCACCTCGAAGCACGGCCCGCTCTGCAGGAACGACTCGCAGGCGGGCCGCGCGCGCGCCGCCGACGGCGCGCGCGGCGCCGGCGGGG
The DNA here is from genome assembly GCA_920104075.1 of Melanargia galathea. Lineage (NCBI taxonomy): Eukaryota > Metazoa > Arthropoda > Insecta > Lepidoptera > Nymphalidae > Melanargia > Melanargia galathea. Next base: position 15,551,013 of record OV049870.1, on the reverse strand, counting down.
GCTCCTCGCGCCGCCGGCCGCCGCGCCCGCCGCCGCGCGCCCGCCGCCCGCGCGCGCGCCCGCCGCCGCGCTTGCCCGACGCGCTGCCGCTGCCGCTGCCGCTGCCGCCCGACTCCGAGTCCTTGTCGTCGCTCTCCTTGTCGCTCTCGCTGCCGCTCTCGGACGCCTTCTTCTTCTTGGGCTCGTCGCCGGCTTTCTTCACGGTCCCCTTTTTCCGCTTCGCCTTCGGCGGTTTCCGCTTCGGCGGCGACGTCGCCTCGCGCTCCGAGCTCGAGCTGTCCTCCTCGGGGTCGTCGAGGCGGCCGTTGACCTCCTTCGGTTTCCGCGGCTTGGACGTCTTCCGCGCCCCGCGCTGGATGGACTCGGCCGCGACGGGCACGACGATGTTCGAGCCGGAGTCGTCCGGCTCCGACACCCGCGTGATCGTCATCGGCAGCGTGATGCACGTGCCGCCGCCGCCCGAGCAGTCGCCCTCGCCGATCGGCGCCGTCTCGTGCCTCTGGAGCCACGCCTTCTTGCCGAGGTGCCGGACCGTCGGCGCCGAGCCGTCCCGGGGCCCGGGCGAGGAGGTCTTCGCCGGAGTGTCGGCGTCGGTGACGGCGGTCGCGGGCGGCGTGACGGGCGGCGCGGGCGGCGACGACGTCGCGGGCGGCGCCGTCATCGGCGGCGTGGACGCGACGGGCGGCGTCGACGCCGCGGGAGGAACGGGCGTGGCGGGCGCGGGGCTCGGTGCGGGGCTGGCCGCGGGGGTGACGCGCGGAGCGGGCGAAGCGCCGGCGGCCTTCTCGGGCGTTTCGACGCTGCCGTCCGCCGAGGGGACGCGCACGTCGCAGGGTGGACCGGGAGCTTGCGGCGCGGGCTCGGAGCCGAGCGGCGTCCGCCCGACGCTGGCGGCCGCCGCGATCAACGGCTCCGGAGCGGGACTGTCGAGCCGCCGTCGCTTGGCGTCCGTCGAGTCGAGATCGAAGGCGCACCGTCTCCGCGGCGACAACCGCTCGGGGTTGTCTCTCGCGACGCCGAGGTCGAGGGGTTGCGTCTGGCACGGCGAGGCCGCGTTGGCGAGGTCGCCGTGCGCGCGCGGCGGCGGCCGGGGCTCGGGCGTGCGCGAGTGCGCCACGGGCGGCGGCCGCGTGCGCGTCGCGGGCGAGTACGCGGACGGCGGCGGGTAGGGCACGGGCGGCGTGTCCGCCTTGGTGAGCTGCATCGTCGCCGGCGGCTCGACCGCCATCGTGTAGTGCAGGGTGGGGCCGGGCGAGTTGCCGCCGGGCTTGCCGTAGATGTGCGGCGGCGCCGGACTCGACACCTTGGGCTTGGCCGGCGGCGCCTGGTAGTAGGCGGCGGGCGAGCGCTGCGGCGGCGGGTGGTACACGCGCCGGCCCTTGTCCTGCGCCGGCAGCGCCGCGTGCGTGGGCGCCTGCAGCGCGGCGTGCGGGTGCGGCGGCGCGTGCGGCGACAGGCCGGTGCGGTAGGGCCGCGAGGGGAGGTAGTGCTGGGACGGCTCGCTGCGGGGCTTGCTCGGGTACTGGTGCTTCTGTTCCAGGTGGATTTGTTTGGCGTCGTGTTTCACTATCACAGATTTTTCGGTGACGAGGGGAGGAGGAGCGGGCAGGTGCGGCTCCTTGTGCTTCTCGTACCGGTAGGGTGGATAATTGTAGGGGGCGAAGTTGGGTTCCCCCTTGGGGAGGACGGGGAGCTGGGGCGCCTTGTCGGACTTGGCGATGGCGAGGCGCGGCGCGTGCGGGGCGTGCGGCGCGTGCGGCACGTGCGCCGCGTAGTCGGGCTGCGGCAGGCGGTCGGCGGGGTGCGCGGCCGCGTAGTACGCGCGGTCCGCACCCCGCAACCGGTCGTGCTCGGGCGCCGCCGCGCCGCGGTTCGGCGCCAGACTGTTCAGAAGCGACCACGATATACTCCGTTCCCGCTACAAAAAAAAAAATTAATTAAATTAAAATTAAATAAATAAATTTAAATTTAAAAAATTAATTAATTAACTAACCACAATTATTTCTTTGATGATATTACGTATGTATAATAGATCAAACATAAAATATTACAGTTCACGATTAGTTTCATTTCATTAATAACTTCAATATTTACCTTCTGATTAGCTAGCCTAAAGGATTCTTCGAAATGCCTCGATACTAGCTTCGAGGCAGCATTCTCTTGTTCTCTCCTTTCCTTTTCCTCCCTCTCTTGTTTTTCCCGTTCCCGCTCCCTCTCCCTCTCCATCCGTTCTCTTTCTTTTTCCTTCTGCTGCTTTTCCAGCATCTCCCGTTGCTCCTGTTCCCTTCGTTCCCTGTTAACAAAATATCAGTTATAAGACAACGCTACAATATAATAAAATTGTGATTAAACAATAAAGATTTATTTGTATTACGATGCCAATGCATCAAGTCATTGGAATGCGTATAAGTAGGTCAAGGTCACTCAGAAGGTCAACAAAAAAAAAACAGTCTATATACCTACTTCTTTACCACATAATTTTACTATACTTCCACAATTAAACTGTAGATATGTCATAAAACATATCCGTATACAATAAGACAAAAAGTGATAATAATATTGTACTATTTTCAATACCAACTATTTTTTTACAACACGAGTCACGAATTTCATGTTGTGGATAGATACCTTCTCCCCGGAAGAAATACCCCACGTGCCTCTAAAAGAAAAAAATCAAAGAGTTCCCCCCTCAGAGTAAGCATTAAATGCTTACTCTGAGGTTCCCCCATACATCATCTAGGATTTTTGAAAAATATAACATTCACAGTTTCACACCTATAGGAAATCAGCACTACTATGGAACTGAATACCAACTTGGTTATTTTTCATGCAGCACAAATACGTGTGCGAATATGTGATTTTTCTAGGACTACCTGATTTTAGAAGACAATATAAATAAACAACGTTTAAGCAGTGGACAGTACGTTTAAAAGACACCAAATAAATTGATTTGTTATGCGATATTGCGATAATAATATTAATATTAATATTCTATGTTTTGACAAACTATAGATTAAGACACTGTCAAGATTTCATACATTACCTATAAACAATACAGACTATGCATGCATTATATGCGAAGATTTGTGTTCGAGGTTGAATTGAATAATAAAAATATTTATGGTTATTAGTTATTAATATTTATTATACTCGTAGTAGCATAGAACACTGTATAGGGATAAATACAGTTAATATGTAATGTATGATGAAAACATGATGCGACAAAATAATAATGCGGTAAAGCCGGTTTTATGAATCATCAACAAACTTCTCTGGTATTCGTTATAGGTAGTATGCGATACTTGCTAATGTCCGCGAATTTGTTCGCTTGTATTACTTACTTAAGTTTTTTTTATGATGTGGGAATTCTTTGAATTTCCAGAATAAAAAAGCATTATTTTCTACTTCTCGGCACAAGCTCGATCGATCGATCGATTCAGCGGTTAACATAGACGGAAATATTACTTATCGCATTTATATCATTATCACTATCCACTACATATTATTATAAAACAAAGTTCCCCCACCGTGTCTGTCTGTTCGCGATAAAGTCAAAAACTACTGAACGGATTTTCATGCGGTTTTCACCAATAAATGGAGTAAATCTGAGGAAGGTTTAGAGGTAATTTGTTAAGGCTTTGTACATTGGTTAAAACTTAAAATATGACTATAACATTGTTGATCATCATCATCATCATCATGATCAACCCATTACCGGCTCACTACAGAGCACGGGTCTCCTCTCAGAGTAAGAAGGGTTTTGGCCATAGTCTACCACGCTGGCCAAGCGGATTGGCAGACTTCACACACCTTTGAGAACGTTATGGAGAACTCTCAGGCATGCAGGTTTCCTCACGATGTTTTCCTTCACCGTTAAAGCAAGTGATATTTAAATACTTAAAACGCACATAACTCCGAAAAGTTAGAGGTGCGTGCCCGGGATCGAACCCACGACCTCCAATTAGAAGTCGGTCGTCCTAACCACTAGGCTATCACTGCTTTTTTTTTTGTTTGCATTGTTGATAAATGTCGGAAAAAGTCAATGCCTAATTCCCTTTGAAGCCTTCTTCACAATCGGCGACTGTAGACGACTACACGCTTGCACGATCGTGTGGAGGGCTTATCGCCCGTAGTCGTCGATAATCGCCGTCACAATCGTCAGCAATCGTGGCGATCGGCGAGTTGTCGGTTTTCGGGCACGCATCAAAGGGAATTCGCGCCGTTAGCCGTTTAATAAACGATCACGGACGTTCGTGTGGCGATTTTATTAGTGATGGCATCGGCAATGGTGAAGAGCAGGCGTGAGATCTAACAAAACATGTATGGTGGGATAGTAGCAGTAGGTATAGATAAAAATTGATCTGATGTTTCATTTTCTCAAACGGCCATACCTTTGCAGAGAATCAGCAAAACGTAAAATTTAATTACTAGGTTAAAAATTTATGGTTTGTTCAGAAAACGGTGTAGGTATTTCGAGATTGTTTTTATATCTAATAACTACTTTATGCATTATCGCATTGTGTATGATTTTATTAATTGATTATTGAGAAATCGTGAAGTAATACTTTATAGCTTATCTCATTTTATGAGCATTAATAAAATAATATTATGATAGCTGATAATTATGCATTAAAAAGAGTTAACTTTATTTACATATACACTATTAGTCATATCTACCTGAAGAGGTCACTTGGAAGTCAAGAGTCATCTGATAGGTATAATGTGGGAGGCAAAATACGCGACTTAACAAAATATCATCCATCTTGAAATTAGAATAAAGAAAAATCCGCAAATTTTTAAAGAAACTCAGAAAAAATGTTTCGAGAAAAAATGAGTACAAGGTGTTGAGTGCTCTTGATGGAGTGGCCATTCGAAGTTTGATGTAGGTATGTATATTTAGATTTATAATACACTGACGGTAATAATTATTGTTACGAAGCATTACAATGACTTTAGAAAAGCATTTGATACTGTTAAATGGATTAAACTCTGACAAATACTATCGCAACTGGGCGTACCTCCGCACCTAATACTTCTGATACAAAGATACAGCAGATGTCCGTGTGGACGAACTGGAATCTGCGAATTTGAAAACGAAAGCTGGCGTTTGACAGGGGTGTATTCTTTCACCGCTCCTTTTCAACATTTACACTGAATACATACTGCGGATTGTTCTGGAAGACTGGGATAAAGGTATCTGTCACAGGGCGGAAAATGAATAATCTCAGATATGCGGACGACACATACCCTTCTTGCCCAATCAACTAATCTTGATTTCGGACTAACTAATCAATAAGTGATAGGACCAAGATGATGATAGTTGACCGGGCCAATCAAAACAGAATGGCATGCCAATTGCGCGTTGGTACAAACCTACTTCTATCTTGGTTCTACCATCTCTAATACGGGAGGTCGTGAGCTGGAAATTCGACGGCGATGTGCTATCTTGGAGATGTGGTGCTGGAGGCGCATTTTAAGAATACCTCGGACGGCTTTTCGAACCAACAATTACATCCTGAAAGAACTTAAGATAAAAGAAAGTCTCTCGTTGGATTGTGCAACTACGAATTCTAAAGTTCTTTGGCCACATCTCTAGAAATGAAGGCTCAATCGAGCATTTGGTGATAGTACAGGGGCAGGTGGAAGGAAAACGAGCCAGAGGACGCGGGCCAGAGGCACCTACTGGATGAACGGATTACGGAACTGATAAAAGTGACCCAGACAAGAGTGGTGGAGTGCTCCCGCAGCGCCATACACCGACACAAGGAGAAAAGCATCGCGCGGGAGGCAGTGCGACGCAGAAGGCCGATGACGAATAATGTACCTTAGCAGCCGATTGAGAAGAACAAGAGGAATACATAAACAAATTACGCACACTTCAATAAATTCATGATAATTAATTATGAATGCACGGCAGACATTTCCGTTGTCTTAATAGGGGGTCCATAAAAGAACATTTTTCTATATTTCGATACAAGGCAATAAATAAGCGAAACGCATGAAGTCCCGACTAAAAGATACTTTCGCTTGGCTTGAATAACATATTTATATTCGTTAAAATATTACCAGAGAAGGAATGAACGAACGCAACGGAAGCTACTGGTTTTCTGTTTTACACTGTTTTTTTTTCTATTAAGACTTTTTACTCTCATGTTCTATCTAATCAATTCTAGTAAAATTGTTTTTACAAAGGTTTACAAAAACTACAAGGTCAGCTACCTGATTACATGAATTCAGCCTGTCTCACTTTGCTGTGTAATCCTAATCACCGAGCAGTAAGTAGTTCATTAGGCAATGTAGGTATATTTAGTTCAAAAGCTGGTGGCTAGACAAAAAGGTTTAGGTATAGCATTTCTACCAATGTACTAAGCTCAATCGTACAAGACAACCCAGATACCACGATCTCAGTATTATTTTGTGCAAACAGTCTCATAATAATTAGTTATTACTAGCATCTGCCCGTGGCTTCGCCCGCGTGAATTTCGGTTTTAAAAAATCCCAAGGGAATCGTGAATTTCCGGATCCCATTCCCGCTCCCTTTTCCAACCTTTATACCTATTATCAAGGAAGTTCGCTATAGTAATCTGCCTATAGCTGTAGCTATAGATTTCGGGTTTTTCAAAATCCCGTGGGAACTGTGCATTTTTTCAGAATAAAAAGTAGCCTATGTGTTGCCAATGCATGCAACACAGCAGACTATTGTAATAATGTTATGTGAGCGTGATGTAAGAACAATTAATTAGTTGCGGCGTAAAAGAGTAACAAACACACACACAGACACACACAAACTTTCGCCTTTGTAATATTAGTGTGATTGCGATTTCGTCGAGCATACCCTTTATCCCGGATGAAAATTTTACATAATATGCAGTAGAATTCATGAAGCTTTATTTTATGTAACTTCGAAATAGTGCACTTTTATGCAACTGTCCTTTTTTCTTAGAATACGAAGTAGGTAACCATCTCAAGGAGGAAGTTATCCAGCAAGTTTTCCAACGAGTTCAATTTTTACGCGTGTTTTGGCTAAAATTGATGCCAATGAAGTAACGGATATTTAGACAACAACCACATAAGTCTTAGAATTATGAAGATACGAATATTTTTTTATTCGGATTATGACAAAACTAAACAAAACAAGGACGAAACGCGTCATTTAAGTGCGTGTACTTTTAAGTGAAATAAGAAATGTCTAAGTGACGAAATATCTCCTTTTCCAAGCATTTTTAACCCCCGACGCGAAAACGACGGGATGTTATAAGTTTGACGTGTCTGTCTGTGTGTGTGGGTGTGTCTCTCTCTCTCTGTGTGTGGTGTGTGTGTGTGTGTGTGTGTGTGTGTGTGTGTGTGTGTGTGTGTGTGTGTGTGTGTGTTCCCCTGTGGCGCTCAAACGGGTGGACCGATTTGAATGCGGTTTTTTTTTGTTTGAAAAGTGAAATAGTCGAGAGTGTTGTTTATGTTTGATTAAAATCGATCCAAGATGGCCGCCGCTACAAAATGGCAGATTATATATTTTTTTTCACAACTCTCTTAATATGGGTATTAAATGAAAGGGCTTGACTAGTAGAATAGCACTATGTAAATCCAAGATGGCCGCGACAACAAAATGGCGAATGTCGGGGGTTTTTTAAATTTGCAATTTAGTATACTTGTGCCTAGTGTAATAAAGAAAAGAAAGTTCGTCGTGCAAAATCGATAACGGAACATAAATTCAGCATAAAGATATTTTTTGGATTGTTACATGACACATACAAGGAATCGGAGGGATTTAACTGATGTACGAGTGCAATCAAGCTTGTTGCAGTCAATTTATTTTAGGTCAGAGAAATTACTAGGCACAAGAAATCTAAATTCGCAAAACTGATAGCCAACTTTGAGCTAGACCGTAAAACAAATGTTTGGAACGAGTTGTTATAAAACCACACGCGCGAATGTGAATTTGGCACTACGTCCAGTGACGACTATACGCGTGAAAGATTCCATTTGGCACAAACAATGTTAAACAATGAATACCTAGTTTAAAGAACTTCACAAACACATAATAACAAGAACACGTTTTTTAAGCAGATACATACCTACCTACTTCTTATTTTTGCGCACATAAGTTTTTCACTTCAAGATCTAACAACAGGCATTTTCAAAAATTATTTATATTAATAAGCTGTTATGCGTGCTAATTGCTATGCTATACTCTACCTATACCTACGAGTATACTGCAAGTGTACGTTTCGCTAACTGTAGTTAAGCAAGGTTAATTATAAAATTAGAATTTGTTAACAAGTACCTACATACCTACCTAAGTACTGACTACTTTTCAATTCAAAGAATCCATGCTTAATATACAGGGTTATTACCCTCTGGTCCCGGTTATCATGACTATAATGTGACATTAGCCGTTAAAGCCCCCCAACATAATTTGAGTCTAAGCTCTAAAATCCCTCTATACTATAGGGTCTGTGGCAGCCAGCAGTGTGACGTTAAAGGGTTGTAGGGGTGGTGGCTGCTTGCTATTTTATGCAAAAGAGTACCTCCCTGTCTGTCTATCTGAATGTTACGTTTTCACCGCTCAGACTCTGAATTGACATTGATAAACGAAACACGAATATAGCTTGCATTGCTATAGCATTACATAGCTGGGGACGGTCAAAATATTTTAACTCCAGAAAATATAAGAGAGAGACGAACAATCATCAACGAGTACTAAAAAAACAGACGACTGGATTCTTCGAATTGATACGCATTCCATTTGGCGAAGTTCCAAGTTCGGCAATATCCAAAAATCCTACATTTCAGATAAGGTAATTCTAGACGTTTGTAACAACAAAGTCAAAGTGGATATCAAGGTCACGTACGTAACCCTTCAGACCTTGGTTTGCGTGTGCGATTTTTTGGGTTGGCCTTGTCAGTAGTGCCCATATTTACGTGGATTGTAAAATGTGGGCTTGCTTGGATGAGTGTTTCACAACAATTAAGTACCTACTGACCTTTGTCGAATGTCGGAAAAGTAAGTTTGTTAGGTAGGTGGGTACCTACGTGGGATAGTTATAGCTGTGCGACTAACAGCCTGTTTCACCACCTTCTGAGTTCTGATAAGTGTCGGATAGCCTAAACATAGGTTTTGTCACTTTCTTACTTTATGTCAAGTGACAAAGACAAAAGTTGGAGATAGCTATCCAATACTTATAAGAAGGTGAAACAGGCCCTAAATGCGTCAATTTTATATTTATTCGTATATTGTAGTAGAAGTTAATGGGTAATATGAAATATCTATTCGTTTCTTCGAAAAACAAAGATTATATCCGCTGCAATAAATAATTAATTTTCGATTCATTTTCCACATTTAAAAAGGTGTAACATTTCCTATAACAGTCGGGTAAAAACGCAAGTCAACTTTAAAACTTAAATATCGATTTAATGAACACGCTATCAGCTGACATTGACCAAAGCACGTCGGTGTCGTTGACCTTGAACCACAAACCACTTTCCAGCGATGACGTCATCAAGCAGGTATCAACCTCGGAATTAATTCACGTCTATATTTAATCTTAATCGTAAACAACGATTTAAACGATTTTCTGCCTCGATTTTTCCTTTTATAGAAAAAAAATACCTTCATCTTAAATTCAAGGCTTTGTTGATTTGTATTATTATTACCTATTTATTTTTTATTAGCTTTGACCTTTTTTTTACTTTGATAACAACAGGTTGAAAGGGTCTAGCCGGATAAGTATAGCGAATTGGCCCCCAAATGACAACCTATATCGAAACTTATGTTTCAATATTGGCTTGGTGTACGAACGCGACTGACACCAGTTTTAGCGCCGTACTCCGCTTTGACCTTGAGATATTTAAAAAAAATGAGCGCAACTATGACTATCATTCAAAGTGACATATCTCGGAAACTATTAAAGCTAAAAACTTAAAACCAACGCGTGGTTTTAGGTAACCTGTAAGAGCATATTTTGTATTTTTTCTGGATTTTTCGAATAGTTAAAAATATTTTTTTTTTATTTAAAAAAATATAATTATTATTATTCCTGTGTTTCTTATGACGGACAATCACTAAAAAATATATATATTGTAGTACTTAATATGTACTAATATTCATAAAAAATTCGTTTGAAAACAATTGGTGCAACACTTCGAAAAAAAAAAAAATTCGACCTGAAATAAATGTATGAAAGAATATGAGCTAAACAAAGACATACGAATATAAACATTAAACACTTTATAAATTATAATCATAAAAATCCACCACCACTACAGCCTTTTTAACGTCCCACTGCTGGGCAAAGGCCTCCTCTCTCATAAGATAGAGGGATTTTTAGAGCTTAGACCCGCCACGCTGCTCCAATGCGGGTTGGCGGGCTTTAACGATTATTGTCACAACTGATAGTAATAATAACCAGGACCCGACTGCATAACATGCTCTCTGAGGCATGGGGGTGAAACACCGCCAGCTTCCAACTCCAGGCTGGCACTGAGAATTTCTTGACAGAAAAACCCAATACCGAACAATTATTTGCCCGACCAGGGAATCGAACCCGGGACCTCGCGATCTGCGGTTGAATATGCTAACCACTAGACCAACGAGGCAGTTTATCATCATAAAAAGCATAAATACATAAAGATAAAGCACACAATTTTAATACTAATTGAATTAAACTACACAGTTGTTTATCATCATCGCTATTATAATTAATTATATGTAGTTGGACTATTTGAATCTCAAATATCTTGATTCCACATCAGCAGGACGTACACTTATGACGTCAGTATGATAGATAGATAGCTGAATACAAAGCTGAATAGCTGAATACAAAGCTAAATAGCTGAATAGCTAGAATAGCAAAGTCTATCGTAAGTTGACTATTGACTACATATCCGATGGTACTGGTTACAACAGGATTCAGCCTTATTGCTGTGATTGTTCTAATCGCAACCGAATAGTGGGATACTGCTCTCATGTAGCAGCTATCTATCTATCATACTGACGGTATAAGTGTACGTCCTGCTGATGTAATAATCAAGATATTTGAGATTCAAAATATTCCAACTACAATAATTAATTATTATAATAGCGATGATGATAAAAAATTGATTAGTTTAATTTAATTAGTATTAAAAATTGTGTGTTTTATCTTTATGTTCTTAAAATTTCTATTCAGAAAGTGTTTAATGTTTATATTCGTATGTCTTTGTTTAGCTCGTATTCTTTCATACATTTATTTTAGGTCGAATTTTATTTTTTTTCGAAATGTTGCACCAACTGTTTTCAAACGAATTTTTTATGAGTATTAGTACATATTAAGTACTACAATATATATTTTTTTTATGATTGTCCGTCATAAGAAACACAGGAATAATAATAATTATATTTTTTTAAATTAAAAAAAATATATTTTTAACTATTCGAAAAATCCAGAAAAATTACAAAATATGCTCTTAAAATTTACCTAAAACCTCGCGTTGGTTTTAAGTTTTTAGCTTTAATAGTTTCCGAGATATGTCACTTGGAATGATAGTCATAGTTGCGCTCATTTTTTTTAATATCTCAAGGTCAAAGCGGAGTGCGGCGCTAAAACTGGTGTCAATCGCGTTCGCACATCAAGCCAATATTGAAACATAAGTTTCGATATAGGTTGTCATTTGGGGGCCAATTCGCTATACTTATCCGGCTAGACCCTTTGGGCACAATAACAGTAAGTATTTGTTTTATTCAATTACAAGTTAGCTATACTGCAATCTCACCAGTCACCTTATGGTATGTGATGATGCAGTCAAAGATGGAAGCGGGATAACTTGGAAGAGATATGTATACCCCTGATAGGTTTCTACACACGGCATCGTACCGGAATGCTAAATCGCTTGGCGGCACGGCCTTGCCGGTAGGGTGGTAACCAGCCACGACTGAAGCCTCCCACCAGACCAGACCAGAGACAATTTAGAAATTATAAAATCCCAAATTATCCCTGCTGGGAATCGAACCCAGGACCTCCCACTTATAAGACCACAGCGCTCACCACTGCGCCAGTAGTCTAAGTACACGTCTGTATGCGTTGGCTTCTGCAGTGGCTTCTGAGGGGGTATAAGTACCTTTTCTACTCGTGTGGTATAAGTGGGTGAGATCCCACATAATCCGATCTCCCCCAAGGTTATCACTTATCGGGTATCTTCAGATTTCCTCATAAATAAAAGTAAAGTAAGTCACACGTACATATGTCAATTCAATCAGAGCTGAACGCGATCGATATACCTACTTCATTTTTACACTTCATGCTTTGATTTTTAACCCCCGACGCAAAAACGACGGGGTGTTATATAAGTTTGACGTGTCTGTGTGTGTGTGTCTGTCTGTTCCCCTGTGGCGTTCAAACGGGTGGACCGATTTGAATGCGGTTTTTTTTTGTTTGAAAGGTGAATTAGTCGAGAGTGTTGTTAGCTATGTTTGATGAAAATCGATCTTAGAAGGGACTATGATAACATAGTCATATAGATGAAATTCCAAACATCTACTAACTATGCGACCCCACCAATAATCAACCCATTGCCGGCTCACTACAGAGCACGGGTCTCCTCTCAGAGTGAGAAGGGTTTTGGCCATAGTCTACCACGCGGGCCAAGCGGATTGGCAGACTTCACACACCTTTGAGAACGTTATGGAGAACTCTCAGGTATGCAGGTTTCTTCACGATGTTTTCCTTCACCGTTAAAGCAAGTGATATTTAAATACTTAAAACGCACATAACTCCGAAAAGTTAGAGCTGCGTGCCCGGGATCGAACCCACGACCTCCGATTAGAAGTCGGTCGTCCTAACCACTAGGCTATCACAGCTTTTTCACCCCACCAATAATGTCCATGAATTTTCAATGCACTTCAGAACGCCTAAGGATTCAACTAATAATAATAGACTAGATAAAGATCTCTCTCAAACAAGCTATAATTTAAAAATTAAAAAAACCCGACTGCCACTTAGTTGTTACTTATTTTGTTTTTCATGATTTGTCACTCCAAACTGATTTAAAACATATAGATTGCATACATTTTCGTACTGGCCTTTTAAAGCCCTTTATTTTGATACCCCACTCGAGGGTCTTGAAGAAAAAAAAAATTCAGCCCGCACATTAAAGTGCATAAAATCCGCCATTTTGATTTTTTATGATTTTTATGTAAGTACCTACTAACATTTGCGCCATCAAGACAAATCTAATGACGTATAATTTATCAAAATTGGTTGAGCCGTTAAGTAGTTACGAACTGACATAGGAAACGGTCATTTTATACGATTTATCACTCCAAATTGTTTCTAAATATATAAATTGTATACATTTTCGTATTCGCCTTTTGAATCCCTTTATTTTGATACCCCACTCGAGGGTCTTGAAGAAAAATTTTTTTTTCAGCTGACACAATAAAGCGCATAAAGTCCGCCATTTTGATTTTTTTGTTAATTTAGGTACCCATTGACACTTGCGTCATCGAGACAAATTTAATGACGTATCATTTATCAAAATCCGTTGAGCCGTTGATTAGTTACAAGCGGACATAGGAATGGACATACATACACACAGGTGAAACACATATACCCAGTCGGGTAAAAAAGAGCTCATAGGTACAAACCTTAACTATAAACAGGATAAAACATGAAAGTGGAGTTGCTTTTATTTTCCATGCAAGATCTTTTGCCGGACCTAATTTTACGGATAACACTGAACAGCTCTACAACCTGAATAGAGCCATTAGTCTTTTACGATACTACAATGCAGAATCGCAACGCCAATTGTTCAAAATACAATGGAATTCGTGTAAGAAAAGAAATCGTCAATTTAAATTCTATAGACTGACGAGAGAACTTAACGTTAATGCATAAAAGGAAACAAGTATAAATTAAAAATTTAAAAAACCCCCGATATTCGCCATTTTCTGGCGGCGGCCATCTTGGATTTGCAATAGTGCTGTTCTACTAGTCAAGCCCTTTCATTTGATACCCACATTAGGGGACCTGTGAAAAAATATGTAATCCGCCATTTTGTAGCGGCGGTCATCTTGGACCGATTTTCATCAAACATAGCTAACAACACTCTCGACTAATTCACCTTTCAAACAAAAAAAACCGCATTCAAATCGATCCACCCGTTTGAGCACCACAGGGGAACAGACACACACACACACACAAACACACACACACACACACACACACACACACACACACCCACACACACACACACACACGTCAAACTTATAACACCCCGTCGTTTTTGCGTCGGGGGTTAAAAACTGATGCAAATGAATTGACTGATGGAGCCAGAGAATTATTAAGATAATCGTCATGGAAACATCAGTCATGACACTCATTAAGATAATCATCAGTCACTGCATTAGATAATAGGTTATGCATTAATCCGCCAATCACAATAATGCCTGTGGCAAAGCCGACAGAACAATCGTTTGATGGACCCCTTTTATCGAGAACGTCCCAAATATTTAGAGTAGGGTCGAGCCAAGATTAGCTTATAACTGCGATAATAGTAGAGTCATACCTAAGCTATGGTAGACAGATACTCCTAAATGTGAAGTATATTATCAGTATACAGGACGTGAAATGGGTAAAGTAGTATTGCGAGTAGTAGGTAAGTACCTATTACGTAAACCCAGTGGCGGGTTATCTTTTAGGCAAACTAGGCACATGCCTAGGGGCGCCAGAGGAAGGAACACCCAAAGGTTCTAAGGAATAAAGAACTTGAAACAATTTACCCAAACATTAACATATTGCCGATGGGGTGCTGCCTAGAGCGCTGTAGAAATATTAAACCGCCACTGCGTAAACCATAGTTATTCTATGCAAAACTCAATGGCAAAGTTACTTTGAACCTAAAATAAAATCAGAATAGGATAATAATTATGATAGTTAGTTCCAAACTAATGCAATAAATTTTATATGTAACTTTCCAAATACCATTCCTTTAAAGCTTCAAAGAATATAATATGCAGGAAATTGTAAATTACAATTACAAATGTCAATTTACCTAGAAATAACTGAATAGTTTAATGTACCGCCAACCACAGATTACTGAGAATTCATTATTATCCTTGTGGTAAACGAATTGTAGACGTCATTACAATTACATATTACAAATAGGATTATATTCTTTTCAATCCGTACCTGTAATACCTTCGAAACTGTAACGTCAGCAACAAAACATTTCGCTGGATTTAATTTAATGTTTTTATTTTTATAACTAGATGATGCCCACGGCTTCGCCCGTGTGGTTTGTAAAAATCTCGTGGGAACTTTGATTTTCCCAAAAAGTAGCCTATCTAGTAAGTAGTAACCCGTCCACAAAACGGAAAAATTCCGTGGGATCCTTACGATTTCGGAATGCAATTCCTTGCAGCATCAGGGTTGAGGAGTTGGACATGTACCTACTCGAGTTCATTCAACGATAAAGTCTTTAATTGGTACCCCCAATATCAATTTAAATAACCGACAGTTCCTAAATCCCATTAATTTTGAGGATCAGTTCCCCTACAGCATCAGGATTGAAGAGTTGGAATCCAAGTTTTTTGTAGGACGGTGTCGCTATGTTTCTCTATCGATTAAAAAAAAAATTACGCAAATCGGTTCAGAAATCTCGGAGATATCGGTGTACATAGGTAGAAAAACACAACTCCTCCTTTTTTGAAAGTCGGTTAAAAAAGTAGCCTATGTTACTCCCTGGTTAATTCTCTACTTGTATGTGAAAGTCCCGTCAAAATCGGTTCAGCCGTTCCAAAGATTAGCCCGTTCAAACAGACAGACAGACAGACAGACAGACAGACAGACAGACAGACAGACAGACAGACAGACAGACAGACAAAAATTTTAAAAACGTGTGATTCGGTTATAGTATCGTTCAAATAACCATATGAGCTTAATATGAGGTAGTTATTTCGATATTACAGACAGACACTTCAATTTTATTTATTAGTATAGATTTATAAAGATAGTTATTTTTTGGGTATTTTTTTTTACAATTATACCTACGCCGAATACTGAAATTGCAAACGAAATGCTGAGTTTGACAATGGTCATTTAACTTGAAAAGACAAATATACTTTTTTATGCATCACTGTGGTGCGATTGAAAATCAAGACACACGGCCGTGTGTTAAGCCAAGTTCGAATAAGAAAAATTTCTTATAATTCAATAATTAACCCTTAAACCATAAAGAGCCAAATATTCGGGCTCACTGAATCTAGACTGAAGTGTTTGTGGTCGTAAATGAAATTCGTTCCGCGAATTAATTATAATCAAGGGTGAAAATAATAAAAAAGTATTCATCATTTGGTTGGTCATTTAAATGTTTAAAACATGCTACATTTAAATGCCAAAACCCACTTGCGCAGCAAGTCGCGCGCAGCCAGCCGCGGTTCGTCGCGCGCGATTTTGTTTTCCATTGACACCGGTAGTTTAAACGTTAAACAAAATACTTTGCTGATTACAGTATTATTTTATAATATTAATATGCAGCATACGTG
This sequence comes from Melanargia galathea, assembly GCA_920104075.1. Classification (NCBI taxonomy): domain Eukaryota; kingdom Metazoa; phylum Arthropoda; class Insecta; order Lepidoptera; family Nymphalidae; genus Melanargia; species Melanargia galathea. The sequence goes on along the minus strand of OV049870.1, from coordinate 15,534,497 downwards.
TAATGTATCAAAAAGAAGTATATTTCTAGACGAAACTCGGGTATTTTAATCTATTATATGTAAATTAATAACTTTTGTGAATTGTTTAGTGACCACGACAATAGGCAACGGAAGTCATTCTTCCTCTGCGATATTAAGTGCTGATACAATAACACAGAACATTAATCATTTTATTTTATGCATGAATATTACGCTGCTAAGTAGGTAGTTAGCTGAAATAAGAAGTGATGAAAGGAAACTTTCAAACCTAAGTGTTGAATATTACGCTGCTAAGTAGGTAGTTAGCTGAAATAAGAAGTGATGAAAGGAAACTTTCAAACCTAAGTGTTGAATATTACGCTGCTAAGTAGGTAGTTAGCTGAAATAAGAAGTGATGAAAGGAAACTTTCAAACCTAAGTGAACCTTTTTTACAATTTTGGCACGGAAACATAAAAAAGAAGATGATTCCAATTGGGTGCATATGTTTTTCATCGTACTAATTGTCAAAATGAAAGCCAATGATGAGTTTGAGCCAACTAGAAGGATTATCAACCGACTTCTTTCTTCTATACAACTGTACAAATATTGTAGATTAATTATATATATCTAATACACAATAATTATAACGGATTTATTTCAAAATTTGTTAAAAATTCGTGCAAAGTTATTAATTACTTGCAACACAATAATATCTGACTGTCTCATGACACGCTTTTTGCTATTGATGCCTTTCATTACTCCGTTTCATGAATCGCCCAAAATGTAAAAAGGAACATTTCCAAGCGAAAAAACCTATCAGCAGCATAGTTTTGTATTTTTCAAACTTAAATATTTATAAAAGTATCTGTCAGTTCTAATCAAACAGAATACTTTTATCTCGTACAATCTAGGCAAAAAAAATCTCAGTCCGTTAGTCACCTTTTCCGTATATATCATTAATTTCCAAAAATTACCGCCAGTTTTTATCTTACACTATGGGAACAAGCAGCAACAAAGTTTTGCCAAACGTCCGTCACATTTTATTCCTAATCGTTTACGAAGGTTTTGGTTCATAAAGATTGTGCTTTGGTTTAGTTGAATACTAATTCAATAAATTACTGTCAGAAATGTTAATAACTAATCTAATTTTTGTAATCTATCAGTATCTATTCACACTTTTTAAATAGATCAAAATCGCAGCAGTCTACGACAGCACGACTTACGAATATAATAAAAGCTGTCAAAATTTTATTTTAAGTCTTATAAAAGCATCATTAATTTTCAGGATGCACGGTAGTGCAACTGCACCACGCCATATTCTCAAATCTTTTCAATTTTTGTTGTAGTAAGAATCGTTTCATTTCAGAAAAAGCACGTTAGGATTGAATTTAAATAATAACAAAAAAAGTAACTTCACAATTAGGAGATCATAATAAAGGAAGAAAAAAGAACGAATAGTTTGATGACTACATTTGAATGCAACAACACGTAACATATAAATACATACTTAAATTATTATGGTTTTACCAACCTCGAGAGTTCTTGAAAGTCACTACGTTTTTCATGTTGCGATGTTGGCAGTATGAAACAAGGAAAATACATTGCGATTTATTTACATGACCAATTCAAACACATATTTAATAACAAATTAAAGGACACGAGACATTTTTAGTTTAGTTTTGTTTTTTTTTTGTTAAGCCTAAATGTACGATTTTTCATTATGTTAGATCAACTATTTTGGCAAAAGCAAGTATTCGTTGTTTAGCCAAGCTTTTTGTTTTTGTAAAGTAGGTACACGGTTACAATTAATTAGTTTTAATAGATTCCTGTTTTGTATATGGCGCTACAGATGAAATATTACAATTATTATTGTGTAGGTTTGTTACTTTTTCACAACAAACGACTAATCTGCACCACTCACGAGGTCTCTGGCATGGCAACTAAACGAACAGGAGTCGCAGCGTATGTAAGCGTAAAGGAAAAGCAACCAACCGTAGCAGTCTTTCATGTCTCTCTCTGTCGAAGGTGGCGGCCGCGATGTACTCGTCGCCGATGGCGTGGTGCAGCTGCGGGTGCAGCGGCGGCTGGTAGCGCTGCTTCCACAGCAGCTCGCCGGGGTAGAGCGTGGGCGGCGGCGGCGGCGGCAGGTGCAGCAGCGGCGGGGGCGGGCCGCCGCCGTAGCCGTGCGCCATCCCGCGCCACTCCTCCACCGAGCTGGCCGAGCCGCCCGAGCCGCCCGAGCGCACGCCGCTCACGCCCGAGTCGCTCCGCTCGTCCGCATCACGCGCGCACACGATCACACAGTCGTCCTCCTCGGAGGCCACGGCGCCGCCGACACCGCCAACACCATCCGCGCCCGCACTCACTCCACTCTTCACTTCACCGACACTCGCGACACTCGCGACACTCGACAACCACACCTCCCCACCGACCTTCGTCTCCTCCTTTACGCACTTGTTTTCCTCACTCACCGCCACCGCATCACCACTTGCACTCACACTCTCTGCAGCACCTGCAACAAACGAAACGAAATATTAATCATCGACATCTTCGGCCATAGATCTCTTTTCCTTATTATATGTCATAGATAAGAGCGTCGGAAAAGTATAACTAAAAACAACAGAGCAGATGACAAATGTTGGAAATAACTTTTGTCATTTATTTACTCTGTTGATTTTCTTAATAATTCCAAAATAATAAGTAGTAGAGTGAAACATAAAGCAATAATAAATTAATGTCGATCCAAGTATGTACGTAACAACAAATCGGCCGACAAATGGTTTACGTCAGTAATCAGCATGTCGATCCGAACACGTTTGGAGAGCAGTCAAAAACAGCTCATTCACACTACGCCTACATACTTGCAAAAATGTGTCGTTATGACACCGCCGCTTTTAACAACATATCAAATTAAATTTATGATCACACATTAAACGTAGCTGAAGGGCTTACATAAAAAAAAAGATTTCAATGTTCGTATTGGTAGTTGTTTTGATTGTAAACCTCAGTAAATAAAGGCTTATTTATATATTTTATTTACTGACTTTGGATGGATTTTATGAAAATAATACGTATCATGACGAGGTTATGGAGTTATTATGTACACTTGTAATTACTTATTAATGTATTGTAAACAGTTTATTATGAAATATCGGCGCAATTCCATTTGCTACTTTCACAAGTCGGCCTCGATTTCGCTGATGAGAAATCAGTAATCAAAGTCACGTTCAGGCTATTAATACCGGAACAGGAAGATGACATCGTCAGGAGACATTGTAGAATGCGAATTTAGGTATGTTGGCACGGTCGCTCGGGTTGCGTGTCGGTCTGAGTGTCGACGGACACGTGAATGACTGGCCGCCCGCCAAATGTGCAGGCAATGGCAAAATGGCAAATGGCGCGCCGTCGTTTCGCGATCGAGAGCATTGTGGCAAAAACGCTAAGTACTGACATCCTGACACCTTTGATAGTAATTTAGTAAACATGACACTTATCATATTTTGCAATAATTTCAATTACATACTAACATATAAAATAAAACTCAATCAGCAAAGAAGCCAAACTACTTCGCAACCGATGATGCAAATATGAATTATGTACATTTTAGATTACATTGTTAATCTTACATGTTGTTTATATTCGATGTGTATAGCTATAAGCTAAATATATCTAACATTAAGATACCTAATTGACTATTAAAAAAAGCATCATGTTAGCAGCTTAGATATTCTTTATTCAATGCAAATATAACTATGAGAAACTGGACTATTATAAGATGTAGAAAAAATAAAACGTAGGTATAATAAAAATAAGAGGATGTTCTAGGTTACATTTGCATATAAAACGACTCGAATTTGCATTCAAAGCAACAAATTCCTATTAAAATACCTATTCACGAAATAAAAGAGGATAATAAAAAGAAACCTTAGCAGTGGATTATATCATAACATAACCGAATAAATTAAAATGTTCGTTGGCAATATAAAATTCGACACGAAACCTACACAAAAGAACAAGCCTGCGCGTCATGCGAGCCACAATGGAATTTTAATGAGAAGCTGTTAACGGCGATGCGCATTTACATAATAGCATATATTAAATTAATTATTCCTAATAAAAAATTACCACAAACACATAAGAAACAGAACATCGTGTAACTACTTCAAATTATTTATATGTAGGTATTCAGGCATGCGTGTAATAATAGATTTCATCTCGGCTCGTTTGTATAATGATAACAATTGTTTACGATACGATCGTAATGTTCGCCGGGAAGTCGGTCATCTTTAATGGCTTCCATGATTGCTTATCGAACAACCGGTCGTAACAAAATCGCGCCGTCCACGTCGCGCGCTGTAGGTACCTACCTACGTCGCTTGACGACAACATTGTTTTCCTTCTATGAAGATCGCAGGAAAGTAAACAAAAATGTGATTCTCAAAAATTTTCCATGACCCTCGTGACCTTTTTTACGCATGCAAAAGATATCAAAAGAAAATAATATCTTATCATTTTGATAACAATAAAATCCGATAGCGAGTGCCAGATTATATCAATTATTTTGTAGTTCTAATAAAATATTTGCAAATATACCTAATACAGGTAGGTACGCAGACAGTTGGTAAATTGTAATTCTTAAGTAAACTACTCAAAGAAGTAAGTAAGTTAAAGGTTTACAATGAAGGAATCTCTGAGAAAACAAACTATTGAGTGGTTGTAAACAATAGCAGCGAGACAATGCGACAGTGATCAGCGGTCGGGGACAATAGGGTAACAAATAACTCTAAGGGGGAAGTGCGGCAACGTGCACCGTGCGACGGCAGCTGATTGACAAGACAAAAGGTGAGGCGGGGCCGGTGAGAGAACATTTCATTAGATAGCTCCGTAGAAAGGAGAGGCAAAAAGTTGATACAGACGCGGACGGGTGTTCCGAGAACGCAGTGGCCGACGTGAATTCTGATCTTTATTGAATTATTCATGAATACGGTCGGTCTGTAGACGCAACTATTGCACCAACACACGAACGGCTACCACTGAAATGGCAATGTTAATAAAACACGCCAACCCGTTATTTAGGCTGCGTGAACTTAAATGGAATAGACCAAAAATGATTACCTTAAACATTTCTTATGTCATCCATTCGCGTTTCTGATCGAGTTGGAATTTAAAGTAAAAGGCATCTCGGCAACATTTACTGACCACAATCTCGCCTTCCAAGAATAAACCGCTGCGTCAGATGTTAATTGAGCAATAAATTGAGGACAAGATGACACGAATTAATAGTTACTAGAGTTTCATCGCAACGGAAATGTTGGGTCAAAAGGTCAAAACTATCAGCCTGTTCGCATCAGACTATCAGACTATTAGCATAAGTAGGTGTTTGCCATTAAACAAAAAAGATATAGAGGAATTGATCTTGTGCGTGACTTGGATCTTTTTAACCTTGCAAATAAAGTACGATTCAGATCTCATAGCTAGTCAAAATAACTACAGGTATATTCCATCAATATGATGTACTTAGTCACGACTCACGACATTGGAATAGGAATGTCAGACCTGGTTCACTATCAATATATGTCTACTTAATGTTTACGTTATACCAGCATTAATGATACGCTATTGAAACACTGTTTGTTAACTGAAGTAGAGATCTTGTTAAAATCATTAGAGCGTACAGCCTCGTCAAGCGTGTAATGAACACTTCCAGTCGGACAATAACCGCTACTTAATAGGATAGTCTACAACGACAAAGCTTTCTCTGTAGCCATAAAGCAATTATCTCGACGTTACTTGATTACGCAATATTTGTCTGTAATTTTAAATTGCTGTAATTGAATAAAGAACGCCTACATAGATTACCACAAAACCGCAAGTAATGACAAAACGAGATTATCAAAAATATACCCACCGAGCGAGAATTATTATTTATTTCCTACCTACCTACTAATAGCTTAAATTGACATTCAATACGGTGTTCAACAAATAAATGGATTTATTATTCTTTTAATCATGGTGTTTTCCCGTTTTATAACCAAGTTGATACGACGTATATACGATACGAATAAGTTGATACGATATTGCGGATTAGCCATGTCCAATGCCCATTAACGATATAGAGACGTAGAATTATTCATTTATTTTAGTAAGTAGTCCAAACAAGTTGATGCGACCGATTATGGATTTAGGTTTCTTTACACCTCAGTCAGTCAGTCAGTCTGATTAGGTACCTACAAAACTTACATCTGTTTCATAGATAAAATTGATGTGAATTCTTATGAACTCTACCTTTCTCTTTAAACGCCATTTCATTCAATCCGACAGGAAGGCTACATAAAGTGTGGTAAAAATTTAAGCAGTTCCGTTTCGCACGTTTAGCTTAACTCGTTTTCGAACTCGAATCAATATTCTATTTGCAGACTTCCGTGTATTATAAATTACCTCGTTGGCGTGTTATTCAACTCGACAAAAAGTGATCGTGATCGGCCAACGGATCGGATATCGTTATTGGTAATGCGCTACCTTGAAGGTATATTATGGTTTAATTGTTGCATCATGACTAAGTACGCTACATACCTACCTACGACCGCACCGCGTGATTGTGCAATGCTATCACGGATTGCACAGGCATATACAACTTTAACACATTTATAATGTGAGTTCAGTTATATTTTGTTAGAATGGTTTTATTAAACGAAAATCACACTAATATTATAAAGGCGAAAGTTTGTGTGTATGTATTATATGTTACTCTTTAACGACGAACTGAACCGATTTGGCTAAAATTTAGAATGGAGATAGATTATGCCCTGACTTAGGTACCAGATAGGCTACTTTTTATCCTGAAAAAGTCCACAGTTCACAGGGATTTTTAAAAAATCGAAATTTGCTATAACAATCTACAACTGCAGCTGTAGGTAGATTACTATAGCAAACTTAACTGAAAATAGGCATAAAGGTTTGAAAAGAGAGCGGGAAGTGGGAACGGGAACCGGAAATCCATGATTCCTTCGGAATTTGTGAAAAACCGAAATTCACGCGGGCGAAGCCGCGGACAAAAGCTAGTATGGTATAATTGTGATGGTTTGAAAATGCGGGTCTGTAGAAAGCTCATTAGTCTCAATAAATGAATAAACATTGGAGATAAGCCATCATATAAGCGATACTCGGGAGCCAGGGCGCGTTCACAATACGATAAATTCGGAACTTGGCGATAACACTGCCCCGTGCCCAATAAAGGTCATTCGGATACACGAATAGTTAGTAAGTCACGACGTGGTCTAAACGATGCTTTAATCGAATTAATTCAATAAGCCATTAAGAAATGAGAACGTAACGATAACGGTGTTTAATTACGTCGGATAACGCTGCCTAAATCCAACGCATTTATATTAATACTTTACTTATTTATAGGACAACTAAGCTTAGTTACTTAATTCGTTTATGGCATTTATAGCATAAGTGTTAAGTACATTTAAGTGCTAAAGTTTAAATCTTATAAAAAACCATACTGATAATTTATTATATGAACTAACTTGATTAAATTAAATAGGTACCTATGAACATAATTACAGGACGTTGATACTTGATAGTATTACTATCAATGTGCAAACATAAGTATAAATATCTAGGCCTTGTTTTGGTAGAACTTGTCTCTTTCCACGGCCGTGTGCTCATTATATTATAAAATCGTCCATCTGGGCTATTTAAAAAAGGATTTATAATTAAATGATAACTAAAGTAATTAATAGCACTAATAGATAAGTACGCAAAGAATACTCACTGGTGGTAAGTGGGTAAAAAGCACTTAAATATCTCACGTAATTAAAAATGTTTTCAGCAGCGGCACTAAATCGATCACTCTCATAAATATTTTTCACAATTTTAATATCATGTATTCATCAGCGAACAATCACGAAAGTTCAAAGTCACAATCACAAAAATAATCCGGGCTATAAAAAGGATCCTCCGTCTGTCGCTGCGACCGTTGAAAATTAAAAGCGATCCACTCGAGTCGCGTCCTTGAAAGCGGCCAGGAAATCGAAGCAGCCAGGCGTTCACCTGCACGCACACCAACACCACTCGAGTCGGCTACGCTGTGTAGCTATAGCACATATAGCTATCATTTAATTGAACAAAGATCACGACTATGCTAAAGGATTTCGTTGCGGCACACACGTGCGAAAGCCTCGATGGCGCACAAAGAACTGAAACGCGGGGAAGTGGCGGGCTGAGGGGCGAGGGGGGAGGGCGGCGGGGGGACAGACCGCTCAGTCTCGCGACGACGTCGACGTAGCACAACGTAGCAACAAGTGAACAGCAGTGCGGGTGTGAGGCAGCCGGCCGCGGCAGGAGACGAGGGATGGAAATGGGGAGCCTCGCCCCGCACACACAAGGAGCGCACACCTGACGGCAACGCATGCAGCACCCGACACCCGTCCTATCCAACTAGGCACACTCCTGTAAACGTATAGCAACAGCCACCGGTCTACGATAACATAACAGGAAGGGCAGATGCCGATAATAACGATACGCGACGTGAGCTAGTCGTTATAGCATGCGAGTAACGTGTAATTGCAAACAACTCGTGATAAAAAGTTGATCGAACGCATTGCATGCGGCGTGGGCACGCTGGATATCGGACATGCATCAAGCATAACTAACATAGATAATACACTAAATAACTAATTTCACATTATACCTACCTAGGTTCACGACTATTTTACTTTTCTCGATGATGAAAAGCCCTGCATGATTTATTATCAAGAAGAAAATAAGAAAATTAATAAGTTAAATAAAGAAAATAAGAAAATCAAAAACACAAATCTAGGTATAAGATATAAGAGCATAATATTGCATATCTATTATTAAATAAGCAATAAATGATCATTTTCGAGGAAATACCAGCAATGTGCAAAACATATTTTTTGTCGACAACAAAAAAACCATTGTATCAACCCACCTACTTGAAACGAATAAATTTTATTTATCAATTCACTGAATCAGAATAAGTTATTCTGTTCGGACTTCAGATATAACGGACGTTTAAGGTTATCTATATCAGATAATGAATTACAATTTAATAATCTAATGTTTGTATCCTTAATCTAAATGTGTTATAAGTACGTACCTATTTCATTTATTGAAAATAGATTAAAGACTACAAATTACAATATTAAATTAAAATACCTAATAACGCCAATAAATTCTTAGGATAAGACAGTTCATGTCGTCTCCTAAGTCTACTTTATGTCCAGAATACTGATGATTATGACTCAGCCCATGACCAACTGAAATATTTTTTTCAATTTAAACTGTAGAATATGTGACAAATAACAATGTACATTGATATAGCAGTAGATCTATGTACTTTCATTAGAGGACAACATAAACAAAATATCGATCGTTGACCAACATGCCTGGCGCATTTAACAACTTGCCAACAATTTGGCAAAGGCCCAACTATTCCGTGACACTATGTCGTAGGTATAGATTGCCTCAAGTTTTACGACTCAATGCAATAGCTACAGACATCTGCTTTATTTTCTACTGCTACATTCCTTTCCTACAAAACAAATCAGCGCCTACAGAACGGTCAAATAGGTCTGTGCAAAAACAGTTTGCCTACTTGCAAATTGATTGAGTAAATGGGTTACCAATTTTTTTTGTTAGTGGGCGTTCCAAAGATATAAAACATCTTATTTAAAGCATCAAAATAGTAAATTATCAAGTGTTAAGGCCGCTCTCTTCACCCGCTTTTCCATACAAACGTATTACGCCTATTATTCTAATATTTGTCGCAATAGGTCTAAACTTAAGCCAGATATCAATTTATATCTCCATTACCTATGCCATAAAATAAAAATATTATTAAAAATTTATTTATTTTGAAAGTTATGACGCTTGAAAAATCACTATTTTTGGGCAAATTTTGGGGCAAATTCGTGCGTAAATAAACTATATAAGAAACTAGAAAATTGAAAAACGACCGAAGTCTTATCATAGGTTACTTCACAATAATTACAAATGTCTTTAGTTCATGTAAAAAATTGCAAAATATTTGCTAAAATAGGCGAAATTCCAAACTTTTTACTTTGCCGTTTTTCACTAAAAATCATGATATCTCAAGCAAAATTTATTTATTTTATTAATTTACTATTTATTTATGTATATATTTTTAGTACTCTTCTATACTGAAGACGTCTCGCTCTCTAAATGCAGAAATCACTGTTTTAGACTCCACTCACCAACGATTTGTCGCTCCCATGGAGAGGGTTCTTAAACTATAAAAGATACACGGTAAATTAGTTAGGTTAATCTTTAAACTTAATTATTTGCATGATGCTTCGTCATATTATTATTTATTACCTTGTTACTAACAATAAAATGAAAATTCCTTCATACTCAAGTCTCAGATTAAAATATAAAAGAGCCTCGTTATTGTTTCTTGCTTCAACAGCCGTCATTGCCTCGGTCGGTATTTGTATTGAAAGTTTTTTATGACAATCGAATCCGCCCATACGGGCTCGCAGGCATGCAAATCGACACAGACATGCTCGCGAAATCATGAAATGTTTTTTTCGTAAAATAATGCAAAGAGGTCATGTATCTGTTTTGGCCTTGCGCTAATCGTGTTAGCGGTAACACGCGAATATCTAATGCTATGTAATTTGCACGTACAATGCATCTGAAAGTAGCTTTTCAAATCACTTTGCGGATGCCTGTTATGTGACTCAATTTTCTTTCATCAGGCGTTACCATTTATATCAGCTTGTCGACGTCCACTGTTGGACTTAGCCCTTTGTTTCTACGACAAGCGCCTGCCCACTGTCACTTTAACCTGCTAATGGTTCGGACTTTCTCAATGCAGATTACTAATGGATTCTAATTTCTATCCTTCAGGGAAACTCCTAACATCTCAAATCTCTCCATGGCTTGCTTAGCTACTTTTTTAATTACCCGTTTATTTGGTTACGCTCGAAATGGAAACAAAACGATTGCGATAATAACTTCCAATTTTAGAACACAAAAAGCCATGCAGGTATGCTTAGAATACGTGTATGACAAGCGACCTTTATGATACAAATCTTTATACCTATTATATTTATACGACTTTATACCTATTATACGTCTCTACGATGATAAAATGTTACGCTCTCACATCCAACGCAGATGACTGATAATAAAAGGTCCGACAAAAGTCGTTAAAATCCGACAAAAATCAGAGAAGTATGACCAACTCTCACTGACTGGATCCAATTTTTGACGGAGAATATGAAAGTAGGTATTAGATGGAACATAATTCGCTAATACAGACTAGTTGTGTGTTGACGTTGTGTCGGTGTTCGGACGTTGGTCGGCCATCGTCGGATAAAAATTCCAGACAAAAAATAGTCGTCTACTCGTATTGTAACTACGTAATTTTTAAAAATAATTTTATCACGCAATGTGTTTTCGTACTTTAGATATGTGGAAAATTGGAGATAACTCACACATACGAGAATTCGGAGATAGGAAACGCAAACACAGCAGTCGATAACCTGGTTGCAGTGAACTAACTGATAACAGACCCGCTCTATGCTATGTTATCTATGTTTGAACAAGCTTTATCTAAATAATGCTAATAACTCAGATAGGGACAATGAGCTTGTATGAAATATTTATACATTGAGTTATCAATTATGACAATAGATCAGGGGGAGAAAACCTTGTACATCAGGCGGCAAATAATAGAATTAAAAAAAACAGACTTTACAGACTAAACTATTACACGGATCGCGTGCTACCTGTTGTCCGTTGAGCAGTACCGTCTTCACCAAAAATCTTCATCACATCTTCACCATATTTAAATGGAAACAACCTGGTGGTATACTCTTTGAAAAAAAAATCAAAATCGGTTTTTTGACGAAGTTATGTCACGCCAACTTCCTCTGTTTGAGTCAGTTAAAAAACATCGATGGTTAAAAAGCACTCCCAACTACCTAATTGCAAAAACGTAAGCTTGAAACTAGCAAACATATTTTTAAGTCAACATAATATTACTTTTTGTTTTGTTAAATTACAATAAGACTTGCGTCATAATTTGATAAAGATCATTAAGTATTATTTACAGAGTAAAAGCAGTTCCAGCGACCATTTACTGAATGACAAAAAACACTAGTGGTCCCCCTTGTACACCTGTCAAGTCGAGGCCATCGAGCGCGACATCACCGACTCTAGTAATAATGGCAACTCTCTGTACTTATATGGCTGTTTAGTATTCTGTTTGTTCCACGAACTATTACAAGGACAGCCGCGACATTATCAATAAATTAATTAATAACTATCTATAAAGGTGAACAACATAGCACGATTTAGATAATTGAATTCGAATTCATTACTGTCAAATTGCAGCAATTAGTAGTAACTACATTTTTTGTAGTTCCATTACATCGTATATTAATTAACTTATTAAAGGTGTATAATTTATTGTTATTAAGTTTAATAAATGAATGATAAATGATACTCTCGCGTCTACACCATTAGTTAATTGAACCTTATGAAACATTTAGGATCATAAATAAACCTGAGACCATCGTGTTTAAGATAACGTCAGCCGTTTCAAGATAATCCAAACCGTTTCGCACAAGGAATAAGTACAAAGTGAAAGGGATGACGCCTACATAAACTCACATTACACAGGCGTCGCAATTTCCCGACAAGGCACACTCACGTGAGAGAATTTATAGCGCGTCACACAGTAAAATTCCGTGCACAGAGAAGGTTTATAAACGGGAAAGGTACGCGAGTCCGGCGAGTCTAGTCCGAACAATGAGTTATTTAACGTTATCGATAGCTCACACAGCTGCGGAGTGCCGGAGTGCCGGAGTGCCGGAGGCGTAGACGCGAGCGATATTACGATTGAATTAATTTGACGACCCACTGCGTGATGCAATAACAATGAATCATGATGACATGTTATGGACGATCCGCTGGCTCGCGCGATATCATCGTAATAATAAACACAAAACGATAAACTTCACTTGTAGTCGAGCGTATTTCCGATTTCTAGGCCTTTTGTTTGTGTCGCTCAGTTATCACAATACATTATTTATTATTCTTTATATCTTGTATGACGTTATTCCAGTCTGAATACTGCAATAGAAACTAGATACTTTAGTCGAGCCAGTCAAAATGAGTTCATAAGCCATAATGGAGAAATGTTGTTACTTCTTAATTACTTACCTACGCTAACATTTCAACAAGATCTCCATAGAAAAAAAAATCATAAGCGTCCTGTTTTCATGAGAGGTGCCAGAAGCATTTGTTTAGCAGGCTGTAGTAACATTCAGTTAAGCATTGTACACTTTATATACATGGGCATTGGGCATCAGAGCCAACAAGTTTATTATGTTTAAACAGTTAAATACTGTCTAGACAAGGCGCCAGTGCGTTGGCATAATTCACCATTCCGCAAATTAGGGTAGTACTATGCCGGTGGACGATCGAATGTCAGGAACCGCACGACGCAATAAATTGTCGTCTCATGGCGGGTAAACATTGGCGTTCGGTCGCATTCATGCATAATTGATGAGGGTTCGAAGTTTCGAACGCGTGGATTCCGGCGCTCACGACGCGGCCCGGGTTCGGCGGTCGAACCGCGCGCCTCCGGGCCCGGCTGCCATTTTGTAGAGCCAGCAGTGCGCCCCGCTCGAGCGCTCACAGAATACTTAATACCCCTAAATTGGGGTAGGTACACATTTTCAAAGTCAAAGTCATTTATTTAAAAATTAGTACATTGTACACTTTTTGAATATCAACAATTTTTACAAGTGCGTATACTTACCATTATAAACGTGAGGTGATAATTATTAAGATTTAAACACATAACGAGTTTAACGAATTTCTGTTAAGGTTTGTCGAGGGTCTGATTAACGATGCATACCGAAAAATTACTATCGAATTGAAAAAACATCCCTATTGACTAAATAAACGACGATGCCACATGTCGGAAGTTATTTAATGTTTTGATTTGATAGGTAGGTACTTGGCCTTACTCTATATTCATTTGAGTTTTTCCGTTGCACATCCATCTCCGGTCACGCGTACAATTTCAAATAGACGTTGCCACGTTGCCAACCACTCTTCAATATTATGCTTCAATGCAATGCCGTTGCGTGCAATTAATAACAAATGATCATTATTAGTTTCTATTGTTACCGAGCGAGTAAATAGAGCATGAGGCAGTGTAATAATAAATTTATCAGCACAATGGATACAACGCGGGAACTCTCACGCATCGTCCATTGTACTACGCCGCAATTGTAATCAAAAACTCTTTTTCTTTAACCGCAAAAGGCGAGAGCCTCTTCGTTAATAAAGACACTTCAGACTAATTAGCAGCAAAGCCTCTTTAACCTTAGATAACATTTTTTTTAAAGTCACTGACCACGACTTTAAACATTAGACTGATAAATACGCTTTCTAGAATAAAAGGAGATGTTTCAAATCTGGCTAAGTCTTGTACAGTACCTTACAAATTAAGAAAAATCTGTTGTTCTCGGAAAAAATAAAATTATTGAGTTAAAACTAATACTGTAGTTGTACAAAAATATTTTTTATTCATTAATTATTGATCGATTTTCAATATGGCGTCGCTGGCGTCGTATGGTTTGACATATACTGACAGCTTGTCACTTCAAATAACAATTGTCATTGTGATTGATATAATTGCAATCAATTTATTTAGGCTTTCGTTCTTGTGTACTTCGCTGTTTGATTTTTGAGTTCTTTTCAACAACTTCACTTTCGTTTTCTGGATTTTGGACTGTTTTGCTCAACCTGGCTTTTGTTTTTGGACTGTTACTCATACCATCTGTTGACCCGGCGTTGTGCTACACGGACTTCGATTTTGCTTAGTGATTTGGACGGTGTTGATACGATCTAATGACATTTCTGTCAAAGTCAAATGTCAAATCGAAATGAAAGACATTTTACCGCCATGATGAATTTTTATTACGTGTTGCAATCCTAAGCAGAAATACTTGTTTTGTACAACCAAACAAAACCATTTTATAGAAAATATATAGTTAAAAACTGTTCAATGTTTTCTGGACTATATCCAAGTATACTGTACCAAGTCCTAGCCAAGGCCTCATACAGTGATGAAACATCTCCTTTCTACTTTCATTGTCTGTTAACAATAGTTAGTTATACATGATTCAACTAACCTTATAAAGTACTAATTCCCGTAATAATCGCGATTACCATTACTAGGTACGTGAGATGCATAAAACACAACAGCGAATATTGTTTTTCCCTATAATTTTAGCAAGTGAAGAGGCGTATCAGACCACGCATAAGGTATGATGATTCCGTATTAAAATAACTTCTGATCTATACTTAATCTATACTAATATAATAAAGCGGAAGAGTTTGTTTGTTTGAACGCGCTAATCTCAGGAACTACTGGACCGATTTCAAAAATTCTTTCACCGTTGGATATGTACGTGATCCTTGAGTGCTATATATGTACCACGGGCGAAGCCGGGGCGGACCGCTAGTCATGAGATAAAGCAATAAGCATAAAAAACTAAGATGTACATAGTTATATGCTGTATAATTTTCAACATCCTTCACTATAGTATAGAATACACGTACTTGTTCCAAGCAGTCACTGCAGCAACAAAACATCATCCAGATCGACTTTTTTTTTTAATGAGGGTAGGTACTCGTCTCTGTCTCAGTAGCGGCAACAAGTTTCTATAACTTAGCCTTTCAACTTTAATTTGTAGTTTTAAGACAGACGGACGAGACGAAACTACAAGAGATCCTTGTTTCAGTACGGAATCCTAAAAAGGGATTCACACAAAGTAATCACAGTCATCGTAACAACAGACTGCAGAGCGCATCATATAGAGGTGTCTGCGGGCTCGATTTTACGCTGATACGTTGCGGTCGAGGCCTACGGCGAAGTGCTCATTATGATGAAAGTCTGCCGCCTGCCCCGGCCGCGACACGGGCGGGGGAGGAAAATAATATGAAACGAAACACTGCGCCCGTTCGTCTGCTGCGACCGCAACTTGCTCGCCGCACCGCCGCACCGCCGCACCGCTCGCGTGCACTCACAATGCGTAGCCGTGAACTACGAACTGTAATGTGCGATTCGCATCTACATTAAATAACTCTATGGAAATATCTGTAGGCAGATGGCATACATCGTTTATCGCTTAAGGTGTTACGTTTTCCATACTAACTTCATGTTACCATTCAAGAGCGAATGGATTATATATTTACACTGAAATTACATCGCACAGCCTTAATATAATTTTTAATTTGCGCGAAATTATATGTATTTACATAAAGAAAACATTACATAGACAGCTTTATTATTATAATAGCCATCTATTAAACGCTGTTTTGCCTAGCTGACCGAGATGGCTTTACTTCACTTTTAGCTGTTTATGTAATGTTTTCTTTGTGTAAATAAAATTTTCCGCAAATTAAACATTAAATTAAGGCTGTGCGATGTAATTTCAGTGTAAATAATGTAAATATATAATCCATTCGTTCTTAAATGTTAATAATAAATTAGTATGGAAAACGTACCACCTTAAAAAATTTTAAACAACACAACCTAATGCCGAATTTTGGATGTTTGCATCGACGTAGGATTACGGAAGAGGAAAACTATCTAAAGTAGAGAAAATTACTACTGTAAACTTATGAGTATCTAAAGCGAGTGTTCTAGTGGAGGCTGGAGCCCAGTTAGAAAACTTGACAGAGAAGGTAGATTTGAAACAGAAATAATAATATATTTTACTTTTAGAGATCATATTATAAAGTATTTGGTTTGGTATTAACTTTCCCGAAGTAAGTATAATCATTTTTATAGCACATAATAAAAATAGAACCTTTATAACAACTGTTATAAGATACAGGATACTTTAATTTGGTAGTAAAAAAGGTACAAAGCGTTTAAATACTAGCTTAATAACTTTTAAACTAAAGTTTACAGACTCGCTCTAGAAGTGTGTTTGTTCTCAGCGAAGTGGTAGTCACAGAGATAATGAATACTTCCAAGGCAGTAAAAACCATCTGCGTTCATGAATTGCCGATTTATTCGTTGACGTTTTTCGTTGCGAGACAGCTGAGCTATGCAGCCGCATTTCCTGGCGTCGATCGACCCATTGTTATAATTTGCTCGTTTTTTGCCGACTCTTATCGAGGAATAGCGTGTGCGTTCGCATTTTATAAGCGTAGCCGCGCATGCACTTTTTAGTTTTTACCCAGGACGGATATACATATGTAGGTATGTGATTAGCGTACGAGTGAGAGGGTGTGAGTTTGTGCGCTTTTGTTGTTACCATTTGCCTGATAAACTACTGGGTCGATATTAATGCGGTTTTTTGCAGTATGTTGTGCACGTTAAGTAAGTATTAATTCTGGTTGTATAATATAAGATGTTATAATATAATGTATATATATACGGTCTATAGCAATATAATATATATGTTATATTGCTATAGACCGTAGAGGGCGCTGCAATTGTGTTTTTAATTTTTTACTACATATGTTTATGTACCTATATATCACACACCTGGAAAACAACTTTTTGGTTTTTGAACAACTGTAGAAAATTTGATGAGGTTTTTTGCAATGATTTGACATTACATTTCTGGCCAAGTTCTTCGATGTTATGCTTTACGACTAGGTATAGGTTACATGCCTATAATTGTTAGGCATTGGGTTTTTCTGTCAAGAAATTCTCAGTGCCAGCCCGGAGTTGGTAGTTGGCGGTGTTTCACCCCCGTGGCTCGGAGAGCACGTCAAGCAATCGGTCCCGGTTATTATCACTATCATGTCACAATAGTCGTTAAAGCCCGCCAACCCACATTGGAGCAGCGTGGTGGGTCTAAGCTCTAAATCCCTCTCTCCTATGAGAGGAGGCCTGTGCCCAGCAGTGGGACGTTAAAAGGCTGTGTGGTGGTGGTGGTGATAGGTTACAACTTACAAGAAGGCGCGGAAATCTTTTAATTTTTACTTGCTCTCTTGTACGCAAAACATCTTATTTTACTTTTTATCATCTTGTGAATATCCAGCGGTAAATTCTATTAAATCTATTTATTGTATTTTAACTTCTTGAATGAGAATCCGCTACTTATTATTCCTAAAGCATCCATACATATTGCATATAGTTACGTAGAAACCATTTGCAAAAATTTACATAGGTAATTATACGCTAATGCATATTCTAGTCTCATTTAAATGCGAGTTTATGGCGCTTTCAGATTGTATTTTATTTTCGGCTACATATTATAGTTAAGTATATTCTTAAATTGGTTTTTTATGTTAGTCTGAGTATTTTATATTAATAAAGATCAAAATAATAGGTTTGCAAAAATGTAGCAAATGTATTTTTATATCGTATGTCTTTAAGACTAATTCCAGCGAATTTTATTCAGAAAATTTAAAATTCACTCATTCACGAATTATATCTATTTTAAGATTTTGTTTGTTTAAATTCACCTGATACCCACTTCTGAGTTAATTTCACTGATGAAATTTCTACGCTCATTCCATCTTACAACATTTTATTTATAAGCTGGCTTTTTTCCGTCTTAGCTTGGGTCAATTAATAATAACAATGAATTTAATTAAGGACAAACACTTATTTATTACTGTTGCGGAAAACGAGTTAGGTAAGGCGAATCGTGATCGTACGGCGGCGCGTGATTCATATATTTATATTGATCTTTTAATTTATCTACTAGCATTTACTGAATCAATAACGTTTAGCATTAAAATATGGCTACCGTATATTTGATTTGCTACCTTTGAAAATGTTTTGTATGGACTAAATGACAAAAATTAGACAGCTAATGTGGTCAATTCTGTTGTACCTACACAATCTCTAAACTTAAACTAAATTGACAAGTTTAAAAATAGGGCTATCCTTTTCTGCAGGGAGCATTGTGAAAGAGATAGGAATATATTTAGTTCTGTCATTTTTGTTTAGATTTAGAGATTGTGTACAACAGAATTAGCCACATTGTCGCGAGACGTTTCTGTATTTGGCTGTGAGACCTTTAAAAAGTGAAACAAAAGGGGAAATAACTAAAGATCCCAACAAGCAGTTTCCTTTCTTTTATAACGATTCATCAACAAAAAAAAAACAGCCTCTCAACGTTTCAATACATTTCATAACCATAAAAAACTCTTCGACAACAATATATCAATATCAAGCGAAACGTAATGGCTGTGTCGAGACACAGCCATACATCACGGCTCGTGGCCTGCCCAAATCCCCATAATGCCGAGAGGGGAGGCGACCACCCCGGCTTATTCAAAACAGCCGCATTAAGCCCTCGCCATTAACAGCCATAACAGCTAACTTCAGGTTATCAAGGGGTTTCCTTAGAAAATGCAGCTCGCTCGCAAGTCTGTAATTTGGAGCCATGCCAAGTAATGATTCGACACGTTACGCTCTCCCTTATCGGATATCTGGCGAAATGTGCATGTAACCGTTTTAAAATAGGAATTACCGACTGCCGCAGTCTCGCCCCTGCCAAACTGCCGCACGAACAATGCAACCAATGCTGAAACTATGTTATTAAACTTACCCAGTTAACGAAAGGAAGATAAATTATTTTCTCGATTGAATAGGATTCTCTAGCAAGTATAAAAGAAATCAAACACTAACCGATGATTGCATCCACGCTTTTAGAGCGGGGCCGCACTGCGAAATTTATTCGCGCGGTTTATATTCCGCATTTTTTAATATATTTTTCTCGCGAATTTTAAATCGCATGTGCGATTCATACATTCCCATATGTCACAGAATTTTGCGAAAAAATTCGCGCGAATAAATTTCGCAGTGCGGCCTAGGCCTTAATAATCTAACTGTTAACAGTGACGTTTGATCCTTATTGCTACCCAGATTCGTGGTGATCAATCCTCATTCGCGATTTGATCATGAACAGCGATGACAGCAACCGGATGTTAATTTATTTAAGACATAGAAACTCTACACTTCGCGAAAATTAATAAATAACAATATCGTTTTTCATTTCTAACTTCGTATTGTCGAGGTCATATTATTGTGAACTGCGAAGGGGCGCAGAGAGAAACTCGCAATGTAGGTGCCGGCGGGTGCTTCAGGGAGTAAGCAAAAGTCTCCCTCAACTCCCAGCCTGTTTACTTTGTCACCCATGAACCGAGGTGAATCCGGAGCCCAAACTTTGATTAGTTATTCTTTTATTTATGCCGACAAGATTCCATTTGTTCTGAAAGTATTCCCACCGGGTGTAATCTCCAACGATTTGTCGCCTCTTTCAACAGTTTATTTGTTTTGTTGCTTTTTATCAACAAAAGAAAATATTTACCGTGGTTTGTCCCAGATATAACAGTGTCACACAGATACGAAGATTGAATTAGATACGTTATCAATATCATAATAATATATGTGGATGATAAAAACATGTATACCCTTATCTTTTATTAAATAGTCTTCTTTGATCTTCGCAGTCTTGGATGTTTAATCTAATAACGGTCCGGGCTTCCGCTCCCAGGATATTGCCATGGCAACGATAAGATCCCGCGCCCGCCGCGCCAACACAAGCATCCCTTGCCTACTTTATTCTCACTGGAGGCCGCCCCTCGAGCAGCTGATTCCTTTGATAGCGAATAATTCCGTTTATTTTCACGTGTTCGCATTACAGAAATTATTGAGCGAATTTTTCATATCCCACGTCTCTGTGCGAACGAATATATAACACAATAACTCCCATGTCGTGGAATTTTAGTTCGGCGTAAAAAATGTGTTCTATCAAATGCTTTCAAGTTTCATCACAAAGGCAGTTAGTTATATTAATATGGAATTATTTGGAGACCAAAAGCGTTTTAGGGTTCCGTAGTAAAATAACTAGCGAAGTTATGAAGTTTCTGGAATAGTTTTCGGAAAAACTAGGTACCGTTTTACATAATGATGAGTGCCAAAGTAGCCAGTTTTACGGATACGTTCTCTTCCTTAACTCCTAAACTATTATAGTCTAGTATACTCTATAGTAGAGTATTAACACATAGTATAAAATTATACCCAAAACTATACCCAAAACTGTACACGGCCAAGATAATATTGTGTACCTACTTACTTACTTGATACGGTGACTGTTTGGAACAAACACGATAGAGGTTACAAATTACAATGCTCTATTGTACTGTAATCTGTATATCTCTGTATAATGCTTGCTTTTATAATAAATAGTTCGTGATAAGTTTTATTACTAGCATGTTTACGGGACCCAAGTTATTTATGCGGGCTCTGACACGCATTTGATTAGTTATTTATCGTAATTAGTCATTGGCTAATCGATTTTTGGACAAAAATCGTTTGTTTGATGTGATTTTACTGAGAAGCGATTGTGAATGTATGTATATAATTATTATAAGAATATTATATATATCATCATGATCAACCCATTACCGACTCACTACAGAGCACGGGTCTCCTCTCAGAGTGAGAAGGGTTTTGGCCATAGTCTACCACGCTGGCCAAGCGGATTGGCAGACTTCACACACTTTTGAGAACGTTATGGAGAACTCTCAGGCATGCAGGATTCCTCACGATGTTTTCCTTCACCGTTAAAGCAAGTGATATTTAAATACTTAAAACGCACATAACTCCCGAAAAGTTAGAGGCGCGTGCCCCGGGATTGAACCCACGACCTCCGATTAGAAGTCGGTCGTCTTAACCACTAGGCTATCACAGCTTTTTCTATTATATTATATATCATTAATTTATATTTTAACTCAAACGTTGCAAGTTTCATATTTTTATACCTACATATAATAATACGTATCTAGGGTATCACAATGAGAGTGCTGACAAACTCACTTATCGTTTTACTGCATACAAAGCGCAAGGCAAACAAAAATAAAGCTATGTTTGTCGCAAGTCAGATATCAATTAAAACGGAATTAAGACTGCAGCGAACCGTACAAGTTGGCTAAATATGAAGAGCGAGGGCATGGATGGCTAACATGCAAAAGTTACTATTAGATAATATATTACTTAGTAATGATATGCGATAATATTCCGTATTGAAACGCCATTGAGCCTATTCTGCTATGGTTTTTGGAACAGGTGATATGTGGTGGTTCGCCTGCGTGGGTAGACACGCCATGTCAACCCTTCCCTTGGAGAGAGGGTCCACATAGTGTGTTTGCCAACCCTTTCGCCCACTTCATTTTTATTCACGGTATAAAAAGAAAAATATTGATGTTAGGAGATATGAACGTCCCCATTGTAAGTGGAATTTTTATTTTCACTGGAAATAACGTTTTATTGTTTGCAAATTGTAGAAAAGATATAATAATGTTCACAACAATAAATGTGAAGGGGAGAAATGCAGGAAAAGTAAATATAATATTTATAAAATAAATGGGTATTGCTAGGCCACGAAAACTCGCCTGAATTATGTTAAGACAAATTAATTTTTAATATTGTAATAATAAAACAAAATACATTTACATAAAGTATGTACTTAGTAGATAGACATCTTTGCTTCTAGTACTGGATGGAAGAATTTAATTAAACGGTGTCAAGATAATAATAATAATTCATTGACAAAACACTTATACTCGTATACAAGATAACCTTCCATTCGAGTGGCATCAGTTCATCACTGATAGTTTCTTAGATAACGTTACGTTTGGACACAATCACGTTCCACCTATTATTATTATTATTATACCTACGCCATTATCGCGTATCGACCTACATCCATATCGGGTTTCAATTCACACAGGCGACGTAACGAGCTATGGCCGGATTTTTCCATGAAACCATTTACGGGCACAGTTTTTTGCAAGTGTGTGAATTAACGGTTACTTTGGAGATAATTACATCGATAAAATTTAACGATAAACAACTTAAGTATTTTACGTAGCTATGAATAATACATGTAGAGTTGTTGTTACCTAACATTATGTTGAAGTTATTATGTAGTTGGTATTATTGTTACTGCACGTTCACTATACAATGTATGTACGAAGTACGAACCTGGGTTACAAAGATCTGTGTAGTACTAGAAATTAGAATGTAATGTAAGTAATTAAACGTAGAAGTGACAAGTGGTATTTAGAACGAAAGCATGTGACCATAAATCGGTAATGTCCTACCATCTGACACTCATCGTGGGATACGAGGAGTGTTACTCGAGGCGAATCAAACACTAGTAATGACTCATTGGCCGTCTCGCCTAGCGACTGCCACGGTGGATTAAATTCAATACGAACCGGTTACTAAATTGCGCCGGTTAAATTCGATCGCGATACATTCAATTTAAATGCCAGTTCTGTTAAAACGGCAAGGCCAACGCTATCATGCGAAAATCGACAAGTTTTATGTAGGCCAGCGCGACTGTTGTAAGGTAACATTCCTTAACATTTACAGTAGCGCGATTTACGATCGTGATAGTTTCGTTTTCACGTCCCAATGAGTCCGGTGCTCGCGCATTTCGACCATTTTTATTCTATAATAATGGCCACTCCGTAACCGATTGAAAGAGATCTCCGATGGTTCAATAGGTTGTTTCTTTGTTATCGTTTGATTGAGTGTGGGGAAGGGTGCGGGAGGTCTTGGTAGCGTTGTCGTCTGTTTTTATTCGGATTCAAACATCGCGCGTGACGAGCATGATGTCCGCACTCTACTTAACCATAGATAAGTTGCGCAATCAACGGAACAGCCATGCGGTGAACCACCTTGGTATTCAGCAGACAGCTTTATGCCTTCACTTTCTCAAACTATATAGCTATACTAATCTACTAATCTATATCTATACATATTATTATAATAAAATCGTAGACTTGCCGTATCTGTCCATTAAAGATTTTTGCAAAATAGTAACTGGGGGATGTTAGGTATAAGTAATAGAACGTAAAACAGCTATTCTTGAAATTTTTGTCTGTTTGTCTGTTTATCTGTTTGTCTGTATGTTTGTGCGCGCATCACGCAAAAACTACTGAATGGATTGAAATGACACTTGGCATGACTAAAGTTCATACTATGGAGTAACATATAGGATAGGTACTTTTTATCCCGAAATTCAGCACGGTTCCCTTGGGAGAGGGGATGAAAGTTAAAATGTGTCCTTAGCTGTAATTCATTAACGTGTGGTCCGATTTCATTCATTCTTTTTTTGTTAGAAAGGAGATACTTTAAAGATTACCAGCTAATCTCAGAAAGGCTGGATCGATTTTGATGGGACTTTTACTGGCGGATGTTTACATTTTGATCTACCTAAACATCCGCCAGTGAACTTTTAACAGTTTTTAGCAAGGTATGAGCTCAAAGGAGCTTAGGAAAACAAATTGATTCCCACGGGATTTTTAAAAACCAATATCCACGCGAACGAAGTCGCGGGTGTCCGCTTTCTACACTAAGATAGGGTGAGGAAATAGTTTAGACGTTTTATAACTCTTCTTGTTCGTCAACCAATAGACGTTCATAGGACGTAGGTCTCTTGTATCGTTTCATATCGTAGGTTTACTGTGGGTCCTTCGAACTATATTAACTAACAAACAAATTATGTTAACTAAAACATATGTTAACTCATCGCATTGCAACAGTTCATATCTAAATCGGCATACCAACTTTTATTTTTATAGCGAATATTACAATATATAAAATTAGCAAAACTGCGATAATCAGCTAGTTATTAACACGCCTAGCCGGTTGATAAAATCAAATAAAATAAAGAAGAGACATCAAAGGTTGTTATCACATTAGGTAATTTTACAGCCTTGACACAATGTAAATCAGTGTGACCATGCAGTGCCATTTAAATGAACATGGTGCAGGCTATCAGCAGATGTAAAATTTTTCTGATTTAGTAACGATGTTATATGTATATATGTATATAACATCATCAAATTTTTTCATTGACTAATGTTAACGGGTGGGTGACTTTTCGGTCGTTCGCAAAATGAGACCACAAATTGAGTTATATAATCAATTCTCTGTTAAATTCAAGGTTTTCAAGACTGATACCGATTTGTACAGCCAGTTCAATTTTCATTTCCTCTAAGTGATAAAAAACTGGTAGCTTTTTATTCATAACTAGATGATGCCCACGGCTTCGCCCGTGTGGATTTAGGTTTTTAAAAATCCCGTGGGAACTTTCGATTTTCCAGAACAAAAATGTTGTGGAACTATGTGTAGTAACCCGTCCCCAAAACGGAAAAATCCCGTAGGATCCCCACGATTTCGGAATGCGATTCCTTACAGCATCAGGGTTGAGGAGTTGGAATCAAAATTTTTTATAGGACGGTGTCGCAATATTTCTCTATCGATTAAAAAAAAATACGCAAATCGGTTCAGAAATGTCGGAGATATCGGTGTACATAGGTAGAAGAACACAACTCCTCTTTTTTTGAAAGTCGGTTAAAAAAGTAGCCTATGTTACTCCCTGGTTAATTCTCTACTTGTATGTGAAAGTCCCGTCAAAATCGGTTCAGCCGTTCCGAAGATTAGCCCGTTCAAACAGACAGACAGACAGACAAAAATTTTAAAAACGTGTGATTCGGTTATGGTACAGTTCAAATAACTAAATGAGCTTAATATGAAGTATTTATTTCGAAATTACAGACAGACACTTCAATTTTATTTATCTACTAGATGATGCCCACGGCTTCGCCCGTGTGGATTTAGGTTTTTAAAAATCCCGTGGGAACTTTTGATTTTACAGAACAAAAAGTAGCTTATCTGTAGAAACCCGTCCCCAAAACGGAAAAATCCCGTGGGATCCCCACGATTTCGGAATACAATTCCTTACAGCATCAGGGTTGAGGAGTTGGATATGTACCTACTCGAGTTCATTCAACGATAAAGTCTTTAATTGGTATCCCCAATATCAATTTAAATAACCGAAAGTTTCTAAAACCCATTAGTTTTGGGGATTAGGTCCCCTACAGCATCAGGATTGAGGAGTTGGAATCCAAATTTTTTATAGAACAGGGTCGCAATATTTCTCTATCGATTAAAAAAAAAATTACGCAAATCGGTTCAGAAATCTCGGAGATATCGGTGTACATAGGTAGAAAAACACAACTCCTCCTTTTTTGAAAGTCGGTTAAAAAAGTAGCCTATGTTACTCCCTGGTTAATTCTCTACTTGTATGTGAAAGTCCCGTCAAAATCGGTTCAGCCGTTCCGAAGATTAGCCCGTTCAAACAGACAGACAGACAGACAGACAGACAGACAGACAGACAGACAGACAGACAAAAATTTTAAAAACGTGTGATTCGGTTATGGTAGCGTTCAAATAACTATATGAGCTTAATATGAGGTAGTTATTTCGATATTACAGACAGACACTTCAATTTTATTTATTAGTATAGATATACTAATAAATAAAATTGAAGTGTCTGTCTGTAATATCGAAAAAACTACCTCATATTAAGCTCATATGGTTATTTGAACGCTACAATAACCGAATCACACGTTTTTAAAATTTTTGTCTGTCTGTCTGTCTGTCTGTCTGTCTGTCTGTCTGTCTGTCTGTCTGTTTGAACAGGCTAATCTTCGGAACGGCTGAACCGATTTTGACGGGACCTTCACATACAAGTAGAGAATTAACCAGGGAGTAACATAGGCTACTTTTTTAACCGACTTTCAAAAAAGGAGGAGTTGTGTTTTTCTACCTATGTACACCGATATCTCCGAGATTTCTGAACCGATTTGCGTAATTTTTTTTTTAATCGATAGAGAAACATTGCGACCCTGTTCTATAAAAAATTTGGATTCCAACTCCTCAATCCTGATGCTGTAGGGGACCTAATCCCCAAAACTAATGGGTTTTAGAAACTGTCGGTTATATAAATTGATATTGGGGGTACCAATTAAAGACTTTATCGTTGAATGAACTCGAGCAGGTACATATCCAACTCCTCAACCCTGATGCTGTAAGGAATTGTATTCCGAAATCGTGGGGATCCCACGGGATTTTTCCGTTTTGGGGACGGGTTTCTACAGATAAGCTACTTTTTGTTCTGGAAAATCAAAAGTCCCCACGGGATTTTTAAAAACCTAAATCCACACGGGCGAAGCCGTGGGCATCATCTAGTTAGTAGTATAAGACTATTATTTTAGTACACCTACTTGATATAGCTTAAGGTTTACAACTAAATAAGAACAAAACGTATCAAAGTAACTTATCCGAAGTTAAATGAGAAGGTATTCGCTTAAATAGGTGTTTCATTAAAACGTACACGTATTATTACTTTCCTATTAGTAAAACAAATTCAACTAGCATGGTTAGTTGAACGCTAATTAAATCGGCGTGGAACCTGAAATAAGATAGATATATGAACGTGCAAAACATAAGGCCAACTATGCGCAATACTCTATAAACCATTTAAAATCTTGATACAATACACTGTTGTTTATAATTATTGACAAATCCGGACCTAATTATACTTTGAGCGTTTATGGATATTCAGTCTCAATGGACACAGTTTCCAATATCATTTGAATAATATGATTAAGCGTTACTTACTTATTTAGCATATCCTAAAATAGACACAATTATTCACACTTCCAGTGGTAGAGGCTCTATCAACGATTTGTTAACATTTTGGAAGAGTAAAATAAAAGACGATTTTGGCTACAGTATAAAAACGTCTGCTTTTAAATCAACGTAAATGTTATCTTACAAAATTATCTTATTAATTTACAAAAACTCGACGCGACGACAACGATGCGTCTATAACAGCAGAATATACGAGTAAGTTGGGATATATTTATAGGAATTAAACAAAGAAAGACATAAATTTTAACTTGCACCATACAACAGACCTTGTACTGAAATAATGCTTATTTAAAGTATTGTACCTACAAGGAAAATTCATATTTAAATAATCCGGTTTTATCGCAATACGAAATAACATTACACTTGCAAATACGCTTAATGACCAACTCACTGGCATTGCTGGAAACAAAATGGTATTATTATTATTTACATTATTCGAGTTTTTAATGAACAAATAGGTCCCTACCTACTTCGCGAATGTATTTTTACAATATATAGAAGTAGACATAGATATATAGGCATTTTGGTATAACTAGTGCTTATTTGCCTACAGTTTTTGAACCTACGTATTTGAATGCCATTGCAGTCTCGTTAATTTAGTAGTTACTACAAGTACATTAATCTCCGTAAACCGTAACATAATACCATCCCGAATCCCGATGCACAGATAACTGTAACCTGTTTCCTCTCTATGATAATAATGTATTGTATATAAACAAGTGGATAAACACCGTTACGTTGCTAAAATGTACATTACTAAACATTTATTCGAGCGCCCGCAGGAAAACGATCGTAAATTTATATTAAAACCGGAATCATTAAAAGCCCAGGACCGTGAGAATAGTTCAAACTATTCACAAAATTTCCAAGCGCTAGTATAAAGCCGGCTACAACTTAAATTGCGAATCGAATGTTGTAACAGGTCCCAAATGCGCCAAATACATGTAATTAACGTCTTAATTTACGATATCATCTTCGAGATCTGAGAGAGGAAACTGTTTCAGCTCACAACATCGCGAACAAGCTCAATTAACATTCATCCGGCAAATTAAATCAAGATTGGCCGGATACCGTTCACTGTAACGTTCCGTGAATCAATGTAAAAATTACAAGTTTTGTATTTTTCTGGAGCTTGTGTGACGTTTCGGATTCTCAGTATGTACATGTATAAGTTGAGCTTCTTAGTTGCTTTAACTTTTGACTTCCGCCTTTGAATTTCTTGATATTTTCTTGACTCGGTAGCATCAATATAATATGACCTTTATAAATTGGTTTGCTCGGCCAAAGCCAATTTGACCTAATCTGATCTAATGCCGTGTAAAAGACAATAAAAAGTCCTACTGCTATTAGAATAATATCTTTGCTATCAGACAAAATAACATTAAACCCGACATAGACAATTAATATTGAAATAAAGAAAGATATTTCGTCCTCAATATTTTCACAATTTCATCCTTATTCAATTTTCATACTTAGCAACATATCGGCGGTGTCCATAGTTCCCTATTTAGTAAAATAGTGAATCTTAACTTATTGAAATCTTCCAAGAATTTCTCTAAAGTAATAATTATCTGTCCATTGTTAAAACATTATCTTTAATAGATACGTGGAACCTTCACCTTGAAGTGCAATTAGGTACATTAAGGCTGAATAAAGTGTTTGTAATTTGAGCAGTGTAATCTCAAGTGTTTTCCTAGTTCGTTTTACCACTAAGCAATCGTAAAGCATTACTGTACGCTAATTAATCAAAAAGCCAGAAGTCATTGCCTCGGAGGCGGCGGTGGGCGTTCATAACTCATACGTAATTAAATGTCGAGGTTCTCGGCTCCGCGTCTTGTAAATACTCGACTTGAAGAAGATTTGAGTCAAAACAAACATGTAGTTGAAAATTTAATTAAGTTTATGACAATTTACCGCGAAGAAGCACTAGAGTATGTTAAACATAGAGTATGTAATTAAATAAACAATACTATATTATACGAATAGTAATCATTATAACAAATACTGTCCCTTTGCTTTTGATCCCTAACATTGATATTTATTTATTTATTAGCTTTTGCCCGCGGCTTCGCCCGCGTGAATTTCGATTTTTCACAAATCCTGAGGGAATCGTGGATATCTAGTTTCCGTTTCTGCTCCCTTTTCTAACCTATATACCTACATTCGAGGAAGTTTGCTATAATAATATACCTATAGCTTTAGCTGTAGATTTCGGTTTTTTCAAAATCCCGCGGGAACTGTGGATTTTTCCAAGATAAAAAGCCTATGTGTTAAGTCAGGGCATAATCTATCTGCATTCAAAATTTCAGCCAAATCAAAAGTACAATGATATAGCTTGTCCCTCACCTCAATGTACTTGTAATCTCTGATATGTAGTTTAAGAAACTAAAAAGCACGCTATTGCTTCTTGACTCCATCATCAGATCCCTCTTCACCAATTGTAACTATAATGTAAATGGGAACCGTCAAAACAAACCAAATGAGCCCAAACTCGAAGGGTTTAGTAGTAAGTAGTTCTAGCAGCCATCAATCTACTTCCCAGTTCCATTGTAGATCTTCTACATCTCCTGAGTTTGCTCCGGTGTCGGCGTGAAACGTGCGTCGAGTGTGTTTTAAAAGGTTTGTGTCATTTATGCGGTGTTGCGTGGTGGTCGTGCGTGCTGTTTGCTTGGCTGCTTGTTTTTCTTGCATGTTTAGCAGCGGGAGGTCAGGCGGTGCATAGCTGTATATAACACAACCATAGTGTACCTAACATACCGATTTGTCAGTTTTAGCAGAATAATTTTCCATTGTAATTCATTTTTAAACCCCGACGCAAAAACGACGGGGTGTTATAAGTTTGACGTGTCTGTGTGTGTGTGTGTGTGTGTGTGTGTGTCTGTGTGTGTCTGTGTGTGTGTGTCTGTTCCTCTGTGGCGCTCAAACGGGTGGAACGATTTGAATGCGGTTTTTTTGAAAGGTGAATTAGTCGAGAGTGTTGTTAGCTATGTTTGATGAAAATCGATCCGAGATGGCCGCCGCTACACAATGGTGGATTACATATCTTTTCACAACTCCCTTAATATGGGTATCAAATGAAAGGGCTTGACTAGTAGAATAGCACTATGCAAATCCATGATGGCCGCCGCCACAAAATGGCGAATGTCGGGGGTTTTTTAAATTTTTAATTTTCACTTGTGTATCAAAGAGATGCTAACTCCGCGTCAGATGAAAGTATAATATTTTAGAATTTGTATTATTTAATTTGCGTAGGTATCTACTTAACATATTCGATTTGTTATTATTATGTATTGGCTAGATCAAATTTAGCTTGATGGATCACGAATAATGACGATGCACTCCATGATTGGACGCGTTCGCCTTGGCGATGGTTTAAAGGCGTATTGTTTAACCGTCTATAGTTATACGAACGTAATCGCGTAGTAATTATCTGCAAGTCATAGTATACAAATATTAATTACAAAAATCCGTCATAACATCATTAGGGAAGCTATTTGCGTCCGCCCGCGCCGGCGTTTATTTGCCAAAAGCAATTAATTACTGAAGAGAATGGAATATCTCGGCGGCTGCCGAGTGCCGGCTGGTCCCCCGGAGACGGTTACGGTTACCGCCAACGCTGATTAATGCCTGCGGGAGTCTTTAAGCGTTCCTTATTCTACACGTTTGGATGTAAAATTTTGTACTCGAATAACCTCTATAACAAACAGTTTTACAGTAAGTATATATAAAAAATTTTTGGTGAGTTACTTTAACCGGAGTTGTTCTCGGGCGCGTTCCGTACAAAGTTTGATTTCTGTTTGAATAGGTAATATTCTGTCAATAAAACGAGGATGTGTCACGACTGATACAAACAGCAACAATTACATCATATACCTGAAGTGATCATTATCCAGCCAATAACAAAAACCTTTATTCCGTGTAATATATGTAATCTAATAATACGTTATATAAACTTATGTTGAATCATCATTCAAACTATGTTCGTAGAAATAGATTTTATTTGCAAGCTCTTTTGTATATATCGTCAAGAGCTTGTCCACTGGTAATGAATCCGCCATTGATTCGGAACGTAGTTGATAGTGGATAGCAAAGCTCTTTGATCACTACGAAGTATATTTTAATTGAGGCAGGTACATCGCTTTCGAATACAATTATTTAGTAAAAAAAACTTAATTCGTAATATTAGAAATGCGAAAATGTGAGATTGTTTGTATTTTGTTGGATTGTCCTACAATCACGCCACAACAGAGGATTGAAGTGATTTTTTGCATGAGTTAAGTACCTACCTACTTACCTACAGTTAACGACCCAGAGAGTGAATACTTTTATGCCGGGCAAAGAAAATCCCGCGGATCTCCACGCGGACAAAGTCGCGGACAAAAAGTTAGTAATATTTTTGAATAGATTTTTGTTAATATTTATAGGTGGTATAAGACAAAGTGATTCATTGTACCTACTAATAAAAATAAAAATAAAAAAACAAAATAATTATGCAGAAATGCAGCATTAACGAATGGCACAGATACCAATTAGCATGCTGTTTCCACTAACGGTGGTCGATATAACAAGAGAACCGCGCGAGGCACGCAGAGCGACGAGACGGCATCGCTTTGTCGGTCGTCGGCTCACTTCGCGACGGACGGTGGCGTGCGGGGAATATCAATCGGATCAAACTGTTCGTTCCCCGAAGCCATGTGCGTGACTACCTACCTGGGGACCGGTTACGCGGCACGGCCGAGAAATGTATTAACGACAATAATTTACATTAATATCGCGATTTACTCGTCGTGCGCCCAACGACGCGCTGCGTTTACGCAGAAGCGATAATCACACTAAAAGGAAAAAAAAGTTTACACAGATGCTGTATGTATATTGTATACACAAGTGAAACACGATAGCGAGAAATGAAATGTTTAAAAGTGTTGCAATACGTTACATTCAATGCATTATTTTGTCTGTTATCAGTCCGAGGAAATGTTTAAAGACATTCAATAAATAATTGGCCGAAGAGTGCACTGCAACAGTTCAAATAGCCGCGGCATTAAAATAGGTCACCCAGCCGGGAGGGCGATAAATACACAGGCGATGTGTTAAGCGTGCGCGCTGCAGAGTGCAGGCCGCCGCCCGCCCCACATCCGCGTATACTCGATTGCGAGACTAAACGCAAATAACAAAACATTCCGATGGCTACCACTTGCACGAGTTCTCACTATAAATATCATCATCGGTAAATTGTGAACGCATGAAGAGAGATTCGTTGTCAAACATTTGCCAATAAATTCAACGAGTAAAGTGTCATCAAAGAATGCCATACAAAATTCGAAACGGAAATCTATTTTTTTTTCACATGTTCGTCGCGACGATATAACGGGCAGCCAATATCTATTGGCGCATGTGTTCGTTTCGGTGATCTTAATTTGACTATCCATAAACTTACCAGTTAAAACAAACTTTACTATGATGACGCACAAGAGAATATATATAATTCTATTCATTTATTGGCTAAATATCAACACCCGAATGTTTGTAAAGAAACAAACATTGTGAAATACTATCAATTCAAGTTTGTCTTGTGTAGGTACCGTATTATCGGCAATTGTGCAAATAGCGTTGCGTAATCAATCATGAAGTTTATTGGCGATGCTGGACGTCGATGCTGGCAAGGTTAATACAGTACAGGCGCTGCATGTTGAACACCGTGGAGATTGCCAACTATTAAAATATCTTTCATAAATTATATTCGATTATAAAATTATGCGTTTATTTTGAATGGAGGGCATCCTTGAATGTCATCAGATATATGTATAAGGAGATAACAGTCAGATAAAGTTAAGTATGTACTATAAACTATATTATGATTATATGAACCACTTCTATCAGATTTCACAATTAGATAATTTGTTTCGACAAAGTTGTATATAGAGTACCTACTTGAGAAATAAAATAATATAATATCTTTGCAATAACTGAAACTATATCAAGGAAGCGATGATAAAAACAAAACATGGAAAGGGCGTCAAAGTGTCATTAAACATTGGCAAAAATTCATATAGCTACGCGGTATCCTTTGGCCGCGTCACGCTTGTCCATCGGAGACATAATTTACCGAATATAAAAGACATGAACGAGAATAAAACGATGTGTCGTATAGTGAAAAGTTTACGAGAGGCGTGCCGACTGCCGAGCGCGCCGTCTACGCACACCAGTTGGCGCGGGTTCAAATCCTGTTTGAAGTATTTTCGGAGCCACGCACACCGCACTGCGCCCGCTGCCTGTTTACAAATACTAGCGCGCACTCGATTCAATTCCCCAGAATTTGTAAACACAATGCCAAAAGAGATTGGCTCGCTCGATATACGCAGTGGTACTATTTCATTATACTTCCAGTTCACGCCATAACATAAATATTTAAGCCAAAACTAAACTAATAGGCAAGTAGGTATATCTTCTGAGCCGCATATTGGCTTGAAAGTTGAAACTTTACACTTTTTTGCCACAGATTGAAGACTTAGGTTGAGGGGTGTAACTTCCTCGTATAAGGAAAAAAAAACCACATCGATATCCTGTTGTAACATAGGATCGTGTTACAATGAAAGTGCTTTTATGTAAAGATTAGTATCATCAAGAATAGATAAGTATTTCGATTTTAAACATGCGTTAGTAATATTGTAGTGCCCGTGTGGTATGTCAAGATTGTTCATATGATATGTTAGCAATGATATGTTATCAACAACATTGATAAAACTAATAAAGTACATTTATATATATGAAATATTATTCGAAGACCCCTAAAATCTGTTTCTGAATGAAATAGGAAAAGTTTGAGCATGTGCATTTTCACATCAATGTTATGATGTAAAGTGGCACCTGCGCGCTAAGTACAATAAAACCCCTTTTAAAGTCAAGCGAGTATAAATAAATAATTGATGAATCGGTCTCCACTCTCCACCCCATCCATTCCATTGTAGCGGAAGAAATCGAAGTAGATGTGGAAGCTCTCATCTCTCATATCGATAAAACTGTATACAACCAAGTTAATATTTACATCACTAGTAATATAATATTACATTTTAATTGTTAACATTTCATTACGTCATATATAACTATTGTGATGAATTTTATATTGCAAACATGAGAAACGTTTACTTTTACTAACGCCAGTAACATCACTCGGCCTGAAAGGTTGTTTTGTAGACACATTCCTACGTTCGTTTCGATTTGCTATAAAATTCTATACATAGCCATTTGGACGTTATATTTCCCGGTAGTATTAGTATTAGTAGTATTAGTAGACACTAGACACGTTAGGGTAGGCATACATGGAGTTTTTAAGTTCATACCTCAACGTAGAAACATAAATATATTAATGCCGAAGCGATCATTTGCAGATTCGTGTTAATAGTCGATCGGAGACGGTAAAATGAAGCAAAAAAGGAAATGGAAACCATTATACAACTTTTACTAGTTTCTTTATTGCTTTGGCAAACGCGCCCGCGAAGAAACGCACGATTTTGTTCAACGAAACTCACGTCTACATCGGCGGCTATTAAGAATAACGATCGGCTGAGTCAGACCAAAATGGAATGTAAACAAAACATTTAGAGCCCAAGTTTGTCTGTTGATTTACTGCACGTTGGGACATTTCAGTAGATGAGAGCAAAAAGATGATGGATGTCGTAAATATTTCGGCATTTTTGCAGCGGTGGTTGTTTTTCACTTTATTGTGCGAATCTAGATCGAACGTTGGGTGACTGGCGAGCGTTGAACTTGGCGTTTAAGCTATTTCAAGGCTTTGTGATAATTTGTCAAAATGTAGAGTTGGCAATGAAAGATTTTTGTCCTAGAAATTGTAAAAAGTAATGTAAAAAAGTAATGGTTTTAGTTGATGGACTAACAAATCGTTATAGTAGTAGTCAATTGAAAAGATCTATGTTTGAATCTGATTTACTTTCAAGCACCCCTATAAAAAGCTGTAAGTATTTAAAAACGTTACACATATTATAGGTATGTACTTACTTACTCATTAGTAACCTTACGAACAGCTGTTGGGAATTAACCTTGAATACCAAAGAACCTGTCTCGCTTCGTCGGATAATAATCAACCCTCTTATAAGAACCACGAGGCGAAACACGTGTTTGCTCACGCAAAGCTTTATTAATAGTTCCCTCACTGGGACCATAGAGTTGTTTTAATAAGAATAATAATGCATTCGAAATGGGAGAAGCGCTCTTGACGCTATAGTTCGTTAAAGTTGAAGCACAATTTCAAATAAAACTGTCAACCAGCTACCTAACCAACGAAACAGGTCAAAAACATAAGCAAAGTGCCTCCTGAATCGACAAAAAGGGGTCACTGACTGCTCAACGGGGTGGCGGCGGCGGGGTGGCAGCGACGGGGGCATAATAACACATTTCAAAAAGAACCCCAACCATCTGCCGCACATGTGCGTTCCGTTTCATGCAGCGAAATGCAAGTCGTGAGCACAAACCACCGACCATTGTGGCCGGCTCTCTTTTTGTGCAGTAGCTTTTT
This sequence comes from Melanargia galathea, assembly GCA_920104075.1. Classification (NCBI taxonomy): domain Eukaryota; kingdom Metazoa; phylum Arthropoda; class Insecta; order Lepidoptera; family Nymphalidae; genus Melanargia; species Melanargia galathea. Next base: position 15,498,440 of record OV049870.1, on the reverse strand, counting down.
GTTTGTGCAGTAGCTTTTTGTTGTCTTCACGCTTTGTGATCGTGCTTTCGATCGACAATAGCATTTTTTTTATAACGAAAGGAAATCAATACCGCGTTTGTGACGTAAAAATGAAATGAAACTGATTAATGGTCTCGCTTTAACGAGCGAGCTTCGTTTCGTTTGCGATTATCTGATGTCAGAAATGACAGGAGACAAATAGCACTCCAGTAATCTGCGGATCAAATTTAATAAACGTTACATAGCAGAACTACGTAGTCGTATGTATATCAGTTGGCTCGGTTTCTTCGATAGATATTGCAAGTCTATGCAGTTCCGAGAACATTGGAGCGAATTGGATCGACGCCAAACACTTTCTTCGCAGAGATGTAGAGGTCGTAGAAAAGTGGCGCTCATATTTTATGAGAATATACAGTCGAGATAACCATTGCGTTGTATAAATCACACGTTACGTAAAACCTTTGAATAATAAAGTCACTTGTCTTAATAAACTGACACACGGTCACTACAAAGCATTGAAAGTACTCGTTATAATATTTTAGTCGTTTAACATACATATTTATGTTTTAGTAGTTTATATACCCATTACATTTTCATGACACTACAGAAATGCTTTAATTTTTATGATGAAATAATTGTATATGATATTATACCCATATCAACAAAAATGCTGGATAGAAGATAGGTACTTATTTTGCGGAAATCTACAATGCACAATTGCTGAGTCTCATTCTCTCTTTGTAGAGTCTACATTTCTTGAAGATGATCTGGTGTCGGTGTGAAATGTGCTTCGAGTTTTTTTGGGTTTCTGTGGTGTTGTGTAGTGGTCTGTGGTGGTGCCTATTGTACCTATTGTTTGCTCGTTTTTGCTGCATGTCTAGCAGCGGGAGGGCGGGCCGTGCATAGCGCATGCTCTAACGCTGTACCAAACAGATTTGTCTGTTTTAGTGATTACTTATAACAAAATAATTTTGTTTTTACTTGTCATAAATCAAACAAATATTTTATTTTTTGAATGTGTTTACATGTCAGATACGTATTAAAATGTAGATTAGTTCCTTTACATACTGGTGTAGAAAATAAGAGAGAAACTTATGAACGCAATAGAAAAAGTACCTACCTATGTACCTAGTTTGAACTGTGAATCCTAAGAATTCAGCAATCCATATTCCATAGTCATTACTTACCTAAAATTAATAATCTCAAATTCAAAAGTAACAAGAGCCTTTTGTATCTCTAGAACGGTACAATTTTCGGATAAGCTTGCATAATATCAACTATCGTTTTAATGACAATAGTTTATAGACGGCACAATTTAGTTATCAATTCTATAATACATATATGTGAGTGTGACCGCATCGTTCGAGTTCGTGTCGACAAAGTAAGAGGAATAAAGATCGTGGCTTGACCTTTGATTCGTGAGTCCCCCGGGGCGAGATGATCTCGCCGGAGCTAACAAATGCCTTCTATTGCCTTTCCCCGGAGGCACCTATCTACCTTATTCTGAAACACAAAGCGTAATAGGTAAACATTACATTCAGTTCGTGTAAAGTGCTCGAGTGTCGAAGTTTTTCTTACGAGGAAATTTATTAACGAACATGAGTCTACTCATTTACTGGTTTATTTTTTGCTTGGTATAGTCGAATCGCAGAGTTGAATCATGTTCAACATTAAAGCAGTCACATAGGTAATTGGTTAATAAAACTGAAAGCACTACCCATAATTTAATGTAGGTACAAGTACAGTTACCTAAATGGGTATTGAAACAAATTAAGCGTTTAAAATAAACAAGTAGGTATTACTTCACAAGATATAATCGCATAATGACGGTGATTCTGCGGATGACTAGTGGGCGAGCGGGTGTGCGGGGCGGCGGGAGGGCGCGGGGCGCGGATCAGGTCCCGTTAGGAGAAAGTAGCCGCCTACACTCCGGCGCAGATCGTCACGACTGGACTGAACCGCCGCCATCTTTGAAACATTCAGTTCGACTCTATTGAATCCATTTTGGGCGCACCAAAAAAAACCAGACAATAAACATCTTCAGGTAGGTAGAGACATTATCATCAGACATAGACGATTAAACATTTCGAATCAATACCTACTATCGGTGCTCTATAACAAGGTGTTACTTTCAAACACAATAATGTACGGCATAATATAATAGTAGATTATGAAATAGCTTTCTCTCCTGGCGAAATCTTTACAAATTCACGACGCGTCGGTCATGTCATGAACTGTACAAAAAATACGTCAATCACACGTATTGTATTGCTGTAACACTGGATAATGCCATTCATTCCGTGACATTATTGATATTCAATACGATAAAAAATGTATTCCAAGTAGGTAGCTATATCAAATAGTATGATGAAATATTTAACAGTCACGCAATCTGTTTTAATTAAATAAAAATGAAGTCGATTCAAAGCCACCGTACATAATAAGGCCTCATTAATAAAATCACAAAGAAAACGGGCGTAAACAAATTGCAACACGTTTAAATTATTCCGCAGAGACGTGGGTGCCTTATTGTGGTTTTCCTCTTCTATTTAGAAAAGTAAACATTAAGAAACCATTTCAATTGGGGTTGGACAGGGTAGAGATTTTAAACGATGAAAAAACTTGAAGTGCTTAAATAGATTTTTAACAAAAAAAATTACATACAAATGTTCTCGAAAATACCTATGTTTGTAAATATACAAAGAGACTTATATGTCACTAAAACTGTCTTCTGCTAATACTGTTTCCTTACTTACAAAAAGAATCGCCGAATTGTGAGCAGAGAACCACGACAGAGTTCGACAATCTCAAACAATTAATTATTGTGCAAGCTGTAATATAAAATCACTCTGGTATAGTGATAAAATAATGTTTCATAACCCCACAAGCACACGGCGAAACTGGTGTGACCGGTCGGCGGGCGCAGGACGCAGGTGCGCGGGCGCCGGGCGGGCCCAAATCATTACTGACTGCGCTATTCTGACCCTGAATAGTGAACCATGCTCATAGGTATGTACACGAATTGTGAAGTCTAGTACATTCTGAGTTCCAACTTGTTATGAAGCTACGGTTTTACTAAACGACTGCACCTTGGACGTTGTTGACACGAACAATATTTTTATGAGACAGAGAGCAAGTTGATAATTATGAAAGACTAGAAATAGGTAGGTACGAGACAGGTAAAATTTAGAGAATTTATATATAGGGCCATCGCCCTGATCAGATACCCCAGGACCCGAGAGGGTCCGCGCGGAAGACCACGAGCGTAGAGAATTTATAGTTTGTTTTAACTGCCTCGTTGGTCTAGTGGTTAGCATATTCGACTGCAGATCACGAGGTCCCGGGTTCGATTCCCGGGTTGGGCAAATAATTGTTAGGTATTGGGTTTTCTGTCAAGAAATTCTCAGTGCCAGCCCGGAGTTGGTAGATGGCGATGTCTCACCCCCGTGCCTCGGAGAGCACGTTAAGCAGTCGGTCCCGGTTATTATCACTATCATGTGGCAATAGTCGTTAAAGCTCGCCAATCCGCATTGGAGCAGCGTGGCGGGTCTAAGCTCTAAATCCGTCTCTCCTACGACAGAGGAGGCCTGTGCCCAGAAGTGGGACGTAAACAAGACTGTAGTGGTGGATACTTTGTTTTAATTTAAATACAAATTATTTACTTTCAAATGTACCTATGTTGTTTCAAATGTTTTTTAGTGCAAGATGGGCTTGCACTTGACAATCAAGCCTGAAAGCAATAATAATGAGGTCTAAGTTGGAGTACGCTCGCCTTGAAAATGCCTATTCACTCTATTTTCCTCTCTCAGATAACGTCAGTAGGTACCTAAACCTATATAAACATGAGTAACCAATTTTTAGAGACCATGATCTAGAAAGACGTCGCACATTTCGTGTCCAACAATGATTATTATCATTTATTGAGAATGATGTCTGTCATCACATGACATTATGATAAACGATCTCTTGTTTGTTCTAGTGATGTGATGCAGATAGTAGATACTACCATGCCTATGCAACATTAACTCACAATATATGTAAATTGCATAGATTAATAGCATCGCAATGCGTTGGTACAAGGTAAATGGTAATTATCTACGGGAATCCCGATAAGGATTGACGGAGCAATGGAAAATTCATATCAATATCACGTCGTACGACTAGGTAGGTACCTAAGTCTTGTGAAGTATTCGTGATCTGCGTCATATGTGTGTACAAATTACTCGTACAGAGATGACAACCAGATTTAAGTGAAGAATTCTATATGATTAGGTAGATACTCATATTACTATACATATAATAAATATTTCACAGCTTTCAAAATCACGTTTGTTAATAATTGAAATCAATACAATGAATTTTACTGTAAACAGAATATTTGGACAAAGAGTTGCTTCAATAGTTATTAACTATCACTAAAAACTTTATAACTATCGAAATGTGTATACAGAGAATATGAAAAATTATCTAACTGTTATGATCTTTATCATTTCAATAACGTAGACGCAGTCGACCTTTATCTACGAAAAAATTTATTACTTTTATATTGAGGTGGTTTTACCCACTACCTGATGCCCTAATGATTCATGTAGGTGGCTTTTTGCGCAAAAACTTAAGTGTTTTAGAAGGTGGATTGATTTAGGCAAGTATAATTCGAATACATGTAAGTAAGAGGGAACTAAAATATATTATCATCAGTCAGGCACCTAACGTGACACTAATGCAATTTATATTGCTAATTAATAAGGTTATCTACGTAGCTAGTATTTTAATTCTTAGATCCGACTAGAGAGCGACGACCTTTTGATATACGGGCTCATTAATGCAATAAAGACAACCGTCGGAGCTGAGCGCTGGCGGTGCGGAGCCTGCCTATTATAACGGTATACCCGCCGCGGCCGCTTCAACTTACCCTGACTCGACTGGCTTTATAAAAACTTACCTGCCCGTGTACACCTCCATAACAATATTAGCGTAGGCAGTAGGTACACAATTTATAAATCATAATCAAGCTATAGATTACGAAAAGATTAAAATTCTCAAAACGCATCAGCTATTCATGAATTATTTACTCACAAAAAATCGGTCAGCAAAAAATGAAGAATGCCACATCAGACGAGCAGGTAAAAATAATAACAGTATATTTTCGAAAGGCCGATGCACAGGCCTCAATTCAGAATCACAACAAAAAGTAAGTAACAGCCAATCCTACCCCAATAAAGGAACACAAAGGAGTCAGGTAAGAATCTTAAATCTCACACACATTAATGTCTGGTATTATTATTGAGAAACTCATTTTAATTGTAATATAAAAGAGGTTGTATAACGCGCACTACAGAACCGGTTTGGCCGAGTGTTATGTCACGAAAGTATTGGTCGAGCGAATTAGGCATGGCGCCGTACTTTCACCGCCGACTTTCTTGAGCGCGATAAGCTACGAAATACTGGTCCGACTCGTTCATCTGACCTCCAGTCATGTTCCAATTGGTATTGTACACGAGTTCTTTGTGAGCCGAGGACTGAGCGTGTCGTAAATTCAAAATACGTCAATGTCAATGTTGCGATAGAAAGTTTATAGAGCTAATTCTGGGCGAGAACTTTGCTCCTATTTGTGAGAGATTTATTGGCTTTTACTTGCTAGATTAAAGATCAACACGATGTTGATGCATCAATTCGAAATATATTCATTGTTTGAAGAACCTATGAAATGAGAACTCTGACAGAACGTACAAGACACACTAAAATCTACATTATTCTCTAACCTGGGTTTATGGAAGACATCTGACGTTCCAGTTTAGATATTGATAGCCGTATTTCGAATCTCAGTGGACATGTAATATAGTTGTAATATAGTAATATACTATTGTAACATACTACTATAATATAATATTGTAGGTATATTATAATAGTGTATACTATAATATTGTAATATACATGTAATATACTACGCAAAGTTTCCAATAAATAACTGTTTAACTCCTAACCTGTTGTTGGGTAACTTTTGTGACCACCCGAGATGATCCGATAAGGACTGAATCTGACTGATAGACAATAATTATCGCAGCTAGGATATCCCAACACAATTGCACACTATGAGTAGGGTAGGAACACCGGTTTCCGGACACGCACCTGTTATCGTCCACCGAGCGGATCACTCTTAAGAAACGCTTAAAAATAGAAACATTATAAGACTTACATAAAAATAATGCATCTCTATGCCAACTTGAATGTCTTATCAAGACACAGAGAAAGAAAAAAGTCTATTTCACTTAAGTTTCTTTGAAAACAAAGCGATCGAATTTTGAGTATGCAATTAAGGAATGAAAATGAGCCGTGTGGAACAAAAAAATTAGTGGCATGCTTCAACTATCGCGGGAAGTTATTAATCATTTTACTATAAGATTTAGTTTGATTCTTCTTTGTAGCACTTACTTATGTTTCATAAAATACTGTGAACGTGTTTTTTTACTTTTGATTACATTAGAATACAAATAAAAGGGGTGGACGACAACTAGTTCACTATTTTCTTAAGAAAACCTGTTATCGTCCGGGCGGTCAAACACAGGTTTAGCGTCTTAATTTTAGGTAGTCTTGTTATCAATCGAGGTGTGCACAAAATTGGAATTAAGTTTATTAATTCGAATCCTATACACATACACTAGTTAGTGACTAGTCTTCGTCCACTTTTTTCTCATTGTATATAAAACTATGGGTCTTCAAAATCACGCGTGGACGATATCTAAATTTGCACTGAATAAATATTCTAAGTTTCGACCGCCAAGCTATTATTTGAAAATAAATAGATTTAGTAAAAATATAAATAATTAAACTTGTTTGACAAAAGAATTACCTTATATTTTATGTGTTTCTCCTTGGAACTTTGATATATTTATAAGTTAAGATAGTATTGTCGATCATTATAATTTGTGGACAAAATTTAAAATAGAGAATCTGAAGTGCACCGGTTATCCGTCCACCTATATTTTAAACTGTATGAAAAACATATATTTTTTAATATTATGTTATTATTTAGGTGAATTTTGATTATTACTCATATCTATAATTTATTTTTTATTCATCTACAAGTTAGTCCTTGACTGCGATCTCATCTGATGTTAAGTGACGATGCAGTCTAAGATGGATGCGGGATAACCTGATAGAGGTACAGCAGAATCCGTACCCTTAAACGCTAAATGACTTGGAAGTAAGGCATACTAGACTAGAGACAATTTTGAAATTATTAAATTGAATTTACCAAATTGGTCTGCCGAGAATCAAGTAGAGGACCTTCCACTAATAAGACTTACCCCTGCGCCATGCCAGGGAGGCTGCCAAATTATATGTGCCTACTTTTATATAATGTAAGTGCGATGTGGTAAAAGACGATGCAAGATAGATAGGCGCAAAGTTGGTAAAGATATTATGTCATATTGTAGACTCTATAAACTGCGTTAACAAGGCAATAGTTTTTTTATCTGTTTTATTTTAAAACAAGCTGTTGACCGCTATTGCGTATGCGTAGAAAGACCACATCACTTTGTATAAAGTTCTTTATCACCCTGTGAAAGTTCTGTCAAAATAGGTTCAGCTGTTTTGAAAAGTAAGTACATATTACGAATAGACGAAAAATAGAAAACAATTTTTTTATAAACGGTTATGTGGCTTTTTAATAATGTATAAGTAAACATAAGTTCACTAATAAAAACCCATATATTTCGAAAAGACGGACAGGAAGTTAATTTTAATTGGTATAGATATTAAATACATATTAAAGTGGTGTTAATATTACATATTCAATTAGTTACTCATTACATGCATACTTTTTCATAGTAAATTTCTCATAGAAATCAGTGGACGGATAACAGGTACAAGGGTGGACGATAACTAGATTTAGTGGACGATAACCGGTGAAATCGGCATTTTCAGCTTTTTATTAGGATTAAAAAAAAACTAGTTATCTGACTAAAAAAATACTAACATGCAATGAAAATAGACTATACTAGAAGTATATTTTAACAAGTTTTTGTTTAATTTTTTTTATAGAACATATATTTTCACCCTCTCAAACTCAGTAACTCCACTAAATGGACGATAACCAGTAAGAAAACCTGTACAATTAAATCACATTCACACTGAGATAAGCAACACCGAATAAGCATTGAGATAAGCAATTAAGCGTGCAGGGTCATAAATAATTTAGCTACCACGCAACAGAAATTAGTAATATTCAAATTGCAGGAATTTAGTTTACATACAATACACGGAAGCATAGATTGCCCAGCCCGACTGAAGTGAGACTGGTTAATCACTAATCAGTAACCGCGGCAGCCACTCCATTGTTGCGCCATCTGATTGACAGCTAGTAACGTTCTTAGCCATTATTCAGTTTAAATTAAAGCCGTCGTGTCGTATTTCCATCTCTATTTCCATCGATAAAACTATCCCGTCATATTGAACGAACGTGCCCGCGGTAATAAATACTTGTTTTAGATTAATCATATCCGTCCAGACTGCGCTCACGCATAAACAAGCAGGTGTTCATAAACATAAATACATTCTATCGTAAAGTTGCGGCCATAACAAGCGTAATTGCTTCGACGCACGATCTCGAGTCAACTTAAATAACATGAACAAAAAATCGAGAGACCGGTTCTACCTCGCCATAAAATGGTTTCGGGGCGTTTCGTGCGATGAATATTCATTTAGTTATTATACATATCTACATACATACACGAACATAAGATTCGTGATGACGCATCCTAACCGAAGCCTGTTATCGCTTTGGTGAAGTCAACCATTTTCTCAACGTTATTTATAGCGTGGATCAATAGGCGCTACTCATATACCGATTCGCGGAATGCGAAGCAAATAACACGACAAACCATAATTATCAGCTATTGAATATTTAATATTAGCATTCGCAACGGAAGTACATCGCTCGTGATATGCGTTGTAAATAAAAGTAAACTTAAAAGCTCTGAATATATTTGAAAGACTAATTTAAAAACTGTGCTCAAGCGGAGACCGGTCACAGAGAATAATGAGAAGTACGTGATACTGATAAGAAGGCAAATAAATGAAAAGACTTCAAAAATTATAACTGATTAAAAATTTAATTAAAGTATAAAAAATATATATTCTTAGGGCATTATTCATCTTACATTTAGGCAATCCGATACTTATCACAAGTGTAAATTGAAAATTTAAAAAACCCCCGACATTCGCCATTTAGTGGCGGCGGCCATCTTGAATTTGCAATAGTGCTATTCTACTAGTCAAGCCCTTTCATTTGATACCCATATCAAGGGAGTTGTGAAAAAATATATCATCCGCCATTTTGTAGCGGCGGCCATCTTGGACCGATTTTCATCAAACATAGCTAAGAACACTCTCGACTAATTCACCTTTCAAACAAAAAAAACCGCATTCAAATCGGTCCACCCGTTTGAGCGCCACAGGGGAACAGACAGACAGACACACACACACACACACACACACACACACACACACACACTCACACACACACACACACACACACACACACACACACACACACACACACACACACACATACACACACACACAGACACGTCAAACTTATAACACCCCGTCGTTTTTGCGTCGGGGGTTAAAAACGTGGTGAAACAGGTCTTTAATAACCGCCTATACCATACAAAAAAGGTAACATAGCAGTGTGAAAGTGCAGCAGTAAGCAAGTAGTTAGTGTCTATAAATGGAACGGAATAAAGAATTATGTAGAGCCGCTTATCAAAACGACGTGACCCCGTTACTTGGACGCCTAATTGAAATTTAGATAGGGAAATAATAATAACAAATGTATTTGTCGTCCGCTGTGACCTCTGGATTTTTTATTTGAGCTTGTCGCGCGTGAAGTATAAGTGGCCCCCATACATACCTACGCAGATGTCGCTTGGACAAACAAAGATGCTGATTTGAATGTGAGATTAGGGACGCTGATCTCGATTTTTAAACAAAAACACGAAACACGTTTCAAGTCGCTTCTACGAGAAACGGTGTGCACAATAGGAAATTTTATTTTAAAACTTCTCATTTTCGTGAGTCTATTAATTGATATTGGTTAATATGATGATGGGAAATAAAATGAGATAACTCCCAATTTAGATATAACTCAAGTCACAAATGCTTGTCTAGCATGAGCGCTATTACTTGCAATAAACTAATTAAGTTCCAGTTTAGAAATACGAGTGTACATTAGTAATTACATAAATTGATAAATAAAAATTTAAATCACCCACGAAAGTGGAATCTATGGGTCTACGTATGATATACCCGACATTACGTTATCCAGCAACTTCCTGCTCCTCAGACATTAACCAATTTGTCTACGGGCTAGTACTCAAGACAAACCCAACGAATACAAACCCACCGGGCCTACGCTTAGCTTTAGCATTTTATGCATGCTTGCGAATAAAGAAATCCTTAATAGTGTAATTATTATTTATAACAACACCATATTTATTGCAAACATTTGCATTAAATGTCCTGCCGTAAGTGAAGCCGCTCTGACCTTCATTAATGAAACATTAAGAGTATAAATAATACGTGCTCGAAATATAAATAGTTACTTTTCATCCCAGAATTCCCGAATCACAAGAGTATGCGCACCCTGGCACAACGTGACATTAAAAAACATGAAAGCTTGCGTTACGGTGACGAGTGACGACAGTGTGCTGGATATTTGGTATTAAAATCGTTTGAACGTGTTACATTCCCAATGTATGCCTGTTGAATTATTTATTCTTGAACGAAAAAGTAGAATTAGTTAAAAGTTTACCTTTCTTATTTGTCTCAACGGATTCACGTTCCGGTGATGAACCTGAAAAACAAAAAAAAACTATTGAGTTTTATACAAACAGTAGACTTATAAAAGAAAAGGTGTAAAAACGAAAATATAAAGGAAAGTAAGTTCTACTGAGAACGGGGGAAAAAATATGAAAATATTCCTATCTCTCTAAATATACAAACATTACTGAAATGTTTCGTCAAAGCAGAGGTTTAATATTTATTCAGGGGAATATTTATAAGTTGCTAAGAATGACGGAGTCGGACCAGTTACGGTAACCTGTTTCGGCAAGTAAAAGGCATGTGAAATAAACAACCTCTTTTTATTTAATCATGTTGTGCGTTCACTTTGGCTTGTATTTTGTGGTAATTTAGTTCTCCTTTTACAGAGCGAGGCAGTTATACGAGTTTTAATTTTAATAAGGTCAATACAACCATTTACATATAAGCGCTATGCCTGAATCAAGAGAAGCCATATATAGATAATCTAAAAATATTGAAGCATTAATTATATTATGCTCGATATGTGGACGCAGAAAAACACGTTTCGGAATGTTTTAACTACTTCGAAGTATATTCCTAAGGGTCGCAACATCGAACAGGTGGCTGCAGTGGCCTCACAACTACATTGATATCTATTTCTGTTTCCCGCATCGCTTGTCAACCATTTTGCAGCTGGCGAGTTGGGGTGTTGGAACTTGGAACATATTATGAGTAACAAAAAAACTTTAGACATAAAAGAAATAGTTTTCAATAATTTTAGCCCAACTTTATTGCAAATGAAAGAAATTAAAAATATTCTTATTTCATTTCGGGCCGAAATGAAGGTCAAAGGTCGAAATATTAATGTGGGATTACCAAGTCAATGGGCCTCATAAGAAGGCTCAGGGTCACTCAGCGGGCGATGGAGAGAGCTATGCTCGGAGTATCCCTGCGGGATCAAATCAGAAATGAGGAGATCCGCAGGAGAACCAGAGTTACCGACATAGCTCATCGAGTCGCAAAGCTGAAGTGGCAATGGGCGGGGCACATTGCTCGAAGAACCGATGGACGTTGGGGTCCCAAGGTGCTTGAATGGCGACCTCGCACCAGTAAACGCAGCGCAGGTAGACCCCCCACTCGTTGGACAGACGATCTCAAGCGAGTCGCTGGCAGCCGCTGGAATCAGGCGGCACAAGATCGTGTGCTGTGGCGATCCTTGCAAGAGACCTATGTCCAGCAGTGGACGTCCATTGGTTGAAACGAACCAAGTCAATTGGCCTATTTAGCAAAAGTGCTGCACTTTCTAAAATAGGTTGTAATTTTCTTCGTATAGTGTTTGACTTATTATGAAAAATGTCGAAATACTTTGTTCATTCATTGTTCAGTACGTAACAATGGATAACATTAAAGATAATTTAATTACCGAAATATATGTTTCACCGAACTACAATTTTATTGGAAAACCGGTCATCCATTTTCCAAGTCCTACTGACAATAATTTATATATTTATGACAAAATCAGTCGGCATTACTTGTCGTGTTTCTTTTATAACAATTAACCTTATTTCCGTCCGACCGGACCGTATAAACCGTGGCCAAATTTGGCTTTAGACATGAGAAACATGCAATTAATTCATCGAAAAACCTGATAACCATAATTGAAGTGTAGGCGTAAATCGTGAAACAGCTGGTTATTTATTGATCGCATGACTTACTTGACATTTCATAGAAACCAGTTTATAAGTTATGCAATAGAAAACACACGTTAATGATATGCAGCGACTACGGACTGCTTGGCACAATCACCTGTCAATAGATTGGAAATATGGTGTCAATTAAAATTTATAATACAAATAAGTTTTTCTTTGTTTTAAAATAGAACATGTATTTTTGTTTAAAATACAATTTTGTTTACGATATATTTGGGCATTTTCAAATTGATAGTCGAGTCCGTCCGTAACTCCGTACATCCGCCTGGTCGTCTATTTGTCACGACCACTTTATCCAGAAACTATTAAAGCTGCAAACATTGAATTATATTGTACTTTCATATAGTACCTCAATGGCTGCAAAGTTGATTTTTAGCACTGTTGCAAAAACTTGTTGCCGCCAGACTCTAGAGGTAGGTACCCAGCTTTTCGAATTTTGTAACACAAAAAAACAATTCTAATACTTAGGTACCACCTAGAAAGGAACATCGCTATTTAAAAAACTTTAAAGTTTTCAAAAAAGTTTTTCAAAAAAATTACAGTTAGATGACCAAATTCGTTACTACTTAAGGGCGATTCCATTATCGCGGGTGCAACATTTAGACGCATGTTTTAGTTAATTGTAATTAAATAAAAAACATTTTTAATTGAATTAAACTTTGAAAGACTACATTTTAATATGTTCTTTTAATATTCGTTTACAAGGATTTTAAAATAATGTTTTAAAAGCCAGGAGGAATGTTCAAACTGCCATTGCGGGTGCAACAGATTTGGCCCAGCCATTCCAGATCATAGACAAAGAACTTATAAATCTGTTAATTGTGATACATTTAATAAATTATTCCTTTATATTTCGTAAGATGTTTAAATAACCATGAACATAAAATAAAAAGTCTAAAGAAAACAAAAATAAACAATTAATTATTCACTTTTGACTGAATCGCGGGTGCAACATCAATTTATCGCGGGTGCAACGAGTCTAATTTAAGTGAACATAAACGTCAATTTAACTTATATAGGCACAAAATGAGAGATCAAACAATATTTATTACTAATTAGTATACTTTTTTTGTCGCTTATATTAATTATTTATTTTCAAATACGTCAATATTTGCCGAAAATTCTATGAAATGTAAATGTATTATTTCCATCAGTTTTTTTTTCTTGCGCCTCCAAATTCGCGATAATGTCTTCAAATTGCACGTCTTCTATGCCATTTTTAACCCCCGACGTGAAAACGATGGGGTTTTATAAGTCTGAAAAGTGTCTGTCTGTCTGTGTGTGTATATACATGTGTGTGTATGTGTGTGTGTGTGTGTGTGTGTGTGTGTGCGTGCGTGCGTGCGTGCGTGCGTGCGTGCATGTGTGTGTGTGTGTGTGCGTGCGTGCATGCGTGAATGCGTATGCGTGTGTCTGTCCCACCGTAGCGCTCAAACGGATGAACCGATTTCAATGCAGTTTTTTTTTAAAGGTGATTTAGTCGAGAGTGTTTTTAGCTATGTTTGATGAAAATCAGTCCAAGATGCCGCCACAAAATGGCGGATTACTTATTTTTTCACAACTCCCTCAATATGGATATCAAATGAAAGGACTTGATTAGTAGAATAGCACTATGCAAATCCAAAATGGCCACCACCACAAAATGGCGAATGTCGGGGGTTTTTAATTCTTTAACTTATGCTTGTAAATTATAATTTCCGCCTATATTTGTGTGAAGTAGTCTCTTTATGTTGCTCTGTTATCATTTTACCCGATATTTTTGTAAAATATACGGAATATAATATAAAGACACATATTAAATGTATACCTTCAATAGTATTGAGCATATATTATTAGTTAAGGCATATAAAAACAACAAAATATGTTATTAAACATACAAAAAGGTTAAGTGACGAAAAGTTGCACCCGCGATCTGACATTAAGATCGCGGGTGCAACCAATTTCAGTTAACGTTTATTTTAATCTTACAATCATTACACTCTTAAAAGCTATTATTTTAAGTTGAGTTTTGATTTCTTCTTACTTTTACAAAGTTTCAGAATGTTAGGCTCTTAATTTCTGTGATAAAAGTAAACTTTCTTGCCTTTTGTATCGCGGGTGCAACAAGTTAACAATGTACTCTAGCACTCGATAATGCTTAATAAATAACAACATATACTTAAATTTTTTGAAACAGAAAGATAAATGAACATTGTCACTTCAAGTTTAACGGGTAAAACATAATCTCAAACTGTTAGCAATAGCTATTTCACGTCAGTGTTGCTAGGTCTGATTTTCAATTTGTACCAACTCTTTGGATGGTAATATTTTCAAACGCTCCAAAGAATTTAATATGCAGTAAAATCGAAAAAATAATAATTTAATATTAAATTTAGACTTTCTTCTTTGCACTATTCACAATAAAAACAAGTAATAACGTGATTAAAAAATTATTGTCGGAAATCGTCTATAGCGGAATCGCCCTTAACTATGTATATTGTAAAATCTGTTAAATTGTAAAATATTATAACGTGGGTAATATGTAGTAAATTATAAAAAAAAAAATATATTATATATAAAAAGCAACCCCTTGAGAATTTTATAACTCTCCAAGACAAACTGATCCAGATGAAGAAGCTAACTCAATCCCAATTCCCATCCCATTTTCATTATCGAAAGGAACCTACTTAATTCAGATAGACCACGCGGACATTCTCAAAATAAATATACAATAACTACTTTTCATTTAGGTAGGTACTAGTGGCGAAGTCTCCATATAACACGATTCCCATCGGCTTCCCTTTAAAAAATGCCATCCATATCTACCTAGCTAGTAGTTACCTACTATCTTTTTTTCTTTTACTCACTATTTTACAAATACAATAGGTAGGTACTTATTACAAAAAAACATTCAAAACAATTCAATGAACAAAACTAATTTGTTCAGACCAGTAGTGCCACGGGCAGTAAGCAGGTAACGAATATGCCGGACTTGGGACGGCTTATATTCCCATAGAAAAACATCGTATAGTAAACAGTTGTCCCCTGCATTTCAGACCAGTAGTGCCACGGGCAGTAAGCAGGTAACGAATATGCCGGACTTGGGACGGCTTATATTCCCATAGAAAAACATCGTATAGTAAACAGTTGTCCCCTGCATTTCCAATAAAATTTGTCAATACATCCTTCCCTGTCTAGTGTCTAGCACGCGCAAAAAAAGGCAATCGGGAAGCCGATTTTGAGCGGGTTATGAGTGTTATTACAAGGAGTTAAAGTCTTGAATTTGGGAACATTATCGACGATGCTTCATCTTCGAAAGATAATGTGTTTTGTTTTAACATCATTTAATTTTTACAAAAAGTGTTTCTGACTCGCGCGTCGTGTTTCGTGTGCTTATTATTTTTTATGTTTTTTGATTTAGTTATTATTGGTGGAAGGTGTATTAAATTGTACTTAAAACCTTTGCTAGTAACACAGGTTTTTTCAAAGCTGCAAATTATCATATTTAAAGTATTTTCAAATATCAGTGCTTAAATAAATGGTGAAGGTGGGAGCTTTTTTTTCAGCTTGTTGGGATTTTTTTATCCCGGCTTCCCTTTTGAAAATATCCACCCTTCGCCACTGGTAGGTACCTACATTTTGTTTAGTTGGTATCACATCGATCCTGGACCCTGGTGCTTACTTATGAACTTCGATAAATGATAGTCTTGTTTGTAAAATAAAGGTTTCTCGTTAAAGCCTTAAAGGCCACCATTTACTGGTTCTGGCTAATAACCGTCAGCATACTTGAGGGAGGCCAAAAAAACACGCTATTTTCCCTTAAAGGTACCGCGGGCGCCTTTCTTGATCGGTATGCGGTCGGACCACTGGCACAACTGGTTTGAACGTGAGAAATGGGCAGCCCGGAGCGTACGTTGCCCGATATTACCCCTTGGGTGATATCACTCTTCAGTGGGTGATAATATGCTGAACTAATTACACTCGAGCGAACTGAATAACGTTCATTCTTTCGCTTTCACGAACACATAGGCCACTTTGAAAACGGATATAGAATATCCTTATACATATTATATACCTATCTGATCATCAATTAATTTGTTATACAACTTAATTGATGATCAGATAGGTATTTCGACTTGTTCTGTATGGAACTGTAGCCATCGCATTATGAGCGAATACAGCAAATACATAAAGCAATGGTAGAGTTCCATACAGAACAAGTTGACAGCTCACAAGTAGTACCTACCAACTGTGACGTAAGCGAACAGCAATCTACACTATAGTTTATAAAAATTAATATCTCACTCATCTTGTTCTGTTTACCATAAATTAACCCAATGATGAGCAGGCATAGAAAACGAGCCCGCACTTGGCAAACGTTCGTGTTGTAAAACAGACAAATAATAATTCAGAGAGGTCTGCTGCGGCTTGATACGGCCTAAAAATACCAATGTTTTCATAAGCCCAATATGAATTTACGCAGAGCGAGCATTCGCCGGAATGAGGTCAACCGTGTTGGCATACGTTCACTCTTTCTTCGGGCACTGTTGAAATATAACAACACCAATAAATATAAAACAGGCTCATACAACTCTTCCTGTTTAGACTCTCTAGTAAAGTCGATCCTCACGGGTGTGAAAACATGGAAGACCCCTAAATCGCTAATCCACAAAATGCAGGGTTATCTAATCGAGCGTGTCAAGGTTATTCTCCGTATTTTCTGGCTTGAATAGAAAAACTTAAACTCATCATCAATAAATGTAGGTTCAAAGTATGCTCATAAAAAAGGTGTTATATTTTTTAATGTTATAAAAGCGTGGATCGACTCCCTCCAGCAATGCGCGAGGAGACTAATTAGGGTAGGAACACCGGTTTCCGGACACGCACCTGTTATCGTCCACCGAGCGGATCACTCTTAAGAAACGCTTAAAAATAGAAACATTATAAGACTTACATAAAAATAATGCATCTCTATGCCAACTTTAATGTCTTACCAAGACACAGAGAAAGAAAAAAGTCTATTTCACTTAAGTTTCTTTGAAAACAAAGCGATCGAATTTTGAGTATGCAATTAAGGAATGAAAACGAGCCGTGTGGAGCAAAAAAATTAGTGGCATGCTTCAACTATCACGGGAAGTTATTAATCATTTTACTATAAGATTTAGTTTGATTCTTCTTTGTAGCACTTACTTATGTTTCATAAAATACTGTGAACGTGTTTTTTTTACTTTTGATTACATTAGAATACAAATAAAAGGGGTGGACGACAACTAGTTCACTATTTTCTTAAGAAAACCTGTTATCGTCCGGGCGGTCAAACACAGGTTTAGCGTCTTAATTTTAGGTAGTCTTGTTATCAATCGAGGTGTGCACAAAATTGGAATTAAGTTTATTAATTCGAATCCTATACACATACACTAGTTAGTGACTAGTCTTCGTCCACTTTTTTCTCATTGTATATAAAACTATGGGTCTTCAAAATCACGCGTGGACGATATCTAAATTTGCACTGAATAAATATTCTAAGTTTCGACCACCAAGCTATTATTTGAAAATAAATAGATTTAGTAAAAATATAAATAACTAAACTTGTTTGACAAAAGAATTACCTTATATTTTATGTGTTTCTCCTTGGAACTTTGATATATTTATAAGTTAAGATAGTATTGTCGATCATTATAATTTGTGGACGAAATTTAAAATAGAGAATCTGAAGTGCACCGGTTATCCGTCCACCTATATTTTAAACTGTATGAAAAACATATATTTTTTAATATTATGTTATTATTTAGGCGAATTTTGATTATTACTCATATCTATAATTTATTTTTTGTTCATCTACAAGTTAGTCCTTGACTGCGATCTCATCTGATGTTAAGTGACGATGCAGTCTAAGATGGATGCGGGATAACCTGAAAGAGGTACGGCAGAATCCGTACCCTTAAACGCTAAATGACTTGGAAGTAAGGCATACTAGACTAGAGACAATTTTGAAATTATCAAATTGAATTTACCAAATTGCTCTGCCGAGAATCAAGTAGAGGACCTTCCACTAATAAGACTTACCCCTGCGCCATGCCAGGGAGGCTGCCAAATTATATGTACCTACTTTTATATAATGTAAGTGCGATGTGGTAAAAGACGATGCAAAATAGATAGGCGCAAAGTTGGTAAAGATATTATGTCATATTGTAGACTCTATAAACCGCGTTAACAAGGCAATAGTTTTTTTATCTGTTTTATTTTAAAACAAGCAGTTGACCGCTATTTCGTATGCGTAGAAAGACCACATCACTTTGTATAAAGATCTTTATCACCCTGTGAAAGTTCTGTCAAAATAGGTTCAGCTGTTTTGAAAAGTAAGTATTACGAATAGACGAAAAACAGAAAACAATTTTTTTATAAACGGTTATGTGGCTTTTTAATAATGTATGAGTAAACATAAGTTCACTAATAAAAACCCATATATTTCGAAAAGACGGACAGGAAGTTAATTTTAATTGGTATATATATTAAATACATATTAAAGTGGTGTTAATATTACATATTCAATTACTTACTCATTACATGCATACTTTTTCATAGTAAATTTCTCATAGAAATCAGTGGACGATAACAGGTACAAGGGTGGACGATAACTAGATTTAGTGGACGATAACCGGTGAAATCGGCATTTTCAGCTTTTTATTAGGATTAAAAAAAAACTAGTTATCTCACTAAAAAAATACTAACATGCAATGAAAATAGACTATACTAGAAGTATATTTTAACAAGTTTTTGTTTAATTTTTTTTATACAACATAAATTTTCACCCTCTCAAACTCAGTAACTCCACTAAATGGACGATAACCGGTAAGAAAACCCTAATATGTACCTGGTAACTACACAAGATAATATTGTTATTTGAATAGTGTTTATTTATTACAAGTATCTATATTATAACTAGCGACCCGCCCCGGCTTCGCACGGGTAGTAGAGCATTTTATGCGTAGGTACTACCCGCTCAGGGATTAGGCAGCGTTATCGATGAAAGCTCCCAGGCGGCTTTTACGACTTTTTACGATATTTTCCACAATGAACTTACTATATCTCACCTTATACCCGAATTACTAATTCCGTGGAATTCTGACGTTTCATAATGTTACCAGAGATAAAACAATTCCCACAAAAAAGATGAAAAATTCAAAACTTATGCAAATACAAATCAACTGCTGCATGTAGATATGACTTTCTAGTTTCCATTCTTAGCAATTTCTATTTTAGGGCGAAACAATTAATATTATTAAGCGGCTTAGAGCTTTATATGTTGACAGGGAATTAAAGTAGTTTGGGGTAAAATCGTACTTCGTAGATGTTAACCCTGTTCTCCATATAAATAACTCATCTGTAAATGAAAATGACAGCTGTCAGAATTAAGTCGATATTAAGTCAAAAATAAGGAGAAAAACTAAATATTTCAAATCAAATAAATTAGTGTATTTGGGACATAAGAAAGTAAGTTTTCACCAGATTCCGTGAAAAAAAAAATTATTTTAAAAGATAAAAATAAAGAACCAAAAACTTGGTTTTTTGAACTTTTCACATAAATTTTGAGGTTATGTGAAAAAAGTGTAAATATAAAAGTTGTAGATCTTTTTATTACCTACAACTTTGCCATTTAATTTTTTTCCATAGGACTTCTAGTTTTGCCGGAAATCGAGATAAACCGTTTTTTACCCTTAAAACTCCCCCCCTTTTTTCCCGAGCTCAGATCGCCCGTAAATTATTTTTCCTTGTATTTTATAATATTCTCCTCTTCCAATGGGTTTCATCCTACGTACTGTGATTTTTTTTTTGGTTTCAAAAATTATCGACAATGGGCTATAGGGAGAACCGCGGCCGCCGACGCGCTTATAGGCACGCTCCCGCGCCGCCGCAATTTTTAAATCTGTAATATCTTCGAAAGTATTCATTTAAATCATATGCTGTAAAGGACCATATGGATTTATATAAAATCAACAATGCATTTAAGGTATTTAATTAGATAAGGATTAATGCTGTATTGGTTGAAATCGCTTCGAAAATTAGCCATTATTTGTCGTAAAAAGTAAATGACAAAAAAATGTTATTGTGGGATATCCATAAGAGATAGACATATACCATCGCGGACTTTTCTGTAGACCTTTTCAATGTGTACAATACTTAGTACATTATTTTGATAAATCTCGTAGGGTTCAGCCTGCGTTTGCAATGTAAGCGGAAAAAATGTAATTATTTACGACATCACATTAGAAACCTCAAAAATAACAGTATTTCTCCACAATTTAATGGATGTTATTATACATATAAACCTTCCTCTTGAATCACTCTATCTATTAAAAAAAACCGCATCAAAATCCGTTGCGTAGTTTTAAAGATTTAAGCGTACAAAGGGATATAGGGACAGAGAAAACGACTTTGTTTTATACTATGTAGTGATTATCACAATATTTGACAAAATTCATTTTATTATCTGATAGTAAAACTGGTCATTGAATTAACACTGTAAAACTATTATAGTGCCATTAATTTAGCGTGCAATATGAAGTAAGAAAGTTGAGTTTATATACCTACTAACATTTTTATGATAAGTATTAAGTATGGGTAGAATTCTAACGTCGACAATGAGGGTACACATTTAACAACTTCGCAAGTAACAAAAGTCTCTATATCATATATATAATAGTAATCACTATTGGTATCAAATAACGTCGTTGAAACCAGATAGGAATATTTGGAAAATCCTGCCCGTAGAACTACGTATTGCAAAAATTTAGTTCGAATGAATATAAAGAGCTTTTTCTATTTTCCGTAGCCATATATCTTGTCGATGTTGATGAAATGCAAACAGATCAAGGTGGGAGAAATCAACGCAATGTAGCTCCATCACGGTGCTTGTTTACTGAATTTAAATCATTTGCGTCAATCTGACATTATAATTTCAATGTGGGCCGAGACAAAGCGAGACAAGTGCTAAGCGAGATTTTTTATTTTCTGCATATCAGAATATTTCGGATCAATTTAACATCCGAAATCAGTTTATATACTTTTTAGCGAAAACAGTTATTTAGTGAAAGCAAGTAAGTAAGTAAGTAATTTATCAGAATTAATGCCCGTTTTCACAAGTGGTAAGTAGTGTCTAAACAATTCACTAATCAAGGATACCGTAAGACGTCATCTAAACCTAGACGTTATCTATAGCGTTCAAGTATTCCTTAAACTTTTGTAACCTAATTGGGCTTAAGTGTTCCCTAATATTATTATCGGTGAAAACGATCTGAAAAGTGAAACTGAGCTAAACGCAACCGAAATTCCAAATCAAGTGAAATGTAGGTAGTTATTGTGTTCACAAAGAAGCCATGAACGCCATTCAAAATCACGGCGAGCGAAATTCCCATGGCCGTCCGAAACAATAACAGAATTTGCGAGCTCCGAGCGTTTAAAATGGAGAACAATCGGTGGAGTGGAAACCAGAGAACGATATAAATCAAACTAAGCATTGCGTGCACTGGCCGGCCATAGATCCTCGAGTTTCGTTTCTGAACGCCTTCCCGCCGCGCTGCTTATAATTACCGAGTACTTTCGCCAGCCAACCGTTCGACGCCATCTTGCTATTTATATTGCAAAATGGCCGCGCGCACAGCACGTGTTCCTTTTCTTTAGTTATTTGATGGAACTGAAGACGGTGCATAATATGAATGCTGCGAATAATATTATGAGACTATTTAAAAATTTATTTCGATTTAATTGTATTAACTCCAAGCGACTTAAAAGAGCGTTTAAAATTATTGTAAGACCTCATCAAGGTCTTGTACAATTTACATTGCATTGAGGAGACTTGCGATGTTCTAAGTGGAAATGAAGGTCACCTTGACCAATGGCGGCCGTAGTACCTATTTATCTTGATGGCTGACCGAAAACGTTGATTGCTAATCAATTCGTAAATTGTTGATTATTATAATTTGCAATGAAAAATGATAATAATAATCAATAAGTACAGTAAGATCATTAATATGCACTTGGTATTGTAGAATTTACGATGATCTCAAAGAATTGAATCTTTGGTGAATTCTATAAAAAACTTTCAACAAAAAGAATCTAGTCTACATATAACATTTAGTTCGGTTTCGGTTTCGGTTTAAAGATTTTATTTCTCAAAAAGAAGTTGCTTAGTAAATAAGAATTCTGAAGTTCCTAGTCGAAAGTAAATGAAAATGAAAATGAAAAATATTTATTTGCCAAAAAAACAACTTTACAAAGATTAATAATATCCATTGAGAACCACACTAGGTAATCCTGTATCGTGGGGCCCAATTCACCGATATTAACAATAATTATGTTTTCAATTGACGCTCGGGTGAAGTGAAATAAATTAAGACTTAATTATACATTTTTATAAATTAAAAGTAGTTAAACGATTTGCAACTTATCAAATTGTAAACAAAAATGAAGTCCATAGGGCACATTTACAAGAGACGCTGATAAAATAGTTAACTGAACAGATACATTGCATATCAGTTAAGTCGTTGATAACAAAATCGCACAACAAACACTTATGAAGTAAGAAACTCGAGACTGATAATAGTTATCGACGGCAAGTAGGCCAAAGTAATGAATTGATATAATGCGACATACCTATCCATTTAAAGAATAAATAATTAATGTCAAAATGATGAATGACAGATGTGTGTGAGATGAAACTTTCAAGGTGTGAAAGTTTCATCTCAATCTATCCATTGGCTTTTACGAGATACACATATACTGACGACGAATAAACATATTATAGATTTCTTTAAGTAGCGAAAGCAAGAAGATGATGCAATACTAGACATAACAGAGCATAATTATCACAAATGGATGAAAACGTTTGTCTCGTCAGTATCCTGCTGTTAAGTTTGCACTCCGGGTACAGGAAACTAAATTTGAAGACAATTTCTATGCAGATCTTGCAAAGGAGATCGTTTAGTATGCAGAGAGTTTTGCGGGCCAATGGCGGGCGGCTATCGGCGTCCAGTGCCTGTTACATATGTATGAGCGAGCACTTGAACACAGTACACGTTACCGGTTACTTAGCCGTGACACACATCCACGCCACTAATAATTTAATTAATTTTCTATTCAACAACCTCACTACATGTTTAATAATGTGGAAGTACTCGTACAAGTATTTCACACCAAAGTTGTTTAAACACTGTGTTTACTTAAAAGTGATTAATATATAATATTTAACATTTAAGATAAGTACAATTTTGGTACAATTTTAGTAAGTGACCGTTAGTAAACCTAATAAATTAAATCCTACTAATATTATAAATGTGAAAGTGTGGATGTTTGGATGTTTGGATGTTTAGATGTTTGTATGTTTGGATGTTTGTTACTCAATCACGCCGCAACTACTGAACCGATTTGGCTGAAATTTTGAATGGAGATAGCTTATGCCCTGACTTAAAACATAGGCTACTTTTTATCCCGGAAAAGTATTCCTGTGGGACTAAAATAGATATAATCTTCCAAAAACGCCATAGAGGGCGCTGACTGTTCTTAGGTAAATCACGTTCACATAACACATTATTGCAATAGTTTGCTGTGTTGCATGCATTGGCAACACATAGGCTACTTTTTATCCTGGAAAAAATGCACAGTTCCCATGGGATTTTGAAAACCCCGAAGTCTACATCTACAGCTATAGGTAGATTATTATAGCGAACTTCCTTGATAGAAAGTATAAAGGTTGGAAAAGGGAGCGGGAACGGGAACCGGGAATCAACGATTCCCTCGGGATTTGTTCAAAACCGAAATTCACGCGAGCGAAGCTGCGGGCAGAAGCTATCACACATAATCACAATACCAATCCTACTAATCCTACTATATCCTACTAATATTATAAATGTGAAAGTGTGGATGTTTGGATGTTTAGATGTTTGTATGTTTGGATGTTTGTTACTCAATCACGCCGCAACTACTGAACCGATTTGGCTGAAATTTTGAATGGAGATAACTTATGCCCTGACTTAAAACATAGGCTACTTTTTATCCCGGAAAAGTATTCCTGTGGGACTTAAATAGATATAGACTTCCAAAAACGCGATAGATGGCGTTGACTGTTCTTAGGTAAATCACGCTCACATAGCACATTATTACAATAGTTGCATGCATCTGTATGCGTATGCACTTTTTATCCTGGAAAAATCTACAGTTCGCACGGGATTTTGATAAAAACGAAATATATATCTACAGCTATAGGTAGATTACTATAGCAAACTTCCTTGAAAGTAGGTATAAAGTTTGGAAAAGGGAGCGGGAACGGGAGCCGGAAATCCACGATTCGATTTGTGAAAAACCGAAATTCACGCGGGCGAAGCCGCGGGCAAAAAAGTCTAGTTAAAAATAAAATAAAGTTCAATTTTACTTTGCGTATAAATTCTAAAATAAAAAGAACTTAAGATGTAATTAATGTTAAGTCAACTCTTCGATTCCATCTCAAATTTTATAACATTAATTAAAAGAGTGATTTGTAGTTTTAGAAATATGTATGTACATATGTATTCCGTTAAATGTGACATCATTTACTACCGTTAAGGAACAATGTGAAGAGTGAATACTCAGTATTAATAGATCAGATCATAGAGAACAATGCTGCGACGATAAAGTTCAGAACAATTGTGATATTTTATGATACAATAAAAAGGCAAATGAAAGAACATTTTATGTAACTAACTATGTGAATTTAATTTATTCCTAGATATGAATAACTTTCGTAGAAATGCTAATTATACTTAACGGGTTAAAGAAAAACAAAAAAATATTATACACATGTGTTGAATTCACTCCTTCAACGTTAACATGTGGTAGCTAACGATCCTTAACCTTTAAGTACCGACGTACTATTTTAGTTACATAAGTACCGACGTGAGGTCTGCCAGACCACCATAGTTTTCCAAACGAAAACTTTTGTTTTTCTAATGATTCTTCTAAAAAAAGATTTTCTATGTATTATTAAATATCTAGTTATTGTTTAAGTAAAACAAAATACAGAAGTTTTCACATTTATTACTAATTATAAATATTAATATAGCAATCATAGATTCTTCGTTAGAAAAAATTAACTTTTATCTAAATAATTAATATGTATCAGTAATACTATTATTTTTTCTTGTCAACATTTTTTTCTTAAAGACTAATAGCTAAATAAACAATAAAAATAAAAAAAAACATAAATAATCTACCTTTTTCTCAAAAATCACAAGGTATCAAATTGTAGGAACTATCAAAGTTTACAAACAGTCTTTGCATAGGCTTGCTGCATTGTAGGCACACGTGTTTCATACAAGTATCACAGTCTGTTCAGATGCTGAATTATGGTCACTCTCCAGCAGTAAAATTTGGGTAGATATCCTCAGATTCGGACTCTGAGCTCTCATTTAGCCATTCCCCTAAATGTTCTTAGTGGTCTTTATATTGAAGCAGTGTATGATATCATTTCTTACGTACAGGAACATTTTTATTTTTATTTGTGGCTGCCCGTTTCATGCCCGAAGAACCTGGCTAATCCATTGTTATAACTGACTGAAAATACAAGAGAAAACAATATAATCTGAAAAAAGTCGCATCCAAAAAAAGTTACATAAGTACCGACGAGTGGTCTGACAGACCACTCGTGATCTTATAAAAATCAAAACTTACCGAAATCGTACGCGCCAACACTGCCACTCTGCAGGAACGCTGCTGGACGACTTCCCGAGGGGTAGAGAGAAGCACAGGAGGATACTTTTTCGCTAACATAGGTAATCAGACTTTTCGACCTCTCAGGGTGTCTGTCAGACCACACGTCGGTACTTAAAGGTTAACAGATAATCCTTAATTCCAACGCGTGTGATAAAAATACTTACATACAAGTTATTTTAATCGGGCAGCAAATATTGTGCGCATAAGAAATATAGATAAGAGCGCACGTAAGTGAAAATCATTTTATTAGGTCGAATGCCTAAAAGATTTATAATGTTATAGTAGAGAATCACAAACGAAGTATGCATATAAGCATGTGCAGTTTAAAACACATTTCAGAATCGAGGCAAAGCCTTCTATCAAAGTAAAATAGGATTAACAAACAAAGTCTGCAAAAGATGCGATCGACCGAATGGTTAGGGGGGAAAAACGTAAATTGCAAATTGCAATGCACAATAGAAAAGAAACGAGAATGAAGCATGCGGAGTGGTGGTGCACGACGTGGGAAAGCGAATGGCGGCATTGGCGTGGCGGCCATCTTGGAGTGGTTTCGTTCGGAAAACATCACGTGTCCACGCGTCCGCCTGGCAACAGAGTACAAACGCTAAACGGAGCGTAACAATTCATGCGCGCCACGTGCTTTTTTTGTTTGTGCAACATTCCTCTCACTCGCATATTTACTATTGATTGGCGCCCACCCATTTTGGCTAAAGATAAATTAATGTAATTCTGTATTCACTGCAATGCTGTTTTGGCAATGTGGCTAGCGGTTTTGTTTTAATGGTAAAGTTCACGAAACAATGGCGACGCTATAATAGGTATGAGATTAATACAGCGGTGAGCGATATATCTACAACAAAGATCCACAAGGCAAGCAAATGAAAAGTAAATTGCTGACTAAAACTTTCAAAAAATATCTACGTATTGTTTCAACTGATAAATTGATAACATAACCAGCAGAACTAAAAATGTTATAGGTAGTGGATATACCTACACGCGTTTTAAATAAAGACAAGATTTTCATTTTCTGAATATAATAGTTAATAGGTTAAATGGTTACTAAACTAATTTCGTAATAGGTATTCACAGACAACAGCAATTTTTTCGTTTTGTTCTCCTTTGCGGTCCACGTTTATTCGTCTTCAAACTATTGTCGCGTGTATGTACCATGTAGGTGTACCGTACCTACTTGCTGTATGATTTTCGTGACAAACGTTTCCTCCACGACCCATCACGCTATGCGTGACTCACTAACTTTATACTGTTTTGTTATTATTACGTTAAAGCGATGTTGCCAGCTCTACAATGTGGCTACAAGGTTTTTTATGTCTTACTTTATCCTGTTTTCTTTGTATCCCATTTATACCTGCTCTCCTTTCAGGGAAGCGTTGTGATTTTATTCCGAGTATTAACAGCACTTTATTGTTGGTGTTAAGTTTTTGTTTATACAAAAAAGAACACAATAAAATATCAGCAGTTTTCTTCTTATTACCTACGTTTGTTTCTTTATTAAGTGGATCAGCATTCTGTAACTATAAAATTAATTAAATTATTATCAAACCAACTAAAATATTGCTTATGGTTGTATTATAATTATTATCTTGTTTTGTTTATGATTTTTACAAAATTTTCATACGAATTTCAAACAGCAGTCCTTACGCAAATTAGGTAGGTAGGTACCTACCTAAATTTTATCGCGTCACCCTCGGAGTTCACTGGGCACCCACCGATTCTGTTCACTCTAGCATGCAAATATGGCTAACAACTTGCACTAACAAAACATGTGTTCATGTAAATTTTAACAACATTTTATCTCGAAATAAATTATAGTCTCACTTTTAGGTTTCTGTTTGCTTCAGTTGATCTGGTATTTCGCTATCTCCATGGTATGTTTTAGTATAGTCATCTGTCATACTCTGTATTTTATTTGCTCCGGAGTTTTACCAGTATCTTAATTACATGCCACACTGAGTCTAATTAAACATTAAAATCTGCTTCGTACCTACTTATTAAAAACTCATAACAACTAGGTACAAAAATCAGCACAATTTAAATGGCATCAAAATAAAAACAAGTTTCTCGAAGAGCATTCGTTGTAGTCATGCAATTTGTGAAATTTAATGTAAAAAATATGCGAAAAAAATTTAGGCAGGTAGGTAATAAAAAATAACGGAAAACGAGTCTGGACGGAAAGCAACAGAGAGATGAGAACGTGTGGTGAGCGAGTGAGACAGCGGAGCGCGCCATCTTGCTTGCGTCGCAACTCTTTAGTCACGCGCGGTGGAGCAGCGTTTCTATTTTTTGCGCGCTCTCGTTTGACCTCGTTGGTTTATCGTTATCAAACAACTCTAATAATAATAATACTAATAAATGGATTTTGCCTGTCGTGAATCGAGCATACACAGCGAGCTCCGCAATAAAGATAACTTTCAAGCAGAATCATCATCTAATTATTATTATTTGTGAGCCCTGAGTAGGTACTTACTGATGCAGCTGTTTTGTTAATTAAATATATTCTAAATTGAAATTGTGTAATAATCTTGATACACAATTTTATTGAAATTGTCTTACATTGTTCACAGATCTTGGAATCAATACACAATAATTATACATAAACAAGGTTATTTTACTACGAATAACATCATCATAGTTCATACTTGTTTAGACACTATAATTTAATGACTACACCAGTAGTGGACAGTGGACTTATCAAAATATTCGTTTTGTTATTTACTATTATCCATTTATTTTGTTATTGATAGAAGATTAAATAATTTACAACATTCGCATTTCGCACTATATCAGCACCGCTTTATCAAAATAAAGTTAGTCATCTAACTCTCTCCCTTACGTGCATGCTAATTAAAATAATTCTAGACAAGTGCTTAACAACAATTTTATTTGATGGAAAATGACATGATCAAAGTTGGAATGCATTCAAGGCACTGCCCTAAAAAGCAAATAAGGAAAGTTTAAATATCACTTAAAGGGTTACAAGTACAACTTACGAAGCACTCCGCAAAAACAGTCACAATACCCTAGATAGAACTTATTGCCCCAAATTCTACGTTCCACTTAACCTCGTTAATGGCAAAACTCGTAGTCAATTAGCAAACCAATAGTTTTGAACTTATGACAGCTGTAAACGAATACAATTGGCTTTAAACAACTCTGATAAAGTAACTGCTATCATATCCCACTAAAGTTACATATATGACAGAAAAGTGAATTATGCAAAACAATTTTAATAAATTTAACGCATTTTACGGAGGAACAATTTTAGAAATTTAGTAAGTATTATAATACATTAATTGTTCTTTCTTGTACTATGGCTTTAATGTAAGAGTGTATTAATATACATATCTAATTATGCTCCTAAAACTTTTTACACCGAAGTTAAAGTCTAACAGTTAACACACAAAGAGCGTTTGCATAACGACATACGACGTTGTTCTTAACATTTCGCAACATTTAAAAAGAGATGTTCATCGATGTAAATACGTTGCTTTCATGAAAATGAAGTACGACAAATAAAGCTATTTAACTGCTGAGACAAATTCGTAGAATTATATTACGAATTCACTAGAGACAAGTCAAGGTCACCTTGATAATTTATTGTGACGACGTCCAGTGGTATCAATTTAACTAATAAATTTATTATTCTAGTGTATTTAGAAACACAAGACTGCATACGTTATTCCAAATATTTTGCAATATTATGATTTTTTATGACGAGATTTGCCCGCGTGGTCGCCGGACCACTGATATCGCGTAGACTAATTTCGAATGCTTAAAACCTCTTTAACCCTGTTCGTAAACTGTTCTTAATTATGCTGCATGCCGCATTAAACTGAGAAGTTAAGAAAATTCTAGTTGTACCCGCAACTACATTTGCGATGGCAATTCTTTCTTTTTTGAAAATGTTTTGGATAGGTATAAAATAACATACTTATTTAGACTTATTTTCATCAAGTTATGCAATTTTAGAAAAATGCGTCGACACAATCTTTTGTTCCTAGGTCAGTTTCAATTACCGTTCAAAAACTTTTTTGAGCGTCGAAAGATAACGAATTAAAGACTTTTTAACATGATTATAAAATTGTGTGTATAAAAGGCCGTTCCAAACTGTGAAGTTAAGTAATAAATTGTACCTAGATCTAAAATAGTTAATATTCTAATTCATACTAGAACCTCTATAGCTTATACATTTATTTTAAACTTAATCGTAGAATCCTGCTATTGGTGAAAACGGACAAAATTCCTACAGTCGATTTGAGATTAGCACACATAGACAGACAAACTCGGCGGAGAGACTTTGTTTTGTAAAATTATACAGTAATGGTATGTGACCTCCAACGTTTTACTAAATGCATCTCAATATTACAAAATTCCCAATACTAATTCCTAGAATAAAATCAAGAATTAGGTATAGTGCAGACAAGTCAAGGTCGCTTCAGACACGAGCCGATAACAAACAAATACTAGGCGATCACGTTCAGTCGGTCGTGACTTAAATCGGTCTTTGTTAAATGAACGACTGAAAATTATACGAAACAACGTAAGTTATCGCTTTCGTGTTTCAATATCTAATCAGTACTAATCACCTATTGTGCAAGTAATTATCGTACCATCTATCGGGTGATTAATATTTTTGTTCAAATTGTATATTGATAATATTATGAGGAGCAGCAATGACCGAAGATTATTTATTTATTAAAAAACTTTTTGTTGTTAAAGAAAATACTTACAAATATAGAGTTAAAAGTACTTTACATAGAATATGTATTCCAATATTCATTTACCAAACGGTAAATTGCAGTTATTATTATACTGTGTACTGTGTAGGTACATGTAGATGATATTAACAAACTAACTTCTAAAAGTTTGTCAATACTCAATAGTAATAAGTTGATAACTCTAGTCGTTTCGAAAACAAAACTTGAGGCAATGAATAAGAAGATACTATAAATTAACTCGCATAATGTAATACAAAGTTTATTCGTAGCCAGACAGCAATTACGAAGTGAACTTTAAGCTCTATTCATGAACACCAAAGAGGACGGGAGGAGTATAGAGCTCCCTTTTAGACTCCCAACTGTCACCCCTTTCAAACAGAGTTCCCAACAGGGAGTGGAATTGACAAAGTTCCGCCACCCCCGGCTATATCCGATTATTTCGGCATCTTTAAACTTTCTGCTTAACTTTCTAGTTTCTTTGACAGTCCTAACAAAGGGAAACATTTTAAAATATAAGAGACTTCATTGAATTTGTATGAAATTTTTAGTCATGTTGGAAATCGACGATTTGGCTAACTAGAATTTGCAGTATTATTAAAATATCAAAATTACTTGTATGTTGTAAAACACAACAAAATTTCGAATTAGCTTAGATTTTAACAAATCAGTCATCCTAATGTTCCTAAATTTATTTGAGTTTACTACTGTAATATTATGAACTTTAACACAGTCTCAAAAAATTCTAAGCACTTCAATATTTTGAATGTATAGTGCCGAAAAGTTAACAGTTAAGTGGAAAGCGGGTTCCAAATTCCAAAAAAAAAAAATACATTATGCCAGGATCTGACGAGAAGTTCAAAGTCTACTTGCAGGACGTTGTCAAGTGAAACTTACCCTATGAGAGCTTGATACTTAATCTGAGAACTTACCGAACTTGAAGAAATTTAGTCAGCTACTAAACATAAAATTAACCTCCATAACAATATAAACCAACTCTCAGATTTTGAAAATCTATTGGTCTTTCGGTGTTTCTAAATATATATGCGCGTGTTGGCAGGTAATTCAATTTGTATGGTCTCATTGTGTAACGTTCAAATGTTGTTTCAATAGAGGGAAGCCCATTTGAAACGGTTATTTTTGGATCTTCTTGGAGAAAAAAAATCAGATTTTGTTTGAATTCCTTTCGCAACATAAAAACACCTTCGGTGCTCTTTTTTATTAAGTAAATGAGTTAACTGTTTATTTTCGACGTAATAAGTTCCTATAATAATTTTTCAATAACGAAGGATGATATTTCGATATTTAAAATTATAATCTATTTAATTTATTTTTACATTATTACAGCAAACGACGCTATTATCTATCTGTCTGTTTGTCTGTATGTTTGTGCGCGCATCACGCAAAAACTACTGAATGGATTGAAATGAAACTTGACATGATTTAAGTCCATACTACGGAGTAACATATAGAATACTTTTTATCCCGAAATTCAGCACGGTTCCCTTGGGAGAGGGGATGAAATTTAAAATGTGTACTTAGCTGTAATTCATTAACGCGTGGTCTGATTTCATTTATTCTTTTTTTGTTAGAAAGGAGATACTTTGTAGATTACAGGCTATTCTCTGAAAGGCTGGATCGATTTTGATAGAACTTTCACTGGCGGATGTTTATATTTTGATCTACCTAAACATCCGCCAGTGAACTTTTAACAGTTTTTAGCAAGGTATGAGCTCAAAGGAGCTTAGGAAAAATAAAATGATTACCATGGGATTTTTAAAAACCAATATCCACGCGAACGAAGTCGCGAGTGTCCGATTTTTCTTAAATATTCATAGAATATAGAAACACTAACTCTTAGCGTTGTATCGTATCCAAAACAACAAAATCAATTAGCTGAACGTTCGTTACATATAAATTGGTATTTAATCAGTGATCCGAGACTTGGGAGATTAGTGAGATAGAACTTCTACTTATTTAGGGCCTGTTTCACCGCCTTCTGATAAGTGTCGGATAGCCTAAACGTAACTTTTGTCACTTTCTTACTTTACGTAAAAAATTGTGGATAAGCTATACAAAACTTATTAGAAGGTGGTGAAACAGGCACTTAGGGCCTGTTTCACTACTTTCTGATAAGTGTCGGATAGCCTAAACGTAATTTTTGTCACTTTCTTACTTTATGTCAAGTGACAAAAACAAAAGTTGTAGATAGCTATCTGATACTTATCAGAAGGTGGTGAAACAGGCCGTAAATGTTGTAAAAGAGCCAGTAGGTTTGTTTTACTATTTAGGTACTCGTATGACTAATCTTTGTCATTAGATAACACATCTTAAATAGTTTCATAATCTATAGAAATCTAAAGATATTAGATAAATACTAAATATAAAAATTGCAATTCGTGTTTGTTTGGTAAATTGCGCAATAGTAAATGTTGTATGAGCAAACACTACATCAATATAATAAATTGTAGACAATATAGCATATGTACATTCATAATCGATCCAATTGTAGAAAAATGCTGTTATTTAAAAACCTTATCGGTAAACATAAACATGCATAATTTAAACACATTATAATGCGCATAAATAAACTTCGACTTTATATAGACTTGTTATTCTAGTTTCTTAATCAAGAACGAAAGAATCATTATGAATACTTGAATTAAATATTTCCACTTAATTGGCCAGCGAATTTAAATGTATAACAATAAATATAAGTGGAATGATGATAACAAGTATACAATTCAGCGATATTCATTCATTGACTTTGGACATAAACTTTTGTGAATCTATCTAACAATCCTCCTAGCAAATCTAACAGTTTTATCAAACTACTAAAGTTCTTTTGTGACCACTCAAAGTTTCCGAAACTCAAACGGTATTCAGTGCACGTACGTTCAAAATCCTCGGGCGCAAGGGCGAAACAATAACTGTAAATTAAGCTCGAAACCCATTAAAGCCAGGGGACTCGGGGAGTACGGGGAGGAGCTGGACGTAGGTATGTTAATCGCGTTAGCGTAGTCGAACTTAAATCGGACCATCGAATTTGAAATTTCATGAAACTGCTCAAATTGCTTTGAGTTGTAGGTACTACACGTATAATTTAAAAATTTAAAAAACCTCCGACATTCGCCATTTTGTGGCGGCGGCCATCTTGGATTTGCAATAATGCTATTCTACTAGTCAAGCCCTTTCATTTGATACCCATATTAAGGGAGTTGTGAAAAAATATGTAATCCGCCATTTTGTAGCGGAGGCCATCTTGGACCGATTTTCATCAAACATAGCTAACAACACTCTCGACTAATTCACCTTTCAAACAAAAAAACTGCATTCAAATCGGTCCACCCGTTTGAGCGCTACAGGGAAACAGAAAGACACACACACACACACACAGACAGAGAGACACGTCAAACTTATAACACCCCGTCGTTTTTGCGTCGGGGGTTAAAAATTATTTGAGACGATACTGATTGATTAAGAGTTAAGACCAACGCGACGTGAACACGGCGAATACGTTGAATACAATTGACATGTGAGTGTGACCTTATTACACGTTAGGATAGAAGACCGAATTCGCTCACTGAGCAAAAAACCAGCTGTTAGCGCGGTTGTGGCATTATTGTAATATCCACAACACGTTATTCGTGTTGATGGCACTTGTGGGAAACTCAAAAAGACCACGATATGAAATTCATGTTTCTAAATTACCGCAACGAGTTGTGGTCTTATATCATGAAATACACGACGTAATGCCACCGAATATGCCACAACAATTATTTATGACGTTTTTTTCGCTCAATAAGCGAATTTGGTCTTTAAGCCAACATACGTAATATAAAAAAATCAGCCAAGTGTGAGTCGGGCCTCGCTCTTTCAGGGTTCCGTACATAATTATGAACAATATAATATTTTGGATCTAAGAAATATTTAATTTTCGAGCTAGACATCGCAACAAACCGTGAAAGAAAAACCCAAAAAAATGTTCGTTTATTTTGGTCACAGCTTATAAACTATTTAATAAATCGTTGTTTTCAGTATTTGTTGTTTAAATAGAGCATATAGTACATAATATACTGAAATATCATATTCCCAACTAGTTTAGTTTTTGAGATAGCCCCCGTCACAAAAATGGTCTAAAACTGACAACTTTGATGGCCTCCCATTCCCTTATTTTTTGAGATAAAAATTAAAAAAATATATATTTGTACTCTACTTAATGAGCTCTAAACAATGATACCCCACAAGCTAGGGTAAAGAAAAATTTTTTTTCCGGCTCCTTTTTCATGTATGGGAGCCCCCCTGCAAAATAATTTAATTCAATTTCTAATTCAATATTTGATTTTGGGTTAACGTTTTACACTAAATACCAAAATTTCAGGTTTGTAACTCATTTCGTCTGCGAGCTAGAGACCTGTGACCGGCGGACAGACGGACAGACAGACAGCCGAGTGACATTAATAGGGCTCCGCTTTTACCCTTCGGGTACGGAACCCTAAAAACTAATCCAAACAGGTAAGAAAGTTATCGAACTAAGTATAATTATATGCATAGAACAGAAACATGAACATTATTTCTGTTCGCCGAATAATTATGCTAATTATTCTTTCGAATGAAAAAGAAGTAGCTACCAAGGGGACGCGGGCTCTCAGGTGGCGGCTTGCCGCATGGCGGACGTGGCGGCACATTTTGTTTTTTCAGATTCCAAGGTCAAGTTCAAGGGTCTTAACGGCATAAGTTTCTTGATAGCAACTTCAAGGTTTTTTATATGAATAAGAACCTGAACTAGTAGTTTAGGTCTTAACTAGACAAAAGTGTGGAATTAGAGATTTGAAAGGAGGAACTATTGAGTAGCAAAGAATTCCATTGGGTAGGTAAGTACTTAGAGGTGTACTAAGGCGAGGTTTTATGAAATTCCCTAAAGGGTGAATTAAAAAAAACTTAAATCCAATCCGAAGAAATCGCGGACGTATAGTTTTCTAAATACCTTTAAAGGTATTATAAAGGTAGGTAGATAAAATTTGCAGAAGCTTAAGTGATAATAATTTATAAAATATAAATAACAGCTGTGTACCTCACAACCCGCATTGTTTAACTAACGGTAAGTTAGATAAATAAATGCAATAGGAAAGTTAGCATTAATTTAGATAAAGATAGAAACTTTGTTATAAGTAATTTCTACAATGTTCATTTATTTAGCATTTAAATAATTTATAATTGTTACACATAAATAACGTTTTGTGAAATCATGGCAACTATATTGTGTAGGTAATAGGTAGGTATGTCTAACTTACTACACGATGAAAAATTGGCACAACCATGAGTTATTTATTCTTATAGCCTTTATATTATATCGTAGCATCACTCCATACTGAGCTAAACACTCGTGACCTAAGAGGTGAAACTTGTCAATTTATTCCATAGTGACTAGACATAGACACCAATTCTGTTGTACACAAATCAATAAAAGAAGACAAAGAGGAGATTAATGATGTGTTTGGAACACATCGATACATATTATACTTTAAATTCGATACGTCTTTACCCAAAATTCACATGCAAAGGTCATCGGAACGTTTACCGACAAGGGAAACCATCAATCAACATTTAGATGATACAGCCACTTGAGACACGATTAGCGCAAATTGACGCTGGCGCATTTCCAATTCTATTATAGGAACCACCGCAGACACTGTCGTGGAATGAATAAGAATAGGCAACAGGAACGGATAATTTTTAATAGCTTTTAAATTCTTCGGCGTTATTTAGTTTTTTTTTCCTGTTTTTAGGAGTCAAAGCTAATAATGAACGAAACGGAATCTTTGTATGTAGTTTCATATTCTTTGATCTATATTCTACGCACCTGCTCATATGTATTATTATTTTGGCTTTGTATGCGAAATATTTAATAATAAGTTATAACTACCATTAAAGAGAGTAAACACCAGCTTTGTAAACTTCATAAATATTCGCATGCGTTGATGCTGAAAATTTTCAGTGGTAATACGTACCTACATATATATTAAGTAAGAAAAGCAATGGCCGTAGCTGGGCTTAAATTCAAAATTTAAATGTTTACAGAACCCATTAGAATAACATTCATTTATTTTAACCCATTACTTTTTTCAACCACTCCGTCGTCGCGCCACCGCGGCATTAGTTTCCCTCCGATATCTTTTTCATCCTTTTAAATTCGGTTAAAGCTCTATGTTTTTTGTGAGGTTCGCCTTTTCGGATTGCCCATCAAATTGGAGGCCAAATTTTCTGTTTGATGTACTTTTTTTACAAGGCAAACCATTTTAAAGAAACATTATCACTAGCAGGTGCATTTTAGAGTTAAAATTCTCGACAACAACAATCGAGTTATCATACAATACCTTATGCTCACTGGGATACAACGAAAAATACTGCCACTATTCATATTAAATGACTGGGTGCATTTTCACTATATGCGACAAAGGTTATCAGACTAGCGGATACCTAAAATAACCTCAATGATATCACCAAAAATAGTTCGCCATATAAATTTTTGTTGGACCCGTATATTTTGATAAGCTAATATAAACATTTACATTAAATGCTCGTAAATTTTTAGTGCCCTTGAGATCGTGAGCTGCGGCGTGCATCTCATCTCGATTGGAGAGGAGCCAACTCGCTGCGACGACGCCGACTCGATTTCCTTATTCAAATTATTTTTATCATTCCATAAAATATTGTCATCAAAGGTATTAAGATAAATTTTCATTGAACGCGAACAACCTATTATTATAGTATCACAGGCAAAAAAATGAACATTCGAATATTTATAGAATAGATATCAAATTAAAATAAGTTAAAATGTGCTCATTCCATTCAAAATACATCATAATAATATATACATATATGTATTATAATTATAATACTATATAAAATTATAATTAAATAACGAATGTGTTTCTTTCAAAACAGAACGATTATACATCGCGCTTCGCGAGCCAATAATAAGTAGCACTCAAATCTCAGAATAAATAATAATTTTGTATGAAAAACTTTGCTTTTCGATAATTGTTTTTCACTTAGCTGTTTATTTTATGGTTTCAGCGTGTTCGTGAAAAATTACTTCACGCTTATGAGAAATAAGCAAAAAATACATTTTCCTTCGAGGTTCTTTAAACCCATTATTGTTTACATTTTTATGACTTTTGAAAGCATCTGCGGTACCGTGAAGCGTGTTCAGTCGGCTTTCACACCAGCGAACTAAGAAAAATAGATTCCTAATCGTGTGTGTAAACTAATTTTCCATGGAAACTCTGATGACCGACAAGCTTTTCTTCTACATTGTTGATCGAATATTTTATGGTTTGAGAGCCATAAATAAATTCCTTGGCTCATTGTTTTCAATAAAAAAATATGACAAATGGAAGCCATTACCGAGGCACGTTACCGTCTGGCCGCTGGCGTGCCGCCACGGTCGACAGCCTCGCCGAGTCGCGTCCTCGCCTTGACCAAGTTCGAGACATGCGAGATGTCCGGCTCGTCTTGTGCATGCGAATTATATATAAAGAATATAAATATACAAGCCATCGTACATGAGATAACATCGATAGGCATACATCAGCTAAACAAACGTTGAGTCACATCAGTTGCATAATCAGCGTGTTGTATTTGGCAAATAGAAGCGTTGATTGCCATTAGTCAGTCAGCACATAACATGTAGGTACCACAGGTTATAGCATACAGTAAATCTATTTGAACAAACTTTTACATACTAAATAACAAGGAGACCGTCTATAGTAACATCTGGATCTTTTCCCACATCAAAATCCTTCCTTTGGCGTTGTAATTTTCCATCCAACATTTATATAATAGCCGATCCGATCGATCAGCCACGGCTCCGCACGATTCTTCTATATATAAATAGACTACAGGTAACAAAAACTCTGCAGCATAAGTACGCAGCAATATGTATTGTGTTACTTCGGTCTTTTAAATAAATGGTATATTTCCAATTTTGTGTAAGTAGCAAGTAGCAATATCTTGATTCATGTGTTACTTCAAATAGGTATCACCTAAGGTCACTACGCAAGTACGAGTATGTACGTATATATCAAGTGACTATGACAAGCCTCTATAGGTAGAAAATGGCAAAGCACGGAAAAAACAGCCAACACATACATTTTTATGAAATCAAATTACACATCGTCGAATACCTATACTACTATAGCATCAGAAGATATTATTAACATGAAATATGTTTATTTTCATGTGTATTTTCCTGTTTGCGTTGCTAAGGCCGGCTGAGGAAATTATTATTATCAATGACCCAATTTTTC
Source organism: Melanargia galathea (assembly GCA_920104075.1). NCBI lineage: Eukaryota > Metazoa > Arthropoda > Insecta > Lepidoptera > Nymphalidae > Melanargia > Melanargia galathea. The sequence continues at coordinate 15,459,158 of OV049870.1, read as the reverse complement.
TATAATGTGATAGCGTGTTTATGATAAGCCACGTTGAGTGATAAGAACGGTGCTTGATATCTCTTATCATTCTGAACATATCTCGCTAATACTCGGCTCTAAATGCTATTTCATTGAAGCACGTACTTATTGATTCTGATAAGTCACGATATAAATTTATTTTTAAATGTTGTGAAGACAGTAAAATTCCCGTTAGATCTATACTAATAAATAAAATTGAAGTGTCTGTCTGTAATATCGAAATAACTACCTCATATTAAGCTCATATGGTTATTTGAACGCTACCATAACCGAATCACACGTTTTTAAAATTTTTGTCTGTCTGTCTGTCTGTCTGTCTGTCTGTCTGTCTGTCTGTTTGAACGGGCTAATCTTCGGAACGGCTGAACCGATTTTGATAGGACCTTCATATACAAGTAGAGAATTAACCAGGGAGTAACATAGGCTACTTTTTAACCGACTTTCAAAAAAGGAGGAGTTGTGTTTTTCTACCTATGTACACCGATATCTCCGAGATTTCTGAACCGATTTGCGTAATTTTTTTTTCAATCGATAGAAAAACATTGCGACCCTGTTCTATAAAAATTTGGATTCCAACTCCTCAATCCTGATGCTGTAGGGGAACCTAATCCCCAAAACTAATGGGTTTTAGAAACTTTCGGTTATTTAAATTGATATTGGGGGTACCAATTAAAGACTTTATCGTTGAATGAACTCGAGTAGGTACATATCCAACTCCTCAACCCTGATGCTGTAAGGAATTGTATTCCGAAATCGTGGGGATCCCACGGGATTTTTCCGTTTTGGGGACGGGTTTCTACAGATAAGCTACTTTTTGTTATGGAAAATCAAAAGTTCCCACGGGATTTTTAAAAACCTAAATCCACACGGGCGAAGCCGTGGGCATCATCTAGTACTTAAATAAAAAAAAGCAAGGTCCTATTAACACTACGGTACACGCGCCTCTAAAACTTTCATGAGTGCTCGCGTGGGCTTCACTTGTAGCCCATTTTAAATTGAAATATACTGAAAGATAATCGTTCAATTTTTAAATGAAATACATTTATTATTATAAATGGCATTTATTAAGTAAACTGAAATAAAAAAAATATCTTCTCTTTCTTAAACTCAAAAATATTAACAAAACTTCAGAGTTCTCAAAAAATAGCATAATTTTTACTTATTTGAGATCAATCAACTTTTGGTTTAGTTCTTACATTTTTTTTATTTTTTTTTTCATTACACGAAGGACAAATTAAAATTTGGTGATCATTACATATACGCCTGTAGCATTTCGAGCAAGTTTCCTTGTGCTGCGATCGCGCATTCTGCCATAAAATGCACAGCGTGCAACCCCCCCACGAACTGGTATATTTGCTTGTTGAGGAGCTTCTGACACATTCAATAATAATTCGGCTTTTGTTTTTATTCTTCTTGGAATATTATCCTGATTCGCTCTAAAATTAATGGTTTCACAAGCTCAAACCCCAAAGTCTGAAGGAAAAGTCTTCATTCGCCTCAACACGTTTTCTTCCCTTCTGCGATTCATATTTAGCAATCTGAAACAAAATATCAACGAACAATAAGTTTACAGTACATAAATATAATGTATAATACAAAAAATAATAAGAAAATATAAATACTTACATCAAATTAAAAAAATATTTCGCTCCTAAGAAGTTCCGCCAGTGCACGCGTGGGCTACATATGTAGCCCAACATACTTTAAATCGTTATATTTCGCACGTGCGCTAGCGTCGTTCCCTCAAGCCACACTAAATGCGTCGAGCAACAACCAATCGGAGCTTAGCTAGAGACTCGAAGTTAAATCACGCGATTTCACGAAGTTATGAACAAAAACAATACCCTGGGCTACATATGTAGCCCACGCGTGTACTCTAGTGTTAACATAACCTTAAACGATCTTATATGCCCTCCAGTTTAAAGTTCTTAAAATAAGAACATATCGAATTTAAGACTACGTATTATTAACTAGATGATGCCCACGGCTTCGCCCGTGTGGATTTAGGTTTTTAAAAATCCCGTGGGAACTTTTGATTTTCCAGAACAAAAAGTAGCTTATCTGTAGAAACCCGTCCCCAAAACGGAAAAATCTCGTGGGATCCCCACGATTTCGGAATACAATTCCTTATAGCATCAGGGTTGAGGAGTTGGATATGTACTTACTCGAGTTCATTCAACGATAAAGTCTTTAATTGGTACCCCCAATATCAATTTAAATAACCGAAAGTTTCTAAAACCCATTAGTTTTGGGGATTAGGTCCCCTGCAGCATCAGGATTGAAGAGTTGGAATCCAAATTTTTTATAGAACAGGGTCGCAATGTTTCTCTATCGATTAAAAAAAAATTACGCAAATCGGTTCAGAAATCTCGGAGATATCGGTATACATAGGTAGAAAAACACAACTCCTCCTTTTTTGAAAGTCGGTTAAAAAAGTAGCCTATGTTACTCCCTGGTTAATTCTCTACTCGTATGTGAAGGTCCCGTCAAAATCGGTTCAGCCGTTCCGAAGATTAGCCCGTTCAAACAGACAGACAGACAGACAGACAGACAGACAGACAGACAAAAATTTTAAAAACGTGTGATTCGGTTATGGTAGCGTTCAAATAACCATATGAGCTTAATATGAGGTAGTTATTTCGATATTACAGACAGACACTTCAATTTTATTTATTAGTATAGATTTAACGAAAATTCAAAGAACTTACCTCTAAAACCTTACTCATAAATAACTATTTAATAAAAAGTCTTGGCACATTGCAATAATATCTAGACATTTGTATGTCTCATATATTTTTGTACTTACTACGAATGCAAAGAATATAGAGAATGCGCCCTGCAAATCTTGAGTACTTCAAATGTCTGCTAACATAGAGCAAAGATATAAAATGTTATAGCGCTATTCGACTTTACCCGGTCAAAGGTTCATCCTGTTCACCTTTTCAAGAGAAAATGTCTCAAATAGGTACCGGCATTACCGGCTGTCATTTCATTTCAACTGAATGGTTAGCTTTTCGCCTTTGATGTTATTCGTTAGTTATTTCCAAGACTTTTAAAGATGTTTTCGATAAAAATAAAGCCCTGGGTAGCCAGGCAGGCAAAGCCATTGCCCTTGGCTAGTTACAACTGATTAAAAGTGATAGTGGAGACTTCACGAAACGTTCTTGCATAGAAGATGCCTGACCTCTATTTCTACTTTAAAAAGAAAATACACAGCTAAGAATAAATATAAATAAGTACTTATGCCGCGATTTCATCCGCATAGATGAACTTCGCTAAAAAACCCGCGGAAACTCTTCGATTTTTCAAGATTAAAAAACTCTGTGTTCTTTCTCAGGATGCAATCTCACTCTTTGCTAAAGAAAGGGTTGCAATTTCCTTAAAAAAATTCATCTATGAATCTTCCAAAAAATCAAAGTCTTTTAATTTTGAAAATAAAAAATAAAATAATGTGCATGTGTATAAATAATTATGTATTTGTGTTAGTTTATTTCCTTATTAGTTTTACGGTACTGACATCAAATCATCAATTTTATCCTCATACGAATGTTTTCCTTTTATTTTACAACCAAATCAAACAGTTTTAGTTCAGTTATTAATGAGAAATAGAATACAAATAAACAATGTAACATCATTGATTATTTGTATGCTGGTTTACCTACACATTTGTTAAAAAAGGTGCATTAGGAGTGTTAGAAATAAACATTCAAAATTTCATAGAGACCGTCGCTCGCACAAATGCGATTCTTTGTGAGACTTTAGAGTAAATAATATAATTTACTCTATTTGCAAAGAAAATACCAGCATTAACATACAGCGACATAGGGAAATTAATGTATTAGACGTACGCATTAAAAATACCAACTTCAAGTTCTTCATTAAAATAGAACAACCCAATCCTAAGCAAATATTTACATAAAATTTGTTATCGTGCAAAATTATAGAGATGGCTGCGAGACTCGAGATTCTTTTAAAAGGAGTGATATCATAAGTCTTCAGATTATACGCAAAGTCACGTAAAGTTGGCACTGATATTAGCAGTGCAAACAGTAACCAGGTCAGCGACTCGGCATTACGTATAAAACGAGCCTCATGGGAAATTAATTCTCAACGCGCAGCTTGTGTGAATGTGGATGACCTCGCCGTAAATACCAGGGTGTGCTTGCCTTCTATAAATCATGAGCATCGAGCACGCAATCTACTTAATGATAGGATAAAATCATTTAGCATGAATTTAATAAAACTATTATCAAATCTTTTGATTTGCAGCAGATGATACGATGTGATCTCAGACGTGTCACAATTATTTTATAATGAGTATAAATTACAATTTTAAGATTTTTCTTATGATTTATTCATAAGGGTTTAATGTTTACTTAGTTCTATTTCAATATGGCTATCTTTTGATGATACATTTATATTTCTGCGGTCTAATATAGATCCAGCAGGGATTAGTCAAGATGATGGCAACAGACCTGATGCATTGACACTGGTTCCCTGGAAACGGGGACGGGCCCTAATATGAGACTTAACATGCGTTGACACATTGGCCTCGAGCCATATAAAAGAGATAGCTAAACATCAAAACCGGGAGTCGCAGATGAAATGGCTGAACCCAGTATGCCTGTTTTATCATTTCTTGCATCAAGAATCAGCCTGGCTGTTCAGCACGGATATGCAGCCAGAATTCTTGACACCTTTCCACGCGGGTTAAATATTTAAACAAAAGCTTAAAATCGCAAAAAATTCTTGGAATTAAAAGTCAACAAATAAATTGCAGTCATGACATACTTATCGGAAATCAGACAACAAACAGCAAGCAAATAATGCACCTGCACAAAATTGAATGTAAGAGCGACCGAGCTTTAAAGCAACGTTCTCGAGGGAAAGTACGCTAACGTTTCGAAATACATATTGCACAAGTCTGCAATGCAGTAATAATGCTTATCAGTGTTTTATACGTCGAGGTGAAGGTTAGCTTTATTAAAGTTATAATTTAGATGTACCTACTACGTGCGGTACAATTTACAAATGAGAAATACTTAACGGTGTTGCACGTTTTGCATGTAAATGCGATTTTTAGAAAATGGTTCTTAGAAAATGATTTTTTTGCGATCCATTTAAAATAATAACGCGCTACAGCAGTATCATTTTAGAATTTAGGTAGACCTTTCAGTCCTGTGTTAAGTTCCGAAGTTTTTCCAATTTTTCTTTCCTAAAATATACTTTTAACCTCCACACCACAACTGTTTAGAGTAATACAGTAGACGAGTCTTCTGCTTCCAAAACGTTTAGTTGTAATTCATCTGAATTAAACAGAATCTACACTCAGTTTTATCGACCTCCAATGCTTAAACTGAGCGCTTCCGAAGATAATCGACCGAATTACTTTTATGAACACAATCTATTACCTACGATACCTATCCTTCTCACAGGTAGGATATCAACTTACAGCTGTTATCCGCTGAGTTACTAATGCAGATAATTCTTCGTACATACCTGGAACAAATAACAAACATATTGTTATCGAAACAATGTTTTTATCATCTCACATAGATAAGGTAGAGGATTAGAGATTAGGAATTCAAAGTATTAATAACAACACGTTATCGCTTATCGCACAGCACACATGCACTTTACATAATGCTGATTACACGTGACATGTCTAAACAAAGACTATACGGTTATACATTATTATAATTGTATAGATATACGTGTGATGTTCGCATGTATGCCTATTTACTTCTGACTACATATTTAAATTATTTTATAGTTGCAAGCTTAACTATTCTTATATTTTTTTTCGTGATATAATGTATATTACATACGAGTATTATTATTACGTCTGAACCAGGCCATGTCACGATCTAAACTCTTTATTATTGTAGGGAGTTTCTTGTTATCTTACAGGCAAACTCCAAATGAGAAGTAATTTAGCATTCTGATGCGAATAATTAGTTAAGTGGGTCTGCATAATTGCGATGCCTGTTCAAAATTTTGGCGTTACAGCATGCGACATGCTGCCATATCAGGTTAGATTGTATTTAAGCGGAAACGTTAAAAAGAACCGAACCTAGCTGTTTTGCCTTAACTAGTTTATATCAGGAACTTTGTAAACAATAATCGCTTTGTAACTTCGTAATTAGCCGGACGTTATTACAGCTCGAGATATCTCGACCTATTTTCCTATCGATAGACAGTATCGACAATCGTGACAAGTGTCTTTAGGAAATCTTAAAGCTGACTTTACTATTAGTTTATTACAGATAGCGAATCGATAAGTCACCTAATGCTTGTTTAAGATGTAGGGTAACTGTATAAAAACAATGTTATCTCGATACAACAAGTGCACCTACTCGATCTCAAGAAATTATGCTTTGGAGTAAAAATGTATCCTTCTCCTTTAGTCCATACATTGTGATGAATAAATAATAGGAAGTATAGTCTGATTCTTAATTCGGTGGAATTCTAAAAGTTGTCATTTAAAAATAGAATGAGTTATTTATATAAAAAACAGGGTTACCACCTGAAGTTCATTTTTACCCCAAACTAAAGTACCTACCTGAAGTACATATCTGTCAGGCATTTGTCATATCTATATGAAGCAATTGATTTTTATTTAAGTTTTGAATTCATTATCTTTTTTGTGGGAACTGTTTTACCTTTGGTAACATTAAGAAACGTCAGAACTCCACGGAATTAAAAATCAGAGTAGGTATATGTATACTTTTTGTAGGAAAATTCCAAAGCTACAATATGATACATTGTTGTGTTAAAATTACCAATACTGAGATATTCACTGAAAAGTGTTTTTGGTGATCTTAAGGCCGTGAAAAATTTTGAGCAACACAGTAATCGATGGTGACATTGTTATAGATTTGAGTGATTTTTATAAAAATGTTTAGAACTAAAAGTCCAACTTTCCGGGAATTTGTCAGAAATTGTGACTATTGTTTGCTCAGTTTCACTGGTTTACTAGTAAAATAGGCTTTACACTCCACTAATATTAACTAGGTAATTAATTATGTTCCTTTTAATCGGAGTTGAGATGTTCAGTAAAAATACGAACGAAACTTTTAGTAATTTAATTCCATCTAAGATACTCACTGCGTTTAATATAATAATTATCTATAATATAATAAAACTGTAACAGATCCAATTCTGTACATTGAAGATATTTTGAAAATTTTTAATGGAGGGCACTCTATAATCGATACTGAAACCAAAACTGCAATTTTTTTCATTTTTGTCTGTCTGTCTGTCTGTCTGTCTGTATCTTGGCCGCGCATCACGCCGAAACTACTGAATGGATTCGAATGAAACTTGGTACGATTTGAGTTTATACTCCGAGGTAGGTTATAGGATACTTTTTATCCCGAAATTCAGCATGGTTCCCTTGGGAGAGGGGATGAAAGTTAAAACGTGTATTTAGCTGTAATTCATTAACGCGTTGTTCGATTTCACTCATTCTTTTTTTGTTAGAAAGGTAGTACTTTATATATTGTCCCGTAAATATTTCAAGGTCATAGGTTTTTTAGTTCAGAAATGACAGGCATTTAGTGGGTTCCAATAACTTGGGACCCGGATCTTTGTACGTACGGCTTATTTTAAACTGGCGTGCGTTTAAATTTATGTTTGTCGTTCTGTCTATTTGTTCCAACTAATCTCTGAAACAGCTGGATCGATTTTAATGGAACTTTCAATGGCAGATAGGTGATGTTATAAGGAGTAACTTAGGCTACATTTAGTTTAGGTACAAAAAAGGATTATGGGATCCAATCCGATCCTATATAAAACCTATATCCAGGCGGACGAAGTCGCGGGGGTCGGCTAGTTTTAAATAAACGTGGATTCATACATAGTATAGTTTATGTATACGTAATATGTTTGCTCACTACGCATAATTTATGTAAATAGGTATTATTAATATACATAGTTTATCGCATATATGTTATGATAAAAGGTTAAAAGTTAGGTTATCTTGTATAGAGTACGTTTGAATAAACGTGCAGTTAGGCCAGACATACTATTTATTAGGAAATTATAATAACATGATAAACTTGTGTTAGTTCAACTATTATAATAATATATGTAGTTACAACTTTATTATTGTACTTACTTTATAAAATGTTGTTTTGTTAAGATATGTTTATAACGTCTTATACATATACGCTATGTTTATAACTTCCTTCTCCTTCTTTTTCTGTTTTCATGAATCAATTTGGTTGGTAATTATTACTTAAGTTATCAATTAAAAATGTGTTATCTCTAATTCTCTACATAAATAATCAAACTTGATGTTCAAATAATAATTCAATTGTTATTATTTGTTTGAACAATTGCGGTAAACTTATTTATCAGTAAGAAAATATGTATGTATATTCAATAATGTATATTCCATACGAAAAGAATTAGTAAATTAATGCAAAATTCATGCTTTTAAGTGTATTTTATCAAGACGAAGACGTATGATATTGAACGCATTATATTATTTTTATTATTTTATGTCGTTAATCTATAAGTGCATTGGTATCAGCTCTATCTTTTATCTAATACTTGACAAACCACTTAATATCCTTTTATTAATGCACCATTAATGAGTATTTAGTATTTACTCCATTATAATATGTGCAATATAATGAACAAACTTTACGATCATGTAACTTTTCAATATACATTGTATCTAGGTACATATTTGATACCTTCGCATCTATCAATACAAAGTCGTATGTTTTTCCTTGTTCGATGTGTTTATGTAGAAAATTAGCATGTTTGAACAGAATCTGGTTAAATGTAAAGTTAATTAATAGTTTTTTTTAAATATAGGTATATTCGCGAATGAAGAAGGATTTAAACCAAATATTTTTAAACAAAATACGAGTTTAACTCACACATGATGACATGGAACTGTATGTGAAGATGAAGATGCAGTCTAGAGGAAGCGCGATATATCTCGTATAAGCAAATGATAATAATTTTATAGTCTACACAATATCTACGGCACGTTTGAATTTGATAAGTTTCATGAATAAATGTTCATTTCATTTCATTTCATATCTAGCAGGTATTGAGGCCATCGTGATAAATAAATCCTTCCTTACTATCCTCACACGTGGCATATTATGGTAATGCCAACAGACCCTCAATCACACACACACACACACACACACACGCACGCACGCACGCACGCACGCACGCGCACATACACACGCACGCACGCACGCACACGCACACGCACACGCACACATACATACACACACACACACACACACACACACACACAGACACGTCAGACTTATAACACCCCGTCGTTTTTTCGTCGGGGGTTAAAAAAACATAATTGCAGCATCCCCTTGTGGTTTATAACCGTAAAACATACCTTATAAACTTTCCCAGTGAAACACGTAATGTACCAAAAAACGCAAAACACAACCCCTAACCATTTTCTGCTTTACTACTCTATACTCTACTATATCGTGTCCGTTCCGTGAAGGGTAATAAAAAAAGATATAAATAAATACACACCTAGTCTAGCATTTAAGCTACATTCCATTTCGGCCAGTGGCACTAAAATCGATTATCATATCCGACATGTTATAAATTACGGACGACGACCGGCGCGGGCGGGGCGGGCGGAGCGCCCGCAGGGAGGGGCCGCCTCTCATTAACCGTCGCTCTGCGCTCGGTTCGATCGAAACGCTATCAAATATTCAAATTGGCGAAAGTTTGAGCCATTCATTGTGTCACCGGTCCACGCTATTTAACGGTGTCGATTATTTTGTTTTAATGAACTGTTATAATATACCTTACTGACCAAATTGAAATTAAATTGAAGTAACGTTTGCGTTTGTAAGTCAATTCTCCGGAAACATAAATGTAGTTAAAATGTGTTGTTCTATATGTGTGCTCTACAAAACAAGAACCGCAATGTTTGTTGGTTAAAGATGCAATAGGTACCAAACAAACGATGAAGATGTATATTGAGAAGACAAGTAGGTAAGTCGTTGTGTGTATCTTGTATATTACAAGGTGATTATGATCGCATAGTTTTTAAAAAGGTCAAACAATCAATAATGAAAGTATTGAGACCTCGACTTGAATACGACCGGTTTTAATAATTTAATGGATATAAAAATTTAATAATAATGAGCCAGTCGGATGTTTCGAATAGCGTATTCTTAATAAAGCAAAGGCCATGTGTCGAATCAAAACAACAAGGCTTATCTTTCAATGGCTATTTAATAAAAGTCGGTCATCGGATCGGACACCGTTGGAATTACGAAAACAAGCTTTATTAATTTTATTAATCAGTGGGACAGATACTTTTACATCATTATAGCATGATTATAGCTACCATTTTACTTCGCAGAAATAAATGGGATTGATTTAAAAAAAAAAACACATTACCATATGAAACATATGAATATGAAAACGTATATGAAACATACACCCATGAAAAGTAGTTATTCTACTATCCTACTAATATTATAAATGTGAAAGTGTGGATGTTTGGATGTTTGAACCGATTTGGCTGAAATTTTGAATGGAGATAGATTATACCCTGACTTAAAACATAGGCTACTGTTTATCCCGGAAAACTTTTCCTGTGGGACTAAAATAGATATAAACTTCCAAAAACGCCATAGAGGGCGCTGACTGTTCTTAGGTAAATCACGCTCACATAACACATTATTGCCATAGTTTGCTGTGTTGCATGCATTGGCAACACATAGGCTACTTTTTATCCTGGAAAAATGCAGAGTTCCCACGGTTCCCACATTTTGTAAAACCCGAAATCTATAGCTACAGCTATAGGTAAATTACTATAGCGAACTTCCTTGATAGCAGGTAAAAGGTTGGAAAAGGGAGCGGGAACGGGAACCGGAAATCCACGATTCCCTCAGGATTTGTTTAAAACCGAAATTCACGCGGGCGAAGCCGCGGGCAGTAGCTAGCTAGTACATTCATAGTCATATTATGGATTTTTATTATTCTCTGGATTTCGTCGTTACTAGACATGCTGATTCCAAAAACAATTAATGCAAATCGAGTCAACTATCATGCCTATTAATATTTATCAAGAAAATTCCACTTTTTTTAAATACACCTCGTAATTTGAATAGCAAGATAGTTTAAAAAATAACATCGCAAACGAATTTGTACAAAATTTACATATAGGTACCTACCTACAATTCGCCTAAGTTATAATATTGTGTTAGTGCTTATTTTGGATAAGACTGAGGTCAAATTAGCATATAAATAGCAAAACTATGTAAAAAATATATAAAAAATATTGAATGTTAATACAAAAGTTTTTATCATTATCATACTAGTGCTAATGTGTGAAAATTTGGATAAATACATAAACAGCAAAATAAATAATAATTTCTCAAACCACACTTTATTCGTAAGTATCATTTTGCAAATGGCGCTGGCATGAGGCAATACAAGATAATATATTTTGTACCTAATGTTATCAATCCAAAGTTAATAAGAGTCTTATTTATGTACTATAAAATTATATCATAGTTATCGTATGTGTTATTTTGAAGAATACAGACAACGAAGTAGAATCGACGGAAGAAAAAGCATTAAAAGTTTGGTTTAAGGAGTTTGTTGAAGTTTGGAGGAGGATTTAGGAGTAATTACTTTACTAAATCAAAGTAAAATCAATTAATATTTTTACAATATCTCAAGTAATACATATTTTCTTATCTTGATGCTTGATTACATAATATTTACATTGTTATTTACCTAATCGCATATTATTTCATAATCATTAATCATCTAATCGTCTTAATAGCATCATAGATTCTTGACAAAAACAAGGTACTTAATAATAATGTCATTATTAACAATTGTGTTAAAATAGCTAAAAAACTACTTCCAGCCTCCGGATTGTTTATCCGAAGGCTGGAAGTAGTTTGTTCAGAATTTGAATTTACGAAGTCACGAATCACGATACAGGCAACCCTCATTTCTAATGCCCTAATGTTCACTGTAAATTTTCCTGTTTGCTTATTTATGAAACTGGCACACGTAGTACGTACCTATTATACAAAAGAACGTTGGTTATAATAATAAAATCGTTTACGAAACGACATTGAACTTTTCTCCCAAACGGAACGAATTGTTTACATTTTTTTGGTTAAACAAAAAGCACCTACACATAATGTTTGAGAAGAAGGATGCCCTTTTCTAAAGAACTGAGGGCAACTTTTTGCAAGAGAACACAAAAAAATATGCTTTATCCCCAAAATGCTTTGTAAGCCGTAATTATAAGCAAGAATAACTTTGGGGATCTCTTTTGTTGGAGAGAGGGGAGTTTTTCTAAGCGGGTAACGACCGCGGCAGGTGGTAGGTACCTACATAAGTTGGCTGATAAATAAATTCAACAAAAAGTGCAACAAAAACTGGTTAAAGACGAGGACAGGCCCGTCAATGTCAAGTAAAGGTCGAACGAACATCTAAAACTACCTACCTACTATGAGTAGGTACTATAAAAATACATAAAGCAATATTTACATAAAGACCAGAATTAATCAGCATAAACTTACTTCGTTACATTCAGGAAATCGTGTTAATTCCACTGTTTAGCAATAGACGCGGTTAGGTCAATAGATACGTTATAGTGGATTCAGTATTAACTGACGCGTTTCCACTTGAACGTAAACAATAGGGGTAATAAACCAAATACTCATAGAAACCATTCATTTTTAAAGGAGCCGTTTCGGTGTGGTTTCGGCCTTATCTATTTTGTTGCAAACCAACCAGTGTTGATACTTTTGAATATTCATAGAATAATTTAAAAAAAATTACGTACATGTTAATATACAAATACAATAACAAATCTAAATTATTTATTTATTGTAAAGTAATAAATCAAACGTTCAAGAGAATTATTTGTGCATCACGATTTATAAGCTTGTTGAACACATTCAGATTATCGTCGTTATTATTTTCACATGGCACAGTGGAAGGTAATTTCACCCAAGGACGAAACATATCGAAAAACGTATATTTCCATTGAAGATTCTCTTCGAAGTTTTAAAAACAACTGAGTGGTATTTCTATTTTTTATTATATTATTAAAAGGAAGATAACATAGGGAAAGTATCAAAAACGTTTGAACCGTTTTGCAAGTGTTTAGGTACAAAGAATTCACCCGGCACGACTTAATCCTATTGTTATTGCTAATGACGGTCTCAAGTGGAAACACGTCAGATAATATTGAATGTACTATACCAACATTAATAAAGATGGAAGTTGTTGAACGATTATAAATTACTATAATGCCTCCATTAAGCAAGATATCTACCTACCTGAAATGGAATTTAAAAATAACAAGCTTTTAGAAGAAGCTCTCGCTGCAAAATGTTTGTATACAAAAGTTGAAAAGGTTTCAGCGATTCACTATAATATTCATAAATCCAATTTCACGCCAAGTAGACCGTATGTGTGGAACACGTATTCTACTTGCAATAAAGTTTAAAGGACCCATCTTTGTATTCATCCGGTCGAGTCCATTAATATAATGAAGCCACAGCGCCAGCACATCACGTTTCTACTCGTGAGCCATGTCCGCATGTGCCACAAAAGGAATGTTCAGTATTATTACTACGTCTAAAAAAGAGCTGACACTATTTTTTTCCCCCAACATCCAGGTAGCGCAACAAAACCACCGAGCGGGGAAACCGGTCCAGGGGCAAAAAAAACGCTCTTTGTAAATCCAAAGACATAAATCATGCGGACTCACGACCACGACCGGTTCTGAGTGGTCTCGGGTTCGCAAGCTAATGAGACTTCAATCAAGGTCGACGCGTACGTCCGTAAATAACAATCCATTTTATTTATATTTCATCTGCAATTTGGTATGTAGTAGGTAGTAATAATTTAACTCGTGTTGTTCGTTTTTGTCTATCTCAGTTACATAGATAAAGTCAGAAGTATGTAGACTAAACATATCAATTCCTTGAAATTGTGTACGTGATATATTGCCAGGACGCATTAAAATATTTGGCAAAGTTTCATTCACATTGTCTTTTAGAAATGAAACTGGTGCATTATTCTCGAGTCTCGACAGGCGGGCTGTTGGCTGTGACGCAGTCGGCGCTTTGTTTTCTCCTGACTAAAATCGTTGGACTTAGGTAATCCGTTCTCTCTAAAAACACTGAGGGTTATTAACACTTCTTAAGTCGGCAACGTTGCTGGAGGTAATAATGAAAGCTGTAATGAGACCATCTATTGTGTGAAGCTGAAAAACAAACATTTCTCATTAGGCGAGTAGTGCGAACCGAGCATTGTTCTCTGGGAGGACATAACGGACCGTGTCGGATTTACGTCAACGCTTCTCGACCGACGACCTTTGGAATGTTGGGCGGTACAGCCTTCCATATCCGCTTTAAACAATGTCACATCCTTGTTAAAATAAATCTCATGACATAACAAAAGGGTGTGTTATTGATTCAGTGTTCAGCATGTTCAGCTCAAAGATATACTATTCGGAACTTAAATTACTCGTCATCATCGTCGTTGTCTCAATTGATTGACGTCCATAGGTTTCCTGCAACGATTGCCACAGAACATGTTCCTGTGCCGCTTGTATCCAGTTACTCGCTTAAGATCGTTGGTCCATTTAGGGAGTGCTCCAGAGTTTTCCGGCCGATCGACATTCGAGCACCTTGGGACTCCAACGTCTATCGGTTTTTCGAACAGTCACTAGATATTATTATGATAAATTTTAAGTCGGAGTGTTTCACTCGAATTAAGTAAATACGCAGAATATTTGCTAATTTATTTCACATTCGAGTGCAAATCAATAGCAATTCAATCCAAAATCCAAACGAGAAGTAAAAACCAGTCTTTTCGAGCACCATTAAGTTTATGTAATTTAATATCTATCAGTCTGCGGACGTGAACGAATGGAATGGTTCTAGAGTCAACGACCGACGGACCTCGGACCAATTCGCGACATGAGATTGAATAATAAGTTGATTGCGAACACAACCCAAGGCCGGCAGCCATTACCGAGCGCGACCGCGCCGCGTCGCCATTTTGCGCAGCGTGCACCCACCATTTCCATTGAAACTTTATGACCCAAATATTCCTTTGTAGTTTCAACTTGGGTTGCAAAAAAAAAATAGACTTCGTTTAGTTGCATAAATAAAAGAAGTAAGAAACATTTAAGAAACATTCCGTGAAGATCCAAATCTACACCGCCAATGAGACTCTTGTCCTAGCAGTCTGCACACTAAAGTACTTTGGGTAGGCACTTCCTAATATTATTTACAGTAATATGCTTTGTAACGAAGAAGTATCTAAATACAATAGCAAAGTGTTGAACTAAGTAGTTCTTAGCCTTGACGTTGACAGCGAATTAGCATGTTTATTATATTAGGCGAAGCCAGAACATGATATTAATTAAAATTACAAATGTTTCAACGGATGTGAATGTAGTTTTTAATTGTTGCAATAATAACGTGAACAGATAAAACTTATCTATATAATTTATTTATATATGTCGGAGCGAAGACGTTTTCAGCCTCAATTGGCAGTGTCAAGAAAGACAAGATTAAATAATTCGTCTCAGTCAAACTACTCAAATCATGAATTAAACATCACTTTGTCAACCAAGTTGTAAATACCCTCAACAACTCTGTAAATTAACGGCAGCGCCGTCTTGTAGTGTAAACAATCAAGCATGACGTAATTACGTCATTCCCCCACCAACCTTTTATTATAAAAGGAAGGGCACAAGCGTGCAGCGACACATTTCGATTCGGGCTCTCGCCGAATACACTTCCTTCATAAGACGTGCCATGTCCTAGTTTGTTGTACGACGTAGGTCGTGTAGACTAGATTGGTTGGCGATGGCTCGGTTACAAGGGGTGGTGGAGACCGATAGGTAGGTTAGGGTAGTTACTTAGTACCTCAGTTAAACAAGAGGCTTCTCAAATAGTCCGGTACCCTTGTTATACCTACAGCAAGTTATTCCAATCTACCCTCATAAATAACAATGACTTCCAGTGACGTCTCTGGCTTCTCCTGCCGTCACTAGTTTAATTACTGTCACCATGCCGTCGTAATAATAATCAAGGGAATAACGTCAGCAGTGCTGACGTCATCATTTTTTAAAACTCTTTGGAGCCACGCGCTCCGTCATCAGAAGTGGGATCGAGCACCGTTCCATCAGCTCGATCTCCAGATATGCCCCAGTAAAACAACGTTGGCACCAAACCTCAAAATGAAGTGCCTATTTGTCTATGGGTGAGGTTCCGCCCCAGATTTTCATCTTCAAAACCTTGTGCATAGCACTACTCCATTGTCCACATCCACGAGTTTATTCAGGAGTTTATCCACGAGTTTATCCACGAAACCCTCCAAGACCCTATGGAAACCATAACACTACTCATTCCTCCAAACCCACGAGTAAATACTCGAGTTAATCCACGAGAATCCACAAATTTATCTACGAGACCCTCCGAGATTATTTGCACGACTCCTTCCTCCAAATCCACGAGTTTATCCACGAGTTTATTTACGATAACCTACGAGAATCTCCGAGAAAACATTACTTTGACTGACTTTATGACTGTAACTTTACGAGAATTTTCGACAATCTCCGAGAACCTTCGAGAAAACATTACTTTGACTTTGACTTTATGATTGTGACTACGAGAATCTTCGAGACTCTCCGAGAACCTACGAGAATCTACGAGAATCTACGAGAATCTACGAGAATCTCCGAGAATCTCCGAGAACCTACGAGAATCTCCGAGAACCGTCGAAAAATCATTACTTTGACTTTATGACTGACTTTACGAGAATCTTCGAGAACCTACGAGAACCTCCGAGAACCTTCGAGAAAACATTACTTTGACTGACTTTATGACTGTAACTTAACGAGAATTTTCGACAATCTCCGAGATTCTTCGAGAAAACATTACTTTGACTTTGACTTTATGATTGTGACTATACGAGAATCTTCGAGACTCTCCGAGAACCTACGAGAAATCTACGAGAAATCTACGAGAAATCTACGAGAAATCTACGAGAAATCTACGAGAAATCTACGAGAAATCTACGAGAAATCTACGAGAAATCTACGAGAAATCTACGAGAAATCTACGAGAAATCTACGAGAAATCCACGAGAAATCCACGAGATCTACGTGTTAACGTAGGTTAACACGTAGACCTCACAATTGTCCACGAGACATTACTAAATCCTTAAAGACCAAAACATGAAAGATGTGCTGGTCCATTAGAAACATGACTGAGCATCATTAGATGCTTACAGATGCCAAGCTCAAAGAAATTTCTTTGTTTCAGAATTAACATCAAATCCTCAGGCTGGTGCAGAGCGCGCACCGCCTATCAGAATGGCCGTGTC
Organism: Melanargia galathea; assembly: GCA_920104075.1. NCBI lineage: Eukaryota > Metazoa > Arthropoda > Insecta > Lepidoptera > Nymphalidae > Melanargia > Melanargia galathea. The sequence continues at coordinate 15,441,746 of OV049870.1, read as the reverse complement.
GGAGCGAAGACGTTTTCAGCCTCAATTGGCAGTGTCAAGAAAGACAAGATTAAATAATTCGTCTCAGTCAAACTACTCAAATCATGAATTAAACATCACTTTGTCAACCAAGTTGTAAATACCCTCAACAACTCTGTAAATTAACGGCAGCGCCGTCTTGTAGTGTAAACAATCAAGCATGACGTAATTACGTCATTCCCCCACCAACCTTTTATTATAAAAGGAAGGGCACAAGCGTGCAGCGACACATTTCGATTCGGGCTCTCGCCGAATACACTTCCTTCATAAGACGTGCCATGTCCTAGTTTGTTGTACGACGTAGGTCGTGTAGACTAGATTGGTTGGCGATGGCTCGGTTACAAGGGGTGGTGGAGACCGATAGGTAGGTTAGGGTAGTTACTTAGTACCTCAGTTAAACAAGAGGCTTCTCAAATAGTCCGGTACCCTTGTTATACCTACAGCAAGTTATTCCAATCTACCCTCATAAATAACAATGACTTCCAGTGACGTCTCTGGCTTCTCCTGCCGTCACTAGTTTAATTACTGTCACCATGCCGTCGTAATAATAATCAAGGGAATAACGTCAGCAGTGCTGACGTCATCATTTTTTAAAACTCTTTGGAGCCACGCGCTCCGTCATATATATTTATTTATACATAGTAGGTATAAAACAGTCGCTCCCGCTGTTTATTAACCTATATCTTTTAAAATCACGCAACGGATTTTAATGCGGTTTTTAGCAATAGATAGAGTGATTCAAGATAAAGGTTTATAAGTAGAGAAAAGCCGAGAAATTCAAAGATACCTTACGAGATAGATCAAATTAATGTACTACGGAATTGTATATATTCAAAAGATCGATAAAAAAGCCCGCGATGGTATATGTTTATCTTCTAAGGATAACCCATACTAACAATTTTTATCAGATATAACAAAACAATGTATGGCGGGATAGCAGCGGGTAATTACCTATAACCCGTGCTCGGAAGTATAAAAAAAGAATATGTACATTTTATTTACAATGTACATCTATCTATAATATAATAAAACTGTAACAGATCCAATTCTGTACATTGAAGATATTTTGAAAATTTTTATTGGAGGGCACTCTATAATCGATACTGAAGCCAAAACTGCATTTTTTTTCATTTTTGTCTGTCTGTCTGTCTTTCTGTCTGTCTGTCTGTCTGTCTGTCTGTCTGTCTGTATCTTGGCCACGCATCACGCTGAAACTACTGAATGGATTCGAATGAAACTTGGTACGATTTGAGTTTATACTCCGAGGTAGGACATAGGATACTTTTTATCCCGAAATTCAGCACGGTTCCCTTGGGAGAGGGGATGAAAGTTAAAACGTGTATTTAGCTGTTATTCATTAATGCGTTGTTCGATTTCACTCATTCTTTTTTTGTTAAAAAGGTAGTACTTTATATATTGTCCCGTAAATATTTCAAGGTCATACGTTTTTTAGTTCAGAAATGACAGACATTACAACCCTCAGTATTGGGTTCAAATAACTTGAGACCCGGATCTTTGAACGTACGGCTTATTTTAAACTGATGTGCGTTTAAATTTATGTTTGTCGGTCTGTCTATTTGTTCCAGCTAATCTCCAAAACGGCTGGATCGATTTTAATGGAACTTTCAATGTCATAAGGAGTAACTTAGGCTACATTTAGCTTAGGTACATGAAAGAGTTATGGGATCCGATCCGATCCTTAACAAAAACCTATATCAACGCAAACGAAGTTGCGGGGATCAGCTAGCCAAAACTGCAATTTTTTTCATTTTTGTCTGTCTGTCTGTCTGTCTGTCTGTCTGTCTGTCTGTCTGTCTGTCTGTCTGTATCTTGGCCGCGCATCACGCCGAAACTACTGAATGGATTCAAATGAAACTTGGTACGATTTGAGTTTATACTCCGAGGTAGGACATAGGATACTTTTTATCCCGAAATTCAGCACGGTTCCCTTGGGAGAGGGGATGAAAGTTAAAATGTGTATTTAGCTGTAATTCATTAACGCGTTGTTCGATTTCACTCATTCTTTTTTTGTTGGAAAGGTAATACTTTATATATTGTCCCGTAAATATTTCAAGGTCATAGATTTTTTAGTTCAGAAATGACAGACATTACAACCCTCAGTATTGGGTTCAAATATGTTGGGACCTGAATCTTTGAACATACGGCTTATTTTAAACTGGTGTGCATTTAAATTTATGTTTGTCGGTCTGTTTATTTGTCCCAACTAATCTTCAAAACGGCTGGATCGATTTTAATGGAACTTTCATTGGCAGATAGGCGATGTTTTAAGTTAATTTAGGTACATAAAAGAATTATGGGATCCGATCCGATCCTATATAAAAATCTATATCCACGCGAACGAAGTTGCGGGGGTCAGCTAGTTGTACATATAATAATACGCCATACAAAATGTATGGCTTATGTTCGGAACCCTTTCAACTCAATCTCAACCCTCATAATTTTATCTCCTTTCATCCCCTCGTCAGAAATTTTCACAGAATACAGAGAAATCAAATCCGAATAAATATAATAATGTCAGCTTTCTCTACTCCTGCTTTAGCATAATCCTCAAGTACCTATTTTACTTTCAATCCAAAATTCCATCGTTTTATGATTGAGATTTCCAACTTTATCTTTAACCTACTTTAGATAAAAATACAGAAATAAATACAGACAACCGTTTTTTAAAAAGATAGATATAACTTGCATCTCGATTTTGAACAACATAAAAACAATAAGATTGAAATGAACCTGACAAGTCAAATAATTATTATGAATAGTGCACCAGACAAGTACTCATTTAGCGGTCGTATTATTAATGATGTATTACGTAAGAACATTTTAAAGGAATCACTAGCAGACATAGGTACGTCGTTCCACAATTGTAGGATGTGATTGCAATTGTAGCAATTAAAATAAACTCGGCGTTGTAACGAGTTACGAGACGATATGGCTGTGCGATGTTCTCGAATTAAATTGAAGCTATTTTTACTTCATGACTAATTGTTCTCATCATCATTTAACTCATAAAAGATATCATCGTTAACAGATGGCTCAAGTTTAGCTTATGCACTTCGGCAGGATGTAGAAGCTGATATACTTAAATTACCTACATCCTTAACCTTAGCGAAGTTATATTTTAAAGTCTGGTTTGCTGTCTATAATAATTATATTATTATAGACAAAAGCTGTGATAGCCTAGTGGTTAGGACGACCGACTTCTAATCGGAGGTCGTGGGTTCGATCCCGGGCACGCACCTCTAACTTTTCGGAGTTATGTGCGTTTTAAGTATTTAAATATCACTTGCTTTAACGGTGAAGGAAAAACATCGTGAGGAAACCTGCATGCCTGAGAGTTCTCCATAACGTTCTCAAAGGTGTGTGAAGTCTGCCAATCCGCTTGGCCAGCGTGATAGACTATGGCCAAAAACCCTTCTCACTCTGAGAGGAGACCCGTGCTCTGCAGTGAGCCGGTAATGGGTTGATCATGAATAATTATATTGTAACATAATCAAGTATTAACTTTAATTATTTTAACCAAACTAGTGACCCTGTGATAAATCTTTTGGATCAACAATTTATTGGTAATATATCAAAACTTGTAAACTTCATAACTTACACATGTTTCTTTTTACCCCTCGCTAAAACAATACGTATAAGTACAAAATATAAGCAGATATAGAACTACCAAACTACATAGATCTCTTTGTAAAAAGGTTCCTCGCATTATGCTCGATTGGCATTGATACCCCGGTTTTGTAAGTTCAGAATATTTCGCTCTTTCATTCAGGGCCATAGCCCTTTGTCCGAGGCTTATGAATCATTTGGTGAATGAGGAGGTATGAAAGAGACCGGCTACGTGGATTTTAGCAGGTGGTCTGCGGTCTAAATATGCTCATTCCTCATTTTAATAATTTTATACAAAACCTTGAATGCGTACGTGCGTACAAAACAAACCACATGTGTTAATCTCGTATAGTCTGAAATATCATGTGGTACAGACCAGATGGTATTTCATGATTTTTATCATTTGATTAAAATTAAGATTATGTGATATAATTTATCTGCTCTACAGCTAATCTATTCAAATCATTCAAATCTTGTTTGTGTTAATTGTTTTATAACTGTGGCATTGACATCCGTTCCGTAAATCAATATTCATTTAGTTTCACCATATCGCAGGCTTTCATACAACAAGATAATATTTAGAAGAAACCGTGAGAAATAAATAATTCATTAATCTATAAACTAAAAAAATATATTTAAAAAATATTTTGGTGAATTCATACAAACGCAGCGTGTGAAATGTACACAAAATTATAGTCTTTTTATTCGACAATGATTATTATTTTTATTTAAAAGTGAATATATAAATAATAATGTAGATACTGTCACAATTATAGTTGAAGTAACAATAAACGTTGGCAATGAAGAAGGAAATGAAATGCTAATTGATTAATTTATCAGCATTAACATCGAATTAAGCGTGCACAATAAATTTTCCGATGATTGTTAATTTCGTGTTGTAAAGTAATTTTCAGTCGATTTATCTACGAAAGATGAGTGGAAGTGATCTCGTGATTATGCTATTGCGTGTTCATAGCATCCAAGATACTCGTTTATTGCTCATCGCGTTAGAAAATTGTAATTTGAATTCTCAAAGCCTAGTTTCCGAGGCTATTGTCCTGTTAATGATGCTTGATGTATTGCGACTATTTCAGATTGTTGTTATATAGGCAGATAATTCGTTGGGAGTCGAGAATAAGTGAGTTATTTTTAATTGAAATAATATTTGAGTACCCCATTTAAAAAAAATCTGTATTAAATGAACGAGCTCTTTTTTAAAAAGTTTAGATAAATGTCTGCTATATGATTAATGATTATTTATTTATAAAACTTGCACCATCAACACACTATAATTAATATGTAATGTTTTCCTACCTGATTGAATACATAACCCTTACACTTGTAAACACATCCACGATTTGATTATGATTACGACAATTAACACAAATATTAATTGAATACAAATAAATTAGGCCTTTCAGTTCAATCGTGCACAGTAATTTGCTTCTGATTGGTATTAAAATTAACGAACGGTCCGGAATTATATCAAAGCAATTAATAATATTGAATTTAGTATTCGCAGTACAGGTCTCGATAGGTTTGATTGGTAAGCTTGTGTTGTATTAATGTTTCATAAAATAAAATGAGTAAGTAAGTACATTTTTTTTATTTAACAGATGTCACCACAACGGTTTGGAAAGCAGATTCCGCTGAGAATAAAGGACAAGAATATCAACAGTTATAGGTCGACCAGAATCTCATGAAAAATAGGGAAATTAAATTTTGTAGTAAGCAACACTAGGTTAACTCGGCTGCCCTAGTGATAAACAAAGTAATTACATTCAGAACACCTTACCTGGGATCGTTTCACGAAACGAAAAATCAAGCAACTTCATTTTAAATACAAAAACAAAGTAATCCACATCCAATTAAGTACTTTGTTTTTGTGTTGTGCTTGTTGTTTACTTGGTTTTGCATTTATATTCCGGGTTAGTGACATTAAACTGTGGTAAAAAACTACTCGACATAAAACTTTTGTTAATGCAAAAAAGTCAATTTCACAAAAAATTACAGTTTCTTTGTTTATCGCTAGGGCAGCCGTAGTGTTGCTAATTTCATTTCCGTATTTTTCATGAGATTCTGGTCGACCTTTAGTTACCCCTTTCTTATGGCAACATGATGCAAAAGCTTTAGAGTCTGGCTAACGAAAGATGAGCCTGAAATCGCCCGGCAAATTTAAAAAAAAATCGGAGGGCATCCCCAAGATTATAGTGAAAAAATTTGAATAAAACAATTTGATACTTACAATTAATTATTTTATTGCTTAAATTACAGCATAGTAATGTTTTCACACATTTCTATTTTTACAAACATCTACGTTTTTTAGACCTCATCAGGGTTGGATTACCTGACATGCACCTCTGACTATAAGGAGTAATTGCGTTTTATGATACTAAATATTACTTGCTTAGAGGTGAAAGAAAACATCATAAGGAAACCTACTGCCTTGGATAGTGTTGTGGGGTACATCCAAATACCTCTCATTCTGAGAGGAGACCCGTGCTCAATAAAAGGGGTTGAGATGAATAATGCAAACTATCACATTAGAAAATAGTATAAGGAAAAAAATAACAATACAATAATAATTATGTTTTATTTTATTGTGAAGCAATTTCTTCCATGTATTGGTTCGGGTACTTATTCTATTTTCTGCTCCAAATCCGAAAGTGTATCGATTGTTTTCAGTATTTCATCCGTCCTTGATCTTCTAGTTTTACTGTCAAAGAAAATACATATTGTAGTATTAAAATCACAAATCTTAATCAATGATGTAATAAATCGTATATATCGTAATAATATCGTATCGTTTAAAATCACACTAATATTATAAAGGCGAAAGTTTTTGTGTGTATGTGTGTCTGTGTGTGTGTCTGTGTATTTGTGTGTTTGTTACTCTTTAACGCCGTAACTACTGAACTTATTACAATTTTGTTACAATACAACAAGTTGCATGCATCTGTATGCGTTTGCACTTTATCCTGGAAAAACCACAGTTCCCACGGCATTTTGAAAAATCGAAATCTGTTGCTATAGCTACGGCTAGGTTTAAATGTTGGAAAAGGGAGTAGGAACGGGAACCAGAAATCCACGATTGCCTCAGAATTTGTGAAAAACCGAAATTTACGCGGGCGAATCTGCGGGCAGAAGCTAGTTGTAACTTGTAATATATTATTAAAATGAGATAGGTATGGTTTTAGAAAACATCATTAATAACTTTTACTAATGTAAACCAAGTATCAAAATCAACTGTCATACTTACAAAGAAATCGCTTATCACACGTAAACAATCTTGTTTTTGTGAGAATACGTCCTCTTTCTCTCGTTGTTTTTCTTTCAATTTAGATATCATGCAAAACAACAACTTCCGCACTCCACTTTTAATCGTTTTTTTCATTTTTAGACTCGATCACAAAAAATACTCACTAAACAAACTCATAAAAAATCAACAACAGCCGCCATATTCTTTTTCCCGATAGACGTTTTAGGGTTGCCATCTAAAAAGTTTGGAAAAAAGCCCAGGCTCATCTTTCATTAGCCAGACTCTATCGATTATATTATCTCGATTTTCAGTAAGTAATACGGCGCCATTTTGACGTGTAATATTCTAGAATCTTGATCGTTGTCGAAAATTTTATTTATTTCCTTAAGGCCGCAGTCAATGTAATAAAAAAATTGTACATAATATGTGCATAAGAATATAAACGTAATGGCTGGCTCATTTTTTGCGCAAAGATCAGCCTGGCTGTGCAGCGCGGAAATGCGGCCAGTGTTCTTAGCACCATTCCAGGCGCCATCAGTTTGTTAGTATGTACCTAATTAGTTTAAAGTTTTATTTGTAACATTTTGATAAAATTTACCTAATAAAATATTCGTTACAAAAAAAGAGTTACGATCATGACATACAAATTGATATCGATAAAATTATACTTAATTTCCATATTTTCTTTTTATCATAGGAACCGATTACAAAAACTTCTATTTCTCGCCTTACATCGTGTAAAATATATTAGTCATATAAAACTAAACAACGGCTCATGATGTCAGTATAACAGACTATACTAAAAAGTAAAAACAACCAAAAAAAAAACATAGAAACCAGTTCTAAGGAAAGGGTTGTGATAAATTCTTCTTGGAAGGGCGTAGGATTCGTCGGTACAATTCCCATTAAAGGGATCATGAATCTTGGCGTTTAGGGCGATTAGAAAGAGATGAATGTATCGTGAGATTATCCAGATCCGCCTGCATAGGTCGCCGTTCGTAAGGAGCGGGTTTCAGAGCCGGTTCGCCGGACATGTGGCGTAAAGGGCAAATAAAAGTCATAACGGAGCGAGAGTCGCAATGATTGTGTGAATTATTCATTCGCGTCGCCCTGCTGTCGAGAAATCTTTACATCTGTAATACGCGATTTGAATAAACCAGCGCACGTTGAACGAGTATAATGAGCCTAAATTACAAATCCAGCGACAAAACAGTCCCTGATTCGGTTTCGTATAGGTACAATATTATAGTTACAAGCAGTTACATTTATTTACCTACGAGTAAATCATATTTTTAATAAATCGGGCCGTCAGTGGGCAGTGCACGTTCAACAAATTTCAAAAGGGGGCAAGATAAGACACCAGTGGGCTATTACTTCCGTTTTTCCTCTGTGCTATTACCACATGAGTAGATAGATATCCATACAGAAAGGAAGCTCATACAAGCGGCCCGCAGTAGGCACACTCACACACATAGCGCAGCTCACGCACACATGAGCTCTCACCAACGCGACGCCCGTAGTTCACGAACGCTCCGCAGTCCGCTGGGGCTCAGTTGGGTGGCAAACGACAAGGCTGTGGGTCGTGCGCATTAAATTAATACTGAGAATAAAGTGTTTCGCGAGAATTTAGAGTATAAAATATAGTATAACAAAAATGCCTCACCATTGTACAGTATGTTTTAGCTCCTCTAGAAAAAATAAGGATATTTCTTTTTTTGTGTACCCAAAAGATCAAGTGAAGTAAGTACCTTTCGTATCTATACAAAAAAACAATGTATTGAGAATAGCATGTGCCACTTACGATATTATGTCTAGACTCTACCACTGGTTCAGAAAGCAGATTCTACTGAATAGAATTAGGTAATAATAACATTACCAGGTAAGTGAGAATGTGTTATAACTTCTCTACACGATGGGCCGTCGCGATGGGCCACTATGATGGACCATTGTGTAGAGGTCGCAGTGGCATCTGATGGTTATTACTTATTATGGAATCTCAAACATAATTTTCTCTTTCACTTTATGGAGAAAATAGTAATATATCTATTAAATATATTGACGCAGCGGCGCGGCGATAGCTTCCATGTCCATCTTGTTAGTTGTTGCTTTGCCACGTTGTCGTTGCCACTAGTGGCCCAGTGTGTGGGGGCTGTGAACGTAGCCATCGCATAGCCATCTCACCGACAGTATGATGTGGCAGCGATGGCCCATTATGTAGAGGATGTAAAGTAGAGAAGCCTAGGCTGCATTACCAACATTTAATTATTATAGAACCTCAGGTGTTAGCCCTGTTTTTCATACAAATAACTCATTCTATTTTTAAATAACAACTGTCAGAATTCCACCGAATCAAAAATTAGACTGTACAGTTGGCGTTACGGCATCTCTCTGAACTTGAACATGCGCCACTAGTGGGTGATATATCTATCTATGTACGTCTTTGGCGTCTCGTTAAAAGTTCTCTGATCTTACACCTGGGTGGGTATCGTGGGTGATTTGCGCTTGTGGATGACACGAAAGACGTTCATTTTTCATGAAATAATAAGAAACGCTGAATAAATATATTCTACCTCATTCTCTCACAGGCTAAATTCTATAGAAGTACATATGTGTTTGTCTCTTCTTAGTGTCGTTATTTTCATTCGATAACGGTAGTACTACAGAAGTTTTCACGTCAAAAATTGCAAAAACAGTGTACCTATTATTTTTGTGATTTCCAATTTAATCCAATTCCAATCCAATTATCCAATCCAATCCAATTATCAAAACTAATAATTTGTTTCAGAAGACACCAGTGGCTCAAAGTTGTGGGTCGAGAAGATCTAATTGGGAAATTAGATGAAGCTAACGCTAGACATAATCATAGAATTTGTGAGCGTCACTTTGATAAAGATTGTTTCAGATTTACAAAATACAAAAAACATTTTACTGAAAATGCATACCCTACGCTGAATCTACCATCAATTGATCATGGAGCATGTACTAGTACATCGCAATGTGGAGTATCAACCGTAATTAATAATCAGAATAATTATGAAAACATTGCTGTTGATCAAACTGTTGAACGTTACAGCAGATCCACACAAACTACCCTTAATCTATCACTATCAGCAACTACTCCGAGAAAGAGAAAAGTAAATTTAGAACTTCAAGAAACGGAAAAAGTGAAAATCTATGATTTGAATAGTGTCACAAAAGAAGAGTTCTTAAAATTGTGTGATAAGTTTTTGTCTAAATACATGTGCCAATTAATTAAATGCGAAATTGATTTAAAAATGGAAAGTAGTGATAACCGTTAAGAGTCCTGCCTTTAAGTTCTTTGCACTGAATTATTCAGGTCCAGTTGCCTAACGATAGCAAGCACATTATATGTACCTTCTTCGAAACCGTTAAAAGGTAATGGTTATGCAAATTGGTACAAAAACAGATAAGAGATTACTTAACGCTTTAAAGATTAAAATGAGTCGAGAAGAAAAAAATAACCAGTGTTTGTGTCGACTCCCATGTCTTTAATGTCTTTAAAGGCGAATCTGTTAAGAGGCCGGTACCCGGATTCGTAATTTTTTACGAACTTTTGAACACCATAGTGCTTTAGATATAATGATTACTTTAAAAAAAATTATCAAATATTAAAGATCAATCCTTTTTTAATGGAATGTTGGGAATAAAATATTAATTTTATTAAAAAATATTATTCAAATCTTAATTCTTGCGGAAGACGTTTACTGATTTTACGCTTTTGAGTGAAACTTTCGTCACACATATAAGTACTAAAAATTGTAGAAAGCGACTGAAAAAAAATACTAATATTATGAACACACCCTCAAAATTGGAATGTTGGAATTAGTTTTTCTATGTTTTATACAAAATTAATAAATAAAAAATAAAAACCGCACGTACGATTTATGAAAATTTAAGCATTAGATTAACCCCAATTTCTTTGATTTATCGCAATTTCACTAATAAAAAAAATATATAGCACGAAAGTTTAGGATTCATTTAGCTATAATTGTAAAAAAAAATAATCCAGAAACTATTTATATGACCACAAAAAATTGTCAAAGTATCCTAAAATTTACAAATAAAATGGCACAGCAGACAGTACGAATGCCATACCGAGCTTAGCGCTCTTCGAGGGAGGACGTGTTGTTGCCCGACGCAGCTCACGCACACATGCAAAGCTGTGTAATGACTTGTCGTAAAAGTTACGTAAAAGTTATAGCGCAACCGACTCAGTTTGATGATTTGTGCATAGGTTTTATTTCATTAGTGGTCCGATCTGATCAATGCTGAGCTAATACATAGCTAATGCTATGTTTTGGTATAAGTATGTGTTGATATATGTATATATTGAAATGAAATATATTTTGTATGACATAATGTTAAAATCTCATACTCGAAGTTCTTTTGGGACGAAAGAGGGGTTAATAGGGATGAGAATGAGGTGAATAGGAACGACTTATGGGTGAATAGGAACAGTTTTTTTTAGAACAAACTGTTACCAAAACTTAAAAAAGTCGACGCCATTTTGAAATTCTTTGTTAATTGACCGATTTCATTCAAAATCGATATTTAGAGCTCCCTGGGATCACAAAACAGGAAACTGTTACCAAAACTTAAAAAAGTCGACGCCATTTTGAAATTCTTTGTTAATTGGCCGATTTCATTCAAAATCGATATTTAGAGCTCCGTGGGATCACAAAACAGGAAACTGTTACCAAAATTTAAAAAAGTCGGCGCCATTTTGAAATTCTTTGTTAATAGACCGATTTCGTTCAAAATCAATATCTGAGGATCCCTGGGATCACAAAACAGGAAACTGTTACCAAAACTTTAAAAAGTCGACGCCATTTTGAAATTCTTTGTTAATTGACCGATTTCATTCAAAATCGATATTTAGAGCTCCCTGGGATCACAAAACAGGAAACTGTTACCAAAATTTAAAAAAGTCGGCGCCATTTTGAAATTCTTTGTTAATTGACCGATTTCGTTCAAAATCAATATCTGAGGATCCCTAGGATCACAAAACAGGAAACTGTTACCAAAACTTAAAAAAGTCAACGCCATTTTGAAATTATTTGTTAATTTACCGATTTCATTCAAAATCAATATTTAGAGCTCCCTGGGATCACAAAACAGGAAACTGTTACCAAAACTTAAAAAGTCGACGCCATTTTGAAATTCTTTGTTAATTGACCGATTTAATTCAAAATCGATATTTAGAGCTCCCTGGGATCACAAAACAGGAAACTGTTACCAAAACTTAAAAAAGTCGACGCCATTTTGAAATTCTTTGTTAATTGACCAATTTCATTCAAAATCGATATTTAGAGCTCCCTGTTTAAAATACCTTAATGTTTAAATAAATATTTCTTTTACATCTTGTATTTTCTCGCTATTGAAGTGAAAAGTTGTATGTATCATGCGATAGCAAAGTCAATCACAACAAAAACAAAATTTGCCATTTTGTTGAACAAATAACTATTGTTTATTAAATTGTATCCTCCTGTGCCAACCCTACCAGAATAGGTATAAATTTTGCTCGCTTCTTAGAAGCTTTGACTCTGTTCCGTTTCTCCTCTGTGACACAATAACGTCAGAATAAAATGGACCTAAAATTCAGTACCACTGATTTTAATTGTTTAGAGTGTTGGCTGTTGATGAACTTGAGCTTTAAAACAAGGCAGTTAAGGTTCATTTTACTTTAACGATAAAGTTTGTGTCAGTCCGATTCTATCAGAGATGCAAAATCTCATCATAAGTACCATATTGAACACATTTCTCTTTCAAAAACCCGAAAACTATATCTATAGCTATAGGTAGATTACTATAGCAAAGTTTCTTGAAAGTAGGTATAAAGGTTGGAAAATGGAGCGGGGAACGGGAACCGGGAATCCACGATTCCCTCAGGATTTGTGAAAAATCGAAATTCACGCGGGCGAAGCCGCGGGCAAAAGCTAGTATATTATATAATATTTAATATTTTTTTTAATCTTGAATGTCTATTTTAATCGGACTAAATAGAGGGAGATAAGTTATCTCACAACTAAATTTAATTAAGTGAAAACAGTTAGGGCCTGTTTCACCACCTTCGGATAAGTGTCAGATAGCTTATTCACAAGTTTTGTCTTAGTCACTTGACATAAAGTAAGAAAGTGACAAAACTTACGTTTAGTCTATTCGACACTTATCAGAAGGTGATGAAACAGGCCCTTACATACCTAAATTTTAGATAGTAATGTCTTTAATAATAAACACATAAAATAGTGTTCTATGAAAAATAAATTATTTTCCAGGATAAAAATAGCCTTTGTCCACCTTCGGGATGTAAGCCATATGTGTACTAAATTGCATCAAAATTGGCTAAACGAAAATGTGTAAATCCTGGGCGAGTCAACTAGTACAAGAAAAAAGAATATAATAAAAACATCACGGTTTGAACACGAACAAATATTAGTTTAGCACCTACTCATCAAGTCTTTGGTAATAAAATATTATGGGTACTCGGGCCATTCTTGACAATAAATAAAAATTCGGTTACAAGAAGCAAATACGAATACAACAAGTGTTCCTGCAAGAATTGAGCACGTGCAAATTTTATTTATGACCTAAGATTAGCAACTGCATAGTAGATAATTGCACACCTGAGAGAACTTCTTTATCAAAACAACTTGTATACCTGAAATAACCAGATTAATTTATTGACCAATATAATAAGCATTGATCGTATAGTCTTTTGTTTCGTTGCAGCGTGATTGAAGGAGAAACCAGCAAACCAATAAACTAATAAACAAACACACTTTCGCATTATAATATGGGTAGTGATATAGCTGTATTTAATTCTTACAGATGTTATGTGTAAGTATAAACGATTACACAACATCTTGTTAATAATTATATACTTACCTAAATCGAACATTAAAAAAAAGCAAATATAAAATATACTAAGATCTAAAATTTTATTTTATTAGCGCGTTGAATTTGGAACGCAAAGTATCAATATAGGTTAGTCCGACCGCTTTTAAGTATACCATGTCTTTGTGTGAGTGCAGCTTACGGTGCCATTGTGAGGTACACGCACACATTTAAAACTCGGGCCGAAACTCGTTATCTCGGCTCGGAATACGGCCTCTTAAAGACAGGATTGTTGGATTTCATGATGTTCAAGGCACACAAAAAGCAGGACTGGCCAAATACGTAATCGTAATAATTTCACGTGGCATAATACACAACTGGAAGCAGCCCATTGCTTATTCTTTTCTTCCAAAATATTGTAAATGAATTATTTAAGTCTAACAAAATAAAATTGTGAATTTGTTAATTCATTAAGTTTATAATATTCTGTATCTAAGTACATGTACATTTTTTTGAGTTGTAGGTTATTTACTACCATCATAACTCTACCCTAGTGTAGTTACCACAAATCGGACTAGGTTTGTCCAGAATAGATTAGTTATTAAAACTGTTCAACCTCCTTTGTGTTTTCTCCAAGCAAAGCGTCTTTGGCGAAGTAAATTGTGCTGTGTGGCACAACAAAAAAACACTAAAACAAACAACAACAACAACAACAACAAAGATTTGTGAAAATTCAACCCCAAAGAGGGTAAAATAGTGGTTTGAAATTTGTGTACTCCACATAGACGAAGTCGCGAGTATAAGCTAGTAATACAATATATAAATAAACATTTTTTTTAAATAATTAATACTTATCTTGCTATATATTATACAATATTTTTATTTTTTTCCAAAAAATTTTCACATGCACAAAAGGTGACAACCCTAACAAAATAGGTATTTTGGACATTGTTAGGAAGCTTCCCCTCTACAGGGATATCTACTCATTGCTACACATGCTATTACGGACGTCTGAAGTAATAGAGATCCAGTTAGCGATGTGTGACCGAGATAGAAGATACCTAATAACGTAACGGTAAACCGGGGTGAAAGTACACAGAATCAATGCAATTCCGTACAAAGTGTGCAAAAGATTTAACATAATTTTATGTAGTTCCATTTCACAGAGTTCTAGTCGTAATTATATTCTTTTGTAACTCGCCTACGTATTTGTTTTACTTATGTAGGTACATATTTCAGCGATAAATCAATTAGATACATATTTTAATTCGAATACAAAATGAGGAAATAGGTAACTGCGTAATCTCAAGGTTAAACTCAAAGTTATGTTAATTAGTGTTTATCGTGGTAAATAATTTTGCATTAAAGATCCCAATTTAGCAACATAATTGTAATGTGATAATGGTAAAACAGGTTTTACTCGACACAATAACTTTAACTGGCTTTTTAAATAATTAATTAGGTAGATACCTACCTACGATAAAAACTTTCAAAGAAATAAGAATAATAGGTCTACTTTTGTAGTAAAACTTTAGTAATTTATCTGAACTAGTCTGGAGTTTCCGATTACAAACCAGTTTAAACTTTCATCGATACTGGCGCATAAATTATGCACAACACATTCTGTTACAGAGACAACTTTCTGTTAAGAGAAGAGTCAAGACAACAGAAAAGATCTTTCAACAGAAATGATCTATAAAATCTTTATTTATTTATTTTTTACTTTTGGACGCGCGCCATTGCGCCATACTAATACTTCAGGTAGGTACTTTAGTTTGGGGTAAAATGAAACTTCAGGTGTTAACCCTGTTTTTCATACACTGACAATACAACTGTCAAAATTCCACCGAATTAAAAATCAGACTATATGTAGAAATGAGACTACACGAATAAAATAATTACCTATACAGTTTAAGTATGTGTGTGTATACTGTATAGTTGTATCGTTGTATACAGATTCGCGGCGCGTTCACGGCCGCGTTCCCGCGCCATTGTTCTTTACGTAACGAAGACGTGACGCGAGCGATTCAACTCATTTATTATTATGCTTACGCCTCGCCTCGTTCGCGTTTCACGGTGTCGATTTCCCTGACTATTGTTTTTGTTATCTCGAAGCTAATCTATGCATATATTTTTATTCCCATTGTAATAAAATTTTTGCTCAACGGTACTTAGTATTTTTTACTTACTCGTGCAGCGTGCTCCTTTATTATCGTTGTTTTTCTGTTTAGTTATTCAAATTAAAAATTCATTAGCCGATTGAAATTTTATATGATGTGTGTAATGTGTATACTTATGGAGTTATGTTTGTTGAAGATATCATGATGACACAATTTCAGATTAAAGTTCAATAAAATGCAAACTCGTTTTATATAAATTGTCTACCTACATGTAAAGCAAAGTTCAATATGGATTTAGGTAATAATTTGAAGGTCATAAGATCAAGCGTCCTGTTTTAATAATTCATGATTCATCAGCATGTTTGATGTCAGTTCTAATTCATATTGGGAATTAAAAAAATGGGAAAAACATTCCATATTTTTTGTTAACAAGTTCTAGTGGTGATTTCACGTGACTTCTAAAGCTAAACGTTCGTTGTCAATATTGTTTGTTCAATATGTACTTAATTATTTTGAGGATTCATTGACTGCCCTTCAAAATATGAATCAATAATAATGAAGTACTTTTACCTTTATCTGTCTTTATAAGGTTTATTTCAAATATCTTTTCGAACTGTATCCCAAAAGCTATTCTCAAAATAGACTTTTCCAACGATAACGGAGCTCCTTATAGTATTTTCATATCTAATGATAATAAGAAATTAATATCTAATGATAATACTTGTTGGATAATAAGAATCACAATGAACAGGACCCGAGAACATAAAATTATCTTAACCTTTATCAGTTATTATAATGAAGGATAACGTACAGGGAAAAATTTCAACAGTTTTATACGAAACAAAGGCTGAATTGCTGCGATAAATCATTTATAACGATCCATTTATCATCACGGAGCATTGTCTGTCTGTTGACGGAAAGGACAATAAAGAAAGTTTTTACACTATCTATTGCTTCGGTTTCGAGAACAAGCAAATCTTAGTGAAACAACATCAAATAATAGAGTAAAGGATGGCTTATAAGTCTTATAACTCACGAAAGTTACACAAAACGGTCAAAACAACGTGAAATATCCGTTACGAGAGAGCTCGTATGCAAGTGCGAAAAGTCAATAAAGCAATCATCGTAAAGTTTTAAAGCAACAGTTTTAAAGACCGTAAAGTCCAAATTAGACGGTTCATTTTTGCACGATACGATATTTACTATGGGAAAATGCCTGTGAACGATGAACGGTTGGTGTTTAGACGGTTCATTTTCGACGATTCCCCGATGAAGCCTCGAAAATGAAAGCAAAAATCTTGAAAAATGAACCGTCTAATTTGGCCTTAAGACAACGCGTTTACTCAAAAAATTGTCTTTAATTAGTTTTTAAAATAGTGCTTTAGATTCAATACTGAACTCTGAAGGCTCTATCTTAGAGCCAATAGTACACGTATCATTTATACATATCATTATATAGTTGTATGATGATATATATATATATATATATATATATATATATATATATATATATATATATATACCTAGATACGTGTACTATTGGAAATGATATATATATATATATATATGTGTTAGGGCCAGTTAGATTGAATACGAATAAGTTCTAAATAGTCTGCGGTATGTCTGTGGTAAAGAGTCTAGAGTGAAGTTATCTGTGTCAACTGTCAATGTCGTATCTGTCAGTAGTACGTTCAGTTAGTGAGAGAGGGAACGTCTGCGCGAAGGGTGTGCGCACTGATTGATCAGGAAAGACAACAATGTACTCGAATATTATTTAAAATCTATCTGATTCTGCGACATATATATATATATATATATGTAATATATTATATATCATTTCCAATAATCATTTCCAATAGTACACGTATGTAGGTAGTTAATAGAAGTCAATTTGCAACCTTCTTGACTATCGTTATTTGTTAGTTTCGAGCCTCAATAGCTCAACAAAGCCGTGCTGAAACTATTGTCTTACCGCATCGGTACGGGACTCTTTGTCAGGTAACAAAATATTCCTTAAACGATAAAATAAAAGCACCACGACGGTTAAACGGTTAACCCGAACCCGATACATTTGTCTCAATTATTTTTTCTTGATATATTTATATCTGCCATAATATCAGTTAAATTGGATTTCTCAAGGCGCCTGACGAGCATATTTCTATATAAAATATCCACATTTATGTATCTCTGTCTCTACACACTTGCTATGTATATGCCTTAAAAATACTAATATCTTTATTGGCCAATAATCTAAATATATAAAAGGAAAAGGTGACTGACTGACTGACTGACGGATCTGTCAACGCACAGCTTTAAATCACTGGACGGATCAGGCTGAAATTTGGCTTGCAGATAGTTACTATGACGTAAGCATCAGCTAAGAAACGATTTTTGATTAAATTGGGGTTGAAAGTTTGTATGAGATTTATATAAATCCACGCGGACGAAGTCGCTAGTACTGCATAAATGCAGTAGCATTTTAACACCAGTAAACATTATGCGAATTGCATACATGTTTGGCGTGAAGCCGCCACGCCACACACGCTTTTCTTTTAATTAAGACGAGTGATTCACGCTTGGCCGTGTGTCACTGACCTTCACGTAATACCATGAACCTATAGAAGTGGACTTGGCATAATGTCCTATAGAAAATAGTGGATCGGAAAATAGCTTAAGCTTATCAAAATTTTCATAAGTGTGTAAGAGACAACACTACATTTTTAAACATAACAATAAAACAGATCGTGGCAGAAATTTTATTGCACTTCTTTTAAGATGGCCTCCCTAAAATGTATACATGAACACTCACACACGCACAACTTGAGACATCACAATGAACACGCGCCATTTTAGATGTAGGATTGTGCGTGTGTGAGTGTATTTTTGGCACGTTTTTAAGGTAGGTATGCCTACTCTACTTATTATTATTATCTCTATGCGTAATACCGGCCGCGGCCGGATGCGCGCCTGTCATAGCGCCGTATACTTAATCATGCCACGTTCCGATTCACACAGCGCACCCAAACAAAAGTAACGAACATAAATTGAATTCAACAAAGTCAAAGATAAGTATATTATATTCTTGAACGAATGATTCATTCGAAATGGAACGTTTTTC